>JARQOC010000003.1:54911279-55238237 GCA_033576535.1 Allobates femoralis | reverse complement strand
CGGTGTTCCTCCATTCTAAGCTAGTTGTGTTGCCATGGTCGCCTTGAGGTGCCAGATCGGGTACATGGAGGCTGCTTCAATTGCCCTACCGGGGAATTCTGGCCAGATTTGTGGGAGCCTTGGGTCCTTTTGGTGGTAGTCCGCTGGCTAGACAACTCTGTGTGTGCGGCGGTGGTGGGGTGCTCCTGTAAAGCGGTCCCTCCACTCCTGGTTTGCATGGCAGTGATAAACGACTCCCAGCTTCGGAACCAGTAATCCGATTGTAGATGGGCACAGGGATGTTTTGACCCGTATGCTTTCGCCCAGGGTCCGGTTGTCGAGGCACCGGAGTAATGGCGCCCAACCGGGGGTGATGGCCAGGGGGCTGCACGGGACTGTGCAGGCCCCCTCTCCTAGGTTGCAGAGCTCGTTGTTTTTGCTCCCTTCTCCTACGTTGTTCTCTTCAGTTCTCCTCTACACACTACCTCTACACCCCGCCCACCAGGACCATATTGGCCCTCTATGCTGATGTGCATGTAGGGTATGGATCTCTGAGTTAACTGTGTCATTGCTTAGTCAAAGAATATTGCTGCTGCTGTTTTGGCTGCAATATCCTCCTGTGACGCACTCGTTGCGGGGCGCCACACTCCTCCTTGGTGAAATACGCTTGTCCCCAAGTGTCGCGCTACCCAAACATTACAGAGAGAGTTTTATATTTTTTATAAAGGGTAATAAACATTTTTATTAACAACAGGTATTCATTTTACTTAGGACGTTGCAATTAAAAGAAACAAGTTTCAACATGTTAACCCTTTTTGAGGACCCGGCTGGCGGTCGGCTGTCTTTAACATGAGTACAGGCTTTAGCCGCCAGGCCCCGCTAGTAGCGGTTAAATGGGAATTAAGTCAGCAATAAAGTAGGAGCTAGCAAATCACTTATCCAGGGAACTGTTATGCACTCGTATAGCGAACCACCCATCATGGCAAGCATGTCGCTCATAGGTGATTATATCTCCCCTATACAAGTCACGATTGGGATGTCCTCTAGGCAAATGTGACTTCACTTCACGGCGCCCCCCAAATACCTCTCCACACACACCCTCCTCCCTGGCAAAACCCCACCCAGTAGATAGGTTGAACGTGGTCACTCTACCTTCCTTGCGGAGTTCATCAGGTAACGGGGGTTGGTGACGAGCCACGGCACGGGCCTCTATGTTGGCGCGTTCACGAGCTCGCCACTCCGCCCTGCGGAGCCGACGTATGTCTTAGTCTGTACGGCACGGGGTGTGGATGTAGCCACTGCGATGTGTGGGCTGCTGGGAAGCTTGGGCTTGGCGGGAAGTCTGGATAGGCACCCGGTTAAACGGCACAGGGGAAGGCGCCGCGGCTGCACCAGACCAGTGTATCCGAGCTGGTTGCTCGGCCGAAGGTTCCTCAATATCTCCCCAAGCAAAACCGGTGTAGAGGTCCTCAGCAAGGCTCTGGGTCTCGTCGTTGTCATCATCCTCCTCTCCCTCGACGATCACATTGGGCTGCTCATCAGGTGGAGATGCTGGTACGGGAACTTCTGGACAACAGGGCGTTGGTGCTATGGATCCCTCCACAGGGTCGTCCTGCAGGGCTTCCAGGCTGCCTGTTCATCTGTGACTTCAGGCAATGGTGTTTCTATCCCGGTGACCAGGTAGGCCTCGGTATTTGCAGAGGAGGCCTCCGGTTCAGGGGAGAAACAGGTAACAGTCTCGAAGGGAATGGCGAGACCGTAGATGGGTTCCTGAGGGGGAACCAGGTGGGCTTCAGCTTCTTCATTGGAGCAGCTTTTAGGCTCCGGCTCTAGAACGGAGTCGGCGGTGGTCTTAGGCACTGGAACAGGGTGGATTGAGGTTTCCACTGGAATGAGATAGCCTATTGGCTCCGGGGATGAGGCAGGACAGGTGGTTGGCGCTGGTGAGGCGGCGAAACAGGAACTGCTGTCCGGGTCTGGAGTGAATGCGCTTGATCGGCTCTGCTGGATAGCCCGATGAGGTCAGCTTCCTAGGCCCGCGCTCCAGCTGTGGATCGTCCATTCGACTGTCTCTATAAGCCTCACCCTGAGGTCTTGCAATGCCTCCTGCCAACAGTCGGGGCTGCCGTCGATTGTGAAGACGGGACCCGGACCCGGATGGCCGATGGCTGCTCTGGCCTCTGCCTCGACCTCTTGCATCAGATCATGGAGTCTCATGCTGGCCATCTTCTAGAGGAACCACACCAGTCCAAACCGGTGACCGTTCTGGTGAAGAGCTGGTGAAGAAGACTCTGACACTCCCACTTCCTTTGGGGATTTTTGTAGTCCATCGTGGGAAAAAGTCTTTGGTCCGCCCCCATGGTTGTTTCCAGCAATCAGGGCGGACAATGATTTTGGCGCCTTTGCCGTGGCCCTCCCTCGAAGAGGGGCGTTGGCTAACCCCTGGGCCTGCACGTGGTGGTTCACATGGCGGGGATCGCCATCTTGGACGCCATCTTGGCCCAATGATGAAAAGGCGGGAAAAGTTCTTTTAGGGACGAACAAAGTCCTTTCTAGTTGAAATAGTCTTTTTAAACACATTATACCCGTTAAGGAACGGGCCTGCTCGTATCCTGTTCGTGACGCCATTTTCTGACTCATCGTGGCCGGGACTCAGAGGAACAGGCGTTCTATCTTCCTCCTTGTCACGGGAACCGCGCCTACCAGTAGTGGGGCCCGGTGGTCCAGATTCAATAAAGACGTCGTTGGCTGAACAGTTAAGGGGTTAATTGTTTCGTGACGCCACCTGTGAGAGTTCCGGTGATGTACACCGGCGCTGCTTGGGCCTCCGAGGGATGGCATGCAGCAAGTTGGAACGCTCCCCACAGGATGAGCGGGAGTCCCCGAAGCCAGGAGCTGCACAAGATGTTGTGAGGCAGCTGCAGTTAACTTTCAATATGCGGAGATAGACAGTTCATAAGAAGGCACGGACACTGTTAGTCTCTGTAACGGGTAATTTACTGTAACCAGCAGTCAGTACATGGCATACAGTTACGGGTAACGGACCGGGTGGACTCAGCAATGACCAGTGTTTCTCAGAGCTCCGCGGTGTTCCTCCATTCTAAGCTAGTTGTGTTGCCGTGGTTGCCTTGAGGTGCCAGATCGGGTACAAGGAGGCTGCTTCAATTGCCCTACCGGGGAATTCTGTCCGGATTTGTGGGGAGTCTTGGGTCCTTTGGTGGGTAGTCCGCTGGCTAGACAACTCTGTGTGTGCGGCGGTGGTGGGGTGCTCCTGTAAAGCGGTCCCTCCACTCCTGGTTTGCATGGCAGTGATAAACGACTCCCAGCTTCGGAACCAGTAATCCGATTGTAGATGGGCACGGGGATGTTTTGACCCGTATGCTTTCGCCCAGGGTTCGGTTGTTGAGGCACCGGAGTAATGTCGCCCAACCGGGGGTGATGGCCAGGGGGCTGCACGGGACTGTGCAGGCCCTCTCTCCTAGGTTGCAGAGCTCGTTGTTTTTGCTCCCTTCTCCTACGTTGTTCTCTTCAGTTCTCCTCTACACACTACCTCTACACTCTGCCCACCAGGACCATATTGGCCCTCTATGCTGATGTGCATGTAGGGTATGGATCTCTGAGTTAACTGTGTCATTGCATAGTCAGAGAATATTGCTGCTGCTGTTTTGGCTGCAATACCCTCCTGTGACGCACTCGTTGCGGGGCGCCACACGTGTCAGGAGTATCTAGGTCAAAAGATACATCCGGTTCAAGATCTAAGTCAGAATCGTGGAATGCATCAGACGAGGGTGAGGCCAGTTCTAATTCCCTGATAAGGGAGGCATGGGAGCGCTGTGAGGATGCAGGAGAAGCGCTCCTATGATGTCTCTTTCGCGCTGTTCCAGCCACAGATTGTTGTGTTTCTCGTGGCCTGACCCTATGTGGCATGCTCTTGAGTGCCGGAGTGTCTACCTGTGATGCTGGCTGGACGGAGGTGCAGGGCGTGGGACGGCTCTGAAGAGCCTAGACCATGGTAGTAATGGTAGTAGAGAGCTTGTTTATGGATTGTGACATGGACTGCGACATGGATTGTGTTAGAAACAGAGCCCAGTCAGATGCGTTGGGGCGCAGGGAGGTGCGGCGTCGGCGGAGGGCTCCTGGACAGTATTGGGATCACAAGTCTGGCAGTGCATGGCAGCATGTCCACTAGGCATCTGAGAAAGGCATGTAATGCAAGAGGAATACAAGACCGTGTAGGTCTTGGGGGCCTTATTTGTGGTCTTTGAGCTCTGCATGATTATGTGGCAGAGTATGTGAAGCCAAAATAGAGTCAAACTGTGGGGCACACAAGTATACTGAGACAGAGGTCCAGGCTCCGGTGTAGCTTGCCAGTGGTCCAGTCTTCCCCTTTGCAGAGATGAGCCCTGAGCTGGAATGCCGAAGTAACCGCAGGGATAATGGTGATGCAGGCTGCACGTGTGAGGAGGTAGTGGGAGGGCTAGAGAGAGGGCGTGCAGTGAGGTCTCGCAAGAAGCGCCAAAAATAGCTAGACCGCCCCTTCTGGGAAGAGGCCGGGACTGCTCGGAAAGCAGGCCGGAGCCGTGGACTAAATTAATTGTGGCCCCAGGGAAGGTGCAGCACCGGCAAGGGGGTCCACGCATGGCAATACGGCTGAATTGGGGGAGCCCTCCGCCTGCACTATACCCCCTCTGATGCAGAAGAGGGTTCCCAGTTGCGGGATTTGTCTCTGGAAGGAAGCCCCTGGAAGGAGGATGGGGAGAGCCTAGAAGTATTACCTGGTGTTGGCTCCTGCAACCCATAGTCCCTGTGAGGAAAGAATGGGGAGGGCGGTGGGTCAGTTGATGGCAGTGGCACCAGCAACCCAGGGCAGGGTCCCTGAGGGAGGATGGGGAGGGCCGGGGATCCCAGATGTGGCACCAGGCACCTTCAACCCAGTCTCCCAACTGTGGGACCTGGGAAGGTCAATAGGGTTTTTGTAATGGCACTGGACGCCTCGACCCAATATCCCATGGAGTGGGGAAGGTGGGGAGAACTGCAGAGGAGGATACGGGGAGGTAAAACTCTGCGTGCCCTTCTGGTGGATGGTGGAGATCGGAATGCAATGGAACAGTCACCAGTTGTCAATAAAAATACTGTCCCTCGTCGCAGAAGGGGGTATGTGGAGGTGACACTCCATGTTCCCGTCTGTTGGTGGTTGGGGGAGAGGAGTGTGCGAGGGCACAGTCTCCCGTCTAATCTTCATCCAGAGGAAAAAGTAAAGTAAGTGCAATAAAAATAATAAAAATAGATGTGGGTCTGAAGACCGCATCTGCCTCCTACTGACACTAAGCTGAAACTGGTTCAGCTTGTGCCAGCCAGGGGATGTATACTGTAGGGGAGTTACTCTGATTTTTTCAGATTCCACTTAGTGTCAGCCTCCTAGTGACAGCAGCATAACACCCATGGTCCTGTGCCCCCCACTGAGGCGATTGAGAAAGTATAATAGAAACAAGTCATCACTTCTGTATTTTTCATGCATTCGTGGTTTTGTCTTACAAAAACTATTGTGAAAAATTGACCAAAAACTGAACATGTTAATTAGCCTTACTGACCTTACCATTTGTTCTCGGATCCTGTTCTGCCAGTACTGACCTCAGATGGTCTGGCCACGTTTTGACTTTGTCCTCTTGTAGCTCTTTCCTGTGTCTCAGACCCTCCAGTCAAGAGCTGCAGACCCAGGGACGGCCCTGGAGTGTTATGAGTCGGTCGACAGGGTAGAGGGTACTCAGATACCGGGACAGGTGGTTACTTCGGTAGGGAATCACGGCTGGTCGGTTACCGGTTTTGTGCCCTGGACCCTCAGTGGCTGGGGTGGGGGTGATGATGATGGGGGATTTGTAACGTGACTCCACCTGTGGTACCTGGTAATAGGGTTACCAGCGCTGCGACCGGCCGCTGAGGTGATGGGAATGCAGCTTTGGTAGTGCAGCTCCCCACAGGCGGAGCTTTACCTCAGGGCAGCGGGGTAGATGACTGCAGTAGTAGTTCTCACCTTGGCGATGATGCTGAAGCCCTCCGGGCGGCGAATGAAAGGAGGACAGACACCACTTCAGCTCAGACGGTTCTTTACTTGCACCAGATGGAGACAGGTACACGGTACATTCTGGGTTAACGAGTATTGTAACCGCAGATTGTGAATGCTTCTCCAGAGTCTGACAGTGATGCCCTCAATATAGCGCTAGTGGTCCTGTTACTCTCTTGCTCTCCTCTCTTAAGTCAAGTCTCTAGTCCACGGGGCCTGTTACCTAAAGTCTCTGGCTTGTTGGTGTCATGGACCCGGCTGTGGGACCAATGTTGGACTTTTTTAGGGGTGCTTCAGCTCCCTGTATGTGTCGGGCCCTCAGCTTGCCAGTCTGCAGTTAAAGATGTTCTCATTTTTCAATGTACATTCCTAGCAGTTTCTGCATTTTCCTCACCCAAATTTGTATTAGCTTTATTCATTGTTTAGTCATTATGCTATTGACTCACCGCGGCCGGCTGACTCCGGTTGATACAGGCGATTCTTCTTCCCTCCTTGTCACGGGTGGACCGCGCCTGCCGGTAGTGGGGCCTGGTGTAGTGCAGATCAAAAGTGAAGACGTCTTGCGGGAACAGATTAAAGGGGTTTTAATTTATTCGTGACGCCACCTATGAGTAGATTCGGTAAGGACTACCGACGCTGCGGATCCTCCGGGGCGATGGACAGCAGCTAGATGTTACGCTCCCCACAGGCTGAGCAGTGATCCCCGGAGGCTGGAGCTGCTCAAGATGTTGTGCGGCAGCTGCGGTTACCTTGTTGTGCGGACGGATAGTTCATAAGGAAGCACGGACACAGAAAGTCTCTATAACGGGTCTTTACTGTAACCAGTAGGCAGTACATGGCATACAGTGGTTGAGTAGTAGACCGGGTGGACTCAGCAGTGATAGTGTCCCTCAGAGATCCGCAGTGTTCCTCCATTCTACCTAACTTGATTCTTTTTACCAGCGTCGCCCAGGAATACCAGGTCGGGTACGGGGAGGCTGCTTCAATGCCCTATCCATGATGTACGTTCTGGATGCTTTGGGGAGCCTTGGATCCCTCAGTGGGTACACCGCTGGTTAGACGACTGGAAACTGGCTGGTGGTGGGGTGCTCCTGTAAAGCTGATCCTCCACTCTTCTGGTTCGCGTAGCAGAGGTGAACTGCTGCCAGCTTCGGTACCAGTGAACCGGCTGTGAGTTGTGGGCACGGGAGTCTTTTGGGAACCCGTGTAGATATGCCCATTCCCGGTGGTTAAGGCCTCAGGTGTTGACACCCGACCGGTGACGGCCCAGGGGCCCGCACGGGGTGCGGAGCCCCCGCTCCTCTCCAAGCTCTAGTCTGCTCTTGTCAGGTTCTAGATCCTTCTCCGTTCTCTAACTAACTCCTCTAGATTATTGTGTGTTCTACTACACTACCCTAACACTCCACCGCCCCAGGACCTATGATTGGTCCCCTGTTCTAGGTGATGCATGTTGGGTTGGATCTCAAAGTTAACTATTTCACTGCTGTGTCAGAGAATATTGCGGCTGCAATACTCCCTTGTGACGCACTCGTTGCGGGGCGCCACACTCCCCCTTGGTTGAATATGCTTGTCCCCAAGCGTCAAACTACTCACATTACAGAGGTTTTTGTATTTTTATAACATATATGACACACTTTTATTAAAATGAAAAACAGGTAAAGGTATGCTTTGTTGACATAAGCAAAGAAACAGGTAATCACTTTGTGCGGACCCGGCGTGCGGTCGGCTGTCCTTTTACTAGAGTCCAGGCTGTAGCCGCAAGATCTCACAGTCAGTGATTAACGGGAACAGAGTCATTGAGGAAGTTCAAGTTTTAAAAGTCACTGGCACGGAGAACGATGGCGCACCCGGATAGCGAACCACCCATCTGCACAAGCGTAGCGCTCGTAGGTGATAATATCGCCCCAGTATAGGTTGCGATCGGGATGTCCTCTTGGCAAGTTGGACTCAACGTCCCGGCGCCCCACAAACACCTCCTCATTCAAACCCACCTCCCAAGCGAACCCCCACCCGGTATGTAAATTAAAGGTGGAAATTCTACCTTCACGGCGGAGTTCAGCAGACAGCGGCGGCTGGCGGCGAGCCTCGGCCCGGGCCTGCATGTTGGCGCGTTCTCGGGCTTGCCACTCCTCTCGTCGTCGCTGGCGTACATCTCCGTCGTTACGGCTCGGGGTGTAGAGATGAGTAATGGAGCTGGTGGTTTGGCGGGAAGCGTGAACTTGGCGGGCTGTCTGTATCGGAACCCGGTGGAACGGCACAGGGGAAGGTGTCGGCATTGCACCCGACCAGTGTACCCGAGCTGTATGCCCGGAAGGAAGTTCCTTGTTGTCTCCCCAAGCGAACCCGGTGTCGAAATCCTCAGTGGTGCTGTGGGTCTCGTCGTCATCCTCTCCAACCTCTTCCTCGATGACCACATCAGGCTGCTCGTTGGCTGGAGATGTTGAAGCTAGTTCCGTTGTACAACAGGGCGGTGGTGCTGCGGATCCTTCCGTAGGGACGTCCTGCAGGGCTTCCAGGCTACCTGCCTCTTCATCTGTTTCCGCAGGTAGAGGTGTTTCAATCCCGGTTACCAGGTAGGCCTCGGCAATGGCAAGGGAAGCCTCCGGTACGGGGACGAAACAGGCGACAGTCTCTGTAGTGGTGAAACATGTCGCGGGTTCCTCAGTGGGAACCTGGTAGATGTCAAGTTCTTCTGTGGAGCGTATTATGAGCTCCGGCTCAAGAACGGGGTCGGTTGCGATATTGGTCGCTGTAACGGGTCGAGTTGCGGCCTCCACCGGAATGACACAGTCTATTGGCTCTGGTGACGGAGCAGGACAGGTGGTAGGCGACGGTGAGGCTGTTGAGAAGCTGGTGACGTCGTCTGGGCTTGGAGAAGCTGTACCCGGTCGGCTCTGCTGCATCGCATGGTGTAGTCGTCTGCCTAGGGTCGCACTCCAGCTGCGAATCGTCCATTCCACAGTCTCTAGTAACCGCACCCGGAGGTCTTGTAGAGCCTCTAGCCAGAAGTCGGGGCTGCCGTCTATGGTAAGGGCAGGATCCGGACCCGGTTGGCCTATGGCTGCTCTGGCCTCCGCCTCGACCTCCTGCATTAGGTCTTGGAGTCTCATGCTGGCCATTCTCTTCCTTGGAGGGAAACCACACCCGTTCAACCGGTAAGACGTTCTGGTTGAGCTGGTGAAGAAGGTCTTCTCTCTCTGTCGGTTTGTCTGTGACACTCCCATTTCCTCTGGGCTTTTGTAGTCCAATGGTGGGAAAAGTCTTTGGGGTCCGCCCCCATGGTTGATTCGAGCAATCAGGGCGGACAAAGAGTTTGGTGCCTTTTGTCTTTAGCCCTCCCACGATGAGGGGGGGGTTGACTCACTCCTGGGCTTGCACGTGGTGGCTTCTTGTGGCGGGAACGCCATCTTGGGCGCCATCTTGACCCAATGGTGTAAAGGCGGGAAAGTTCTTTTAGGGACGAACAAAGTCCAATTGTAGACAATAAAGTCCAGTTTAAGCACAATATACCCGTTGGGTAACGGGCCTGCTCGTATCCTGTTCGTGACGCCATTTTCTGACTCACCGCGGCCGGCTGACTCCGGTTGATACAGGCGATTCTTCTTCCCTCCTTGTCACGGGTGGACCGCGCCTGCCGGTAGTGGGGCCTGGTGTAGTGCAGATCAAAAGTGAAGACGTCTTGCGGGAACAGATTAAAGGGGTTTTAATTTATTCGTGACGCCACCTATGAGTAGATTCGGTAAGGACTACCGACGCTGCGGATCCTCCGGGGCGATGGACAGCAGCTAGATGTTACGCTCCCCACAGGCTGAGCAGTGATCCCCGGAGGCTGGAGCTGCTCAAGATGTTGTGCGGCAGCTGCGGTTACCTTGTTGTGCGGACGGATAGTTCATAAGGAAGCACGGACACAGAAAGTCTCTATAACGGGTCTTTACTGTAACCAGTAGGCAGTACATGGCATACAGTGGTTGAGTAGTAGACCGGGTGGACTCAGCAGTGATAGTGTCCCTCAGAGATCCGCAGTGTTCCTCCATTCTACCTAACTTGATTCTTTTTACCAGCGTCGCCCAGGAATACCAGGTCGGGTACGGGGAGGCTGCTTCAATGCCCTATCCATGATGTACGTTCTGGATGCTTTGGGGAGCCTTGGATCCCTCAGTGGGTACACCGCTGGTTAGACGACTGGAAACTGGCTGGTGGTGGGGTGCTCCTGTAAAGCTGATCCTCCACTCTTCTGGTTCGCGTAGCAGAGGTGAACTGCTGCCAGCTTCGGTACCAGTGAACCGGCTGTGAGTTGTGGGCACGGGAGTCTTTTGGGAACCCGTGTAGATATGCCCATTCCCGGTGGTTAAGGCCTCAGGTGCTGACACCCGACCGGTGACGGCCCAGGGGCCCGCACGGGGTGCGGAGCCCCCGCTCCTCTCCAAGCTCTAGTCTGCTCTTGTCAGGTTCTAGATCCTTCTCCGTTCTCTAACTACTCTAGATTATTGTGTGTTCTACTACACTACCCTAACACTCCACCCCCCCAGGACCTATGATTGGTCCCCTGTTCTAGGTGATGCATGTTGGGTTGGATCTCAAAGTTAACTATTTCACTGCTGTGTCAGAGAATATTGCGGCTGCAATACTCCCTTGTGACGCACTCGTTGCGTGGCGCCACACTATACCTAGTATACATATACCTTCTACTGTGTAGTGTGCAGCAGATAATTCTTATATAGTAATGTTTTTTTCATGCTCGCACCTCCACTGACAGGTGTGCCAGTTGATCTTAATGTTAATAATTGCAGTTAGGGATGAACCTTTCGTATAACTGCCTCGGCTCCGGTACGCCGGTATCGACCTGGGTCCCCAGCTGGCTCCGACCAGTCCTGGGTTGACCCCTTTCCAGTCTGGGTGGCCCCTCTCCTAAGAGGCGCCCTCCGCTGTAGCCGCAGGGTCCCCTGCGTCCTTCTTTCTCGCTCTCTCACACCAACTATCTGACTCTACTGTCACTCCCCATCCCCTGCTCTCTAGGCCCCACCCCTGAGACCTACTAAATATATGGTCCCCTGTCTTAAAGTGGCCTGTGTATGGGTGTTGGGGTGCAGACTCTGAAGATGTCCCCATGGCTATGGAGGCCCCACATCTTTAATTGGGGTGCAGTACCTCCCTGTGGCGCCTTGCCCTAGGCACACCACAGTTACCCAGTAACTGGCAGCCAAGCCTAACTCTCCAACAGAGGTTGTAGTGACACCCGGAAGGCACTTAGTTATGCCCCTTTAAGTAAGTGCAGCCTGTGCCACAGTGGGTCTACACCCACCATTACAGGGGTCATCTATTGATGCCAAGGTGGGAAGCATTTTGCCCTAAAGATTTCATTTACTGAATTGTTTGCAGTATACAGGCTTCATTTATTGGTTGAACTTACTCATTGGCACTAGTTTTGTCCTTCTGCTCTTCCCATCTCCCCTCTCTGTAGTGTTGCATTGTGGTTAGTAGTTTATTTTCCTCACAAACTGAGGTACAGAGGACATTGATCCTTTTTATCCCCCTTGTGATAGCATCACTGGTAAGGATTGTGTGGCATCTGTTTACAGCTGTCAGATACCCAGGACTCTCACCTTTGCATTAGTCTACTGCATTTATAAGACTGTACAGCAAACTGCAAGGTGTTCTCATGTATACCAGGTCCCTATCTCCCTTACCTTATGCCTCTGTCTGTGGTACAAATGAATATGAGGGTATAAGGTAGCACCTAAACATGCAGGTGTGCCAGTCTTCATCATATTATTAATGTTACCATTTTTAACTGAGCACCCTTCTCCCGGTAGCCTAGCTGAATTTAATCATGTTTTCCACCATCTTGCTGTAGTCAAGCTTCCTACCACACCCATACACGTAGGTTTTAAATTGCACTAAGAGGCTTATACCCTCATATGCATTTGTACCACAGGCAGAGGCATAAGGTAAGGGAGATATGGACCTGGTTTTACAGTGAGCAACACCTTGATAGATGTGTATCCTGGCATTACATGAGAATGAGCCATGGGATTCAAGGTAATCTACTGGTTTACAGATGTAGGGCATTAGGACCACCACACTCTGCATCGAACTGAATTCTTTCATATTTGCTCGCCTGAGTGCATGGCATGAGCTGAACTAACGGGGATGCTGACAGAGGAGAGAATGGTCTCAGTGCGGACGGAGCATGCTAGAACAACCCTAAAGAAAGACGCTGATAATAATAGAGAATAGCGGGGAGAATTGGTGGCAGATACAAATCCGCTGCAGAGCCTACAAACAAAGATGTGCTGCTAGCAGTGATTCAGTGTGGAACCTCGATCTCTTGTGTGCTGACACAGTTAGGCCCTTTGCAAGAAACTATGCAAACTGTGCTCCAGGACCTGCATGGGGTTAAAGAGAGAACAGGAGAGCTGGAATAATGGGTCAGCACAGTGGAGGAAAACTGTCAGGGTGCGTCAAATACCAGAAAGAAGCTGGTAAGAACTTCAACACCCTTTATGCCAAAACAGATGATCTTGAAAATAGATCGAGACGCAATAACGTCTGTATTGTTGGAGTACCTGAGCGATACCAGGATAATAATCCGACTGAATTCTTTGAAAATGGCTAAAGAAAACAATAGGCCCGGACATCTGTATGCTGTGGAACAGACGCACAGGGTTCCTGCTTAGCCCCTCACCCCCAGGTGAACAGCCCCGGACTGTGCTAGCGAAGATTCTTCATTACAGAGACAGGGATAACATTCTAAAATATGGCAAGGCAAGGTTCTTTTTTTTTCCTCAGACCCGAAGGAGGCCATGATGTGGCTAGGCGTGAATGAGGGTCGGTTGAGGAGTGAGAGGGAGGACGAACTGTGCCTCACCAGACTCCTATTTGCCACTGGCTGGACCCTCCTTGATGTTACCTGATGGATATTGCTCGGGATTGATACCCCCCACCTCGGTTCCTGTTCTTTTTTCTGCTCCCCCCTTCTCACCTCACTTTTCCCTTTTCCTCCTCCCCCTCTTTTTTCCTCTTGTCTCTTTCTTTTTTTCTCTACCCCGCCTTTCCCTTTTTTGTTTGTTCATCTTTTTCTCCACTTCTTTATGTTGCAGGTGGACTATTTGCAGTGACTATATACAGTTGACGGCTTGTGTTAGGAGCTACGGCGCTCTTCCTCGCTTGCATTTTTTCTTTTTGCTTTACTCTGATTGCTGGTTTTAAGGTATGGTACGATTGCATATATAATAGTGCCGTGGGACCATACCCTATGTAGTGCGGGGAAGCGCTATGGAACTGAAATGCCCATTATTCAGCGTAGAGGGAACGTCATCACCCTAAAGCTGTTTTTTTTTTCTTACAGTTGGTTAATGGTTATGGTTACTGGGATGGGAGGGACTGAGTGTTCTTACTGACTTTCTGTGTTAGGTGTGGAGGTTTCTCTGCTCCATACCGGGGAACGATGGAGACAAAAAACATGCCCCTTACAAATTGATGACAGGTAATATTAAGTTGTTTAGCTGGAACACTAGGGGTCTGAAATCCCCTACAAGGAGACAAGCCATATTTAGTTTAATACTGGAGGAGAGACCTGCTGTGGTCTGTCTGCAGGAGACCCACCTCACTTCTGAGACCGTTCACTTTCTGGATAAAAGATGGGTATAGGCGGGATATCACTCCACTAAAGGCCCCGTTACATGCAATGATATCACTAATGATATCGTTGCAATGTCACTGGTTTTGTGATGTTGCAGTGACCTTGTAGCGATTCCGCTGCATGTGACATGTACCAACGACCAGCTCGCTGCTCGCTGATCGCTGATCGTTGGTGAATGGCCAGAACCATTTTTTTAATTGTTGGTCTCCAGCTGGGCGGCCAGCGTTGGCATGTGTGACAGCGGGAGACCAACGATCAACGACCACCCGGCCGATGCCCAGCGCCGCGCAGCACATGCTGGGAACCAGGGTAAAGATAGGGTAACTAAGCACAGCGCTATGCATAGTTACCCGATGTTTACCGTGATTACCAGGGTCCTCGCTGGTCACTGATCGCTTGTGAGTCTGCCTGTGTGACAGCTCACCAGCGATCAGATAACGATGTCCCAGTGACCCCATTGTTGGTCGGGTCGCTGTGACATCGTTATGTGTAACAGGGCCTTTAACCTGCATACTCATGAGGGGTCAGTATGTTAGTCTATGCTGGTGTTCAATTCGAATATCTTAAGGTGGTCACAGACGCTGAAGGCCAATTTGTTCTCTTGCACTGCATTGGATGTCTGCAATGTAAGTCTAAGGTTGGGCTCCCTGCCTCCCTCTATGTGGGAAGCTATCCTTGTTGTAATACTCAAGAAAGGGAAGGACTCGACTCTCCCAACAACATATAGACCTATTACCCTGTTAACTGTTGACACTAAGCTCCTGGCTAAGGTGCTGGCCAATAGACTCGCAAAGGTTGTTGAATCCCTGGTACACCCGGACCAAACGGGATTTCTGCCCAACAAATCAACGGCGATAAATATCAGGAGACTGTATCTGAATATGCAGATGGGAGCGGATGGTGTGGGGCAGAGGGTAATCCTGTCATTGGATGCGGCCAAAGGATTTGATAGCGTGGAGTGGAATTCTCTATGGGCCATGCTCCGGTGCATGGGATTTGGCCCCGGTTTCATTCAATGGATTCGGTTGCTATATTCGGTGCCGAGCGCTAAAGTAAGAGCAAATGGCAGTATCTCTGAGTCGTTCCTGCTCCATAGGGGTACGAGCAGGGCCGCAACGTCCATTGGACAAGCTGAGTCTTCAGGCTCAGTCAGGCGTCAAGAAGGCAGGAGGAGCGGCAGTACTACACAGCGGCTTCCAGACTCATGGCCTCCCGCTGCAATGCAGGAAGGTACCCCCCATGTCCGCCAGTGATAACAAACACCCCTGCTCCCTCACCTGGCTCAGGCGGCAGAGAGTCTTGATGCACCCCTGGGTACGAGGTAGGGCTACCCTCTGTCCCCGCTGTTGTTTGCTCTGGCGGTGGAGCCACTGGCCGCTAGAATTAGAAAGGAGTCTAACATTAAGAGTTTCCGTTATGGGGACTATGAGGAAAAAGTAGCGCTATATGCGGATGACCTGCTCCTATTTTTGGGGGACGCGGGTGGTTCTCTTGACTGTACTATGGCGCTCTTGTCGGATTTTGGAGGCATCTCTGGACTGAATATCAACTGAGATAAATCAGCCCTGCTCCCCCTTGATAACATAGCATCTATTTATACCCCTATTACAGTGGTATCAGAATTTAAATACCTGGGGATTGTCATCTCAGCAAATTTGATGGAGTATGAGCGATTGAACCTCGCTCTGCTAATGCTTAAAATCAAAGTTCGGGCCTGGTCCAAATTACACCTCTCTATGGTGGGAAGGGTGAACTTGATAAAGATGGTGATTATGCCACAACTTTTATATGTTCTCCACAATGCCCCCATATGGCTGCCTCAAAACAGATTTCATAAGATCAATGCAGTCTTCAGGGAATTTATTTGGCAA
This sequence comes from Allobates femoralis, assembly GCA_033576535.1. Taxonomy (NCBI): domain Eukaryota; kingdom Metazoa; phylum Chordata; class Amphibia; order Anura; family Aromobatidae; genus Allobates; species Allobates femoralis. The sequence goes on along the minus strand of JARQOC010000003.1, from coordinate 55,222,684 downwards.
CAGCAGCGTGTGTGTATTAAACTTGAACATTTGCAGATGCCTAAAGATGAAGGGGGATTGGCCTTGCTCAACCCTTGGCTGTATTACCTATCGTCCCAGTGTCTGCACTTTGTGGGAAGAGCTAATTGTAGAGCTGACGATTCAGTAGACAGAATACTCCATTCCCTAGTTGGACGAGGGTCGTTAATCTCGAATCTGGAGGCGAGCACATTTCGTTCCCATGCTTACAGATACCCTACCATGCTGCTTATGATTAAAATTTGGGATAAATTTAAGCAACTTCGAGGTATCACAGCTCATATGATATACTCCCCCATATGAGATAACCCATATCTGCCTGAAATGCTACCCCTTAAGGGTTTTGCGCAGTGGAGAAGGATAGGAATCCATTGGTTGTCACAGTTGATAACCCGGGGAATTTTTAAGTCCTTTGAAGAACTTCGGGAAGAATTTCCATTGCACCATTTTATGTTTTATCAATATTTACAACTGAGACACGCATTTGATGTGCAAAATCGAAGGTCCCCAATCATTGTCCAGCAGGACAACATTGTTGGCATACTTGGCTTACAGACGACCACTAAAGGATTAATATCCTTCATATAAGGGGTCTCCTGCGGGTGTGCCTGTCCAAACATCCATTAATTGTACTGACAAGGTGGGAGGCTCAACTGGGACCAGACTCAGAGGAGAGGTGGGATGAGATTATGCAAATGATACCTAAATTGTCTCTTATTGAGCCTAGGCGCTTGTCACAATTATTTATCCTCTATAGAGCGTACAGGACACCTAAATGGATGTATGACCTGCAGTTACGCGATGATTCCGGGTGCCCTAAGTGCACATCAGATGATGCGGACATCGTACACATGCTGTGGTCGTGTCCTTGTTTACAAGCTTTTTGGATTACTGTTCTTAACATGATCCAGGCAGTATCGGGAATGGCGATTCCGAGAGATCCACTCACCTGTATATTGGGTTGTGTGGGTGATATAAATGGGAAAGACACCCTTAAACTTACCACTGCAAGAATGTTATTCATGGCTAGAAAGTTAATTACTTCTTACTGGATCTCCGATAAGGTTCCTACACGTAGAGAATATGTTCAAAGTCTGAACTTCATAATTACTATGGCTGGACTTCCCTGGTCTTGATTTGATCAGAGACAGAATAAGGCTGGTATAGGGAGATTCCAAATCCAGATACTCAAATGCTGACTCTGATGTCTCCAGTAAGTACCTTACAGTTGACATGTCACTTTCACTCTTCCTCGGTCAGATTACAGGCACTACTGAAGTGCACTCCTAGTTGGGTCTTGGTTAGGGGGGGGGAGGGAAAAGGGATATACGCGTTTATGCAATTTAAATTGATTGTATTACACTCTCTTTTATATTTTTGCATTGGAATTGAATTCCAATGTGGTTACTGTAAAATGCCAATAAAAAAACTCATTTAAAAAACTTAAAGGAGAACTCCGCGAAGATACATTTTTTTAGTCCAGTCGCTGTCCTCCTACATGATGAAGCAGAGCTAGGCAATACAGTTCTAGGTCCTTTAGATCTCTATAAATCAATAAAATCATATCTGCTCCTCAGCCCTCACCCCTCCCTTTGGGGACATAGAAATTCAGTCAGTCTGCAGCAGACAGAAGGTACAGTTTCAGAGGACAGGAAGCTACCAAGTTGATATGGGGGGGGGGGGGGGGGGGGAGGAGACCATGGCAGTGCTGAATAAACTACACTGTGCAGAATTATTAAGCAAGTTGTATTGTAGAGAATTAGCCTTTGTGGACAGGATTTCTCCCCTCTTGTTCTGTACAACCGAATTGTCAACATTTATTGTTACTTGTATTGTTACTATGTTACTTGTCCTAGTCTGCCCTTTTTAGCATGTAAAGCGCCATGGAATATAATGGCGCTATATAAATAAATAAATAATAATAATTATTATTTTTATTATTGATCAACAACTATGTTCTCAATCAACCCAAAAGACTCAAATATCAAAGCTTAATATTTTTGGAGGTTGGAGTGTTTTTTTTTTTAGATTTAGCTATCTTAGGAGGATATCTGTTTGTGCAGGTAACTATTACTGTGCAGAATTATTAGGCAACTTAATAAAAACCAAATATATTCCCATCTTACTTGTTTATTTTCACCAGGTAAACTAATATAACTACACAAAATTTAGAAATAAACATTTCTGACATGCAAAAACAAAACCCCAAAAATGAGTGCCCAATATAGCCACCTTTCTTTATGATGACACTCAGCAGCCTCCATCCATAGATTCTGTCAGCTGCTTGATCTGTTTACAATCAACATTGCGTGCAGCAGCTACCACAGCCTCCCAGACACTGTTCCCAGAGGTGTACTGTTTTCCCTCCCTGTAGATCTCACATTTTAGGAGGGACCACAGGTTCTCTATGGGGTTCAGATCAGGTGAACAAGGTGGCCATGTCATTATTTCTTCTTTTAGACCTTTACTGGCCAGCCACGCTGTGGAGTAGTTGGATGCATGTGATGGAGCATTGTCCTGCATGAAAATCATGTTTTTCTTGAACGATACCGACTTCTTCCTGCACCACTGCTTGAAGAAGTTGTCTTCCAGAAACTGGCAGTAGGTCTGGGAGTTGAGCTTCACTCCATCCTCAACCCGAAAAGGTTCCACAAGTTCATCTTTGATACCAGCCCATACCAGTACCCCACCTCCACCTTGCTGGCGTCTTGAGTCGGAGTGGAGCTCTCTGCCCTTTACTGATCCAGCCTCTGGCCCATCCATCTGGCCCATCAAGAGTCACTCTCATTTCATCAGTCCATAAAACCTTTGAAAAATCAGTCTTAAGATATTTCTTGGCCCAGTCTTGACGTTTTATCTTATGTTTCTTGTTCAAAGGTGATCGTTTTTCAGCCTTCCTTACCTTGGCCATGTCCCCGAGTACAGCACACCTTGTGCTTTTTGATACTCCAGTAATGTTGCAGCTCTGAAATATTGCAAAACTGGTGGCAAATGGCATCTTTGCAGCTTCACGCTCGATTTTCCTCAATTCATGAGCAGTTATTTTGCACCTTTTTTGGCCAACACGCTTCTTGCGACCCTGTTGACTATTTGCCATGAAACGCTTGATTGTTCGGTGATCACACTTCAAATGTTTGGCAATTTCAAGACTGCTGCATCCCTCTGCAAGACATCTCACACTTTTGGACTTTTCAGAGCCTGTCAAATCCCTCTTCTTACCCATTTTGCCAAAGGAAAGGGAGTTGCCTAATAATTAAGTACACCTTATAAACGGTGTTACATTACAGAGATGCACATCACCTGATTTACTTAATTGGTAGTTGGCTCTCAGCCTATACAGCTTGGAATAGGACAACATGTATAAAAAGTATCAAGTGATCAAAATACTCATTTGCCTAATAATTCTGCACACAGTGTAATGTAGTGCTTTGCATCTGCTCCTACCCTAATACATGACAGTACACATTATGCACTGTCATATCATTGTATAGCAGATCATCACAGCATCTATTTCTTCTTGGTGACATGTTTACTATTTGAGGGGAGAACAGGCCTGTTTTTACAGGATAGGATGGTGTATCAGGGGCCAGATTGTAGTGTGACCATGGGGCAGACAGCCATGTTCCCTGTTCATACAGAAGTATGAGGGGACAGTAATGTAAGATGATCTTGGAGCCCCAGGGTCCATACCCTCAACACACCTTCTGCTCTCACCTGCAGCAAGAAGCTGAATTTCTCTGTACCCCGACGGAGGGGTGAGAGCTGAGGAGCAGATATTATTTTATTGATTTATAAGTGATCTATAGACCCTAGAACTGTAGTGCCCAGATGTGCTTTATCATGTAGGAGGGCAGAGACATTACAAAAAACATGAGTCTCTCTTTAATTGGCTCTCTTGCACTTGCTTTAATAAAGTTTCTCAATTTATCACCACCTTCTTCTCAGTCCATTGATAAGATATATTACAATCTTCAAAAACAATTATTAGGAATTCAAATGCGCCACCTGTTTGAGGTTCCCGTTTAGAGCCACCTAAACCCACCAAGATGGGGATGCTGCAAAGTAACAATACTGTACCATTCCATGAAGACTAATACGCTGAGTAAATATATAGATATGAATGGACCTATGCTACTGCGCAGTAGCATACGTCCATTCATATCTATATATTACAATCTCCCTCATTTGGAGGGGCCTGAAACAAGTCTGTGTGACGTGGAGAGGCAGTGTGTAGGGTAGCAAGTAGAAAAAGTAAATAAAGACATTCAATGATTTAACAATTCTTTAATTCAAATGTGCAATATAACCAGCAATCTTTAATTTAAACATACATCTGAATATATTCTCTGTTATACTGTGAAAACAAACAAGGTTTGGACTCCGGAGTTTTCCCATCATAGTCCAGGAGAGATTACAAAGTGGTCTGTTCCATGAAACGCTGGAAGTACATAAGGAAAGATGAGAAAGTGAGAATGGATGGGCCCGGATGACATGCAGGAACCTAGTCACATAAGGATGGATGATCAGATGCGAGCAGTTTGGAGGACTGGACACAGCAGCTCACACTCTTAGTAATACTTGCCGGTTATAGGAACACTTCTCAGTGGTGCAGCTTCTCCTGTAGGGCAGGAATAGTATAAGCAGGTGCTACTTCATTAGGTGGGTTGAGATTCAACAGTAAGTATTACAAATCGTTCTTTACTGCTTGTGCCCACATGACAACACTTCTTGCTCCTTTGTTCGACACTAGTGTTTTCATAGGCATAATAGGCTATTAAGCAATGAGATAATTTTGGTATTTTTTTCCCTAACTCGTGCACAAAAAATAAAATTCTGATTGGTTTAAAGGAGTTATGGTACTAATCACAAGCACTACTATCAAAACATCAGATGCAGGGAGTGTTGTCATAGGCACACAGGAAGAAGAGATTTTAAAAGGTTTTGATGTTTTTAAAGGGAATCTGTCAGGTCAACAATCCACATGTAACTGCTGTCATTTTCTAATTCCTCACTCTAAACTGTCTCTATGTATTTCTTCTAGTTATATTTCCCTCCTATCCTCTGTAAACTTCAAATAAAGAGACTCATTCTATCTGTCACTCACAGTGAATGATCCACTTGGTTCTCTGCTGTCCACTCCCCATAAGATGAATATGCATGTCACATTCACATCACAGGAGATCACTGGGGGGCGGGGGCGAGGGAGAAGTATCCTTCTCTCTGCTCTCTGTGTTTGCGGCATCACAAGATGTCCAATACAACACAGAAACTGTGACAGCAGGGATACCTGCTTAGGCAAACATGCGTCTACATATGGCAGATCTGTAATCGCTTTCTCCCTTCATGATCTCAACAGAACGTACCTCCTGTAAGTGAAACCTAACACTGCACTGTTAGCAAAGGGAGGAGAGAGCTACCGAGAGGGAGTGCGTAATTACATGACAGTATATACAGCACTGGACTATTCCTGTTTGCTAATAATGGAGATGACTAATCCAGTTTACAGCAGGGTCTGACAATGGTGATAACATGGAAACTACAAACGGTACAATAATGATTTTACATGTTTTTAAAAGGTCTGCCCAGGCCCTTTTCAAGAGTAATATTAGTATCATACTGAAAAATGACCTGACAGTGTCCCTTTAAGACACACAAAATGAGATGTAATACAAACATTAGTAATCTTTGAGATCAGGAGATTTTGAAACTATTGCTGTGGGTATGTATCATTGATAAAAAAAACAAAGAGGGGAACGGACCCCATTACGTTATATAATAAGGTTCATAGAGTTCAGTTGGGCTACACATCATTTGGGGGGGGAGAACCCCCCACCCACCCCAAAATCTACATGGAGCCCTATTCAATCCATCAAAAACAAAATCTGAGGAACATAGAGTCCTGACAGGACATAGACCTCCAATAAGTGTCTTGTCCCAAATGTATATCACAGTAGAGAACTATTGTCATAGAATTTCAGTTCTGTAAAGCCAAGGAGGAGGGGGAAAGTTATGCTTTTCTGTAACTGCCATCTGAATGCTAAAACTGGCTTTTAGTGAATTTTCAACTTTTTTCCCTTGATAGATTAAAACTCTGTTCTAAAATTCCCCTTTATACCCCAAAAAGATGAAATTAAGCACTATAAATACTGTCTGCCTGCAGTCACCACTAGAGGGAGCTCACTGCATACAAGAATATACTGCACTCAATAATAAAACTCTAGAGCTCCTCTAGTGGTGGCTGGAGATGACCCACATTTTATCCTTGAAATACAATTTTATTTTTTAGGTGACAGGTTCCCTTTAAATCCATATCCTATCCGCTTGTAAGAAATGTAAAGGAGTTTTAGGCAATAGCAGCACAAGTTGTTCTTTGGAATCATCAAAAATTGAGAAGCAATTGTGTTCCCTGGTTAATGAGGTTAGATGCCTAAGCCTTAGGCTGTAGATAGATTTTGTGTAGCAGGAGTTTTAAAACTGAAGGTACCACATACATTTTCTTCAATTAAACCCTAGATCAGATACTGATAAATATCCTTTTTTTCCAATCTTTATTTTCTTATTGTTAACTTTTTTCTTCTTTTTAAAATACTATTTTCCTACATGATTTTGGGGGCGGTCACACTGAGCTACATTGCATTTAGAGGTGGTTTGCCCACTCTCAAACGTGGTGCAGCGAATACAAGACGTGTACAGTGTACTGAGTAGGAACACCACAGCGCCACACACTGTGTAGTGGCCACTCTCTGGTACTGCAGCTAATCTCCCATTGAAGATACAGTACCCAAAAAAAAGGCCACTAAATAAGGGAACGTAGGGAGCTGTGCATTGGCGAAAGAGGTTGGAGGGGTTGCCCAATGCACTCTTTACCAGTGGTGAGGAACGTCAGGCCAGTGGGCCTTGATGACCTTTTCTGCGCCCCCAGAGCAGATATCTGGGGATCACAGTGCTCGGGCTGGCAGCTGCATTTTGCCTACTCCCTGCCCTTTACATATAGATCCCCAGTGATCTCTATGTCCCAGCCTCAGCCTCCCCAGTAAATCTCTATGCCCCAGCCTCAGCCTCCCCAGCAATCTCTTTACCCCAGCCTCAGCCTTGCCAGTGATCTTTATGCCCCAGCCTCAGCGTTCCTGGTGAGCTCAATGCCCCAACCTCCTCAGTGAGGTATATGCTCCCAACCTCCTCACTGATCTCTATGCCCCAGCCTCAGCTTCCGCAGTGATCTTTATGCCCCAGCCTCAGCCTTCCCAGTGAGGTATATGCTCCCAACCTCCTCACTGATATCTATGCCCCAGCCTCAGCTTCCGCAGTGATCTTTATGCCCCAGCCTCAGCTTCCGCAGTGATCTTTATGCCCCAGCCTCAGCCTTCTCAGTGACGTATATGCTCCCAACCTCCTCACTGTTCTCTATGCCCCGGCCTCAGCTTCCGCAGTGATCTCTATGCCCCAGCCTCAGCCTTCCCAGTGACGTATATGCTCCCACCCTCCTCACTGTTCTCTATGCCCCGGCCTCAGCCTCCCCAGTGAGGTATATGCTCCCAGCCTCCTCACTGATCTCTATGCCCCAGCCTCAGCTTCCGCAGTGATCTTTATGCCCAGCCTCAGCCTTCCCAGTGAGGTATATGCTCCCAACCTCCTCACTGATCTCTATGCCCCAGCCTCAGCTTCCGCAGTGATCTTTATGCCCCAGCCTCAGCTTCCGCAGTGATCTCTATGCCCCAGCTCAGCTTCCGCAGTGATCTCTATGCCCCAGCCTCAGCCTTCCCAGTGACGTATATGCTCCCAACCTCCTCACTGTTCTCTATGCCCCGGCCTCAACTTCCGCAGTGATCTCTATGCCCCAGCCTACCTAGTGACGTATATGCCCCAGCCTCAGCCTCCTCAGTGAGGTATATGCTCCCAACCTCCTCCGTGATCTCTATGCCCCGGCCTCAGCCTCCCCAGTGAGGTATATGCTCCCAGCCTCTCCTGTGAGGTCTGTGGCTCTAGCAAAACTGGAAAAGCAGTTGAGTAGCAACATGATCAATATCACCCAACATCACAGCCGCACCATAGAGGAGCCGCTCCAGCCAAAGTAGGTTGAGTTGATTGTTTAAAGAAAAAAATTATTTCAGGTCACCACTTTGCCAGTCATTTAGGACGCTTCTGCACAGATGTAGCCCAGTCCAGGCACAGCTATATCCCAGCAAGAAAAGGAGTTTCCAGCGAGCGTTGAAGGAACAGTAATAGACGTCTTTTGCAAAAAACTCTTCAATATTTAATGACTCCAAAAATGTTGCACATGGACAAAAAATAAACCCCTCACCCCCTCTAAAAGTATGCGTTTCAGCGGATGCATTCGGCAAGGTTGCAAAAAACACCTATTACTGTTCCTTCAACGTTTGCTGGAAACACTTTTCTTGCTTGGATTGAGTTGTTTAATCAAATACAGCGGATAATTTTTAAGTTGGTCATTTTGTTTGGCCCCTCTGAAGGACAGTGTAGAAATTACCAAATGGCCCCCGACAGGAACAGGTTCCCTGCCCCTGTTTTATCAGTACAAACACCAAGTCCCACCAGGATGCAATATCTCATCCCCCACCACAAAGAATAATCCCTTTATACTGTAATAATGCCGTATTTTATACCCCCCTCCCGTTAGCCAACAGTCTGTTTTGGTCCACAATTTCTGGCCACAGTATAAATTTTTTTTTAATAAAAAAAGTATGTGTGGTTTCTGCTTGTGCAGTGGTGTTTTTGTCTTCTTAAAGTGTAATGTATACTTTTTAAAAATACTTTATTTTGCTCAAGTGCATCTAAAATAAATAGGTTTCAGAGTTCTGTTCTCCTGTATCGCCATGGCAACAGACTACAAACACTCTGTAGTCAGATTCGATTCTGTAGTCACCTTTTGTTCTCTTTCAGCAGGTAGGAGAGAGATGGAAGGGGTAAAATATCTTATATCATCATATTTTGGGGGAGTATTTTGGGTGAAAACACCCCACATTCTTAAAATACAGGGGAGAATGCTGTTATAACACAATTTTTAGTATTACGCCATAAGTGGCAGCACAATCTTCCAATGTCATAAATCGTAGCAAAAACTACGATATCCTCAGTCAGTTTTTTATCCATATAATATTACAGAATTTCTGATCACCTCTCACCCAGATTTGTGACTATGGGATGATGAAACCTCACGTTTGGGCCCAGAATGACCAAAGAGCAGACGGTGATGATGTAGCAGAGCGGATCTGTAATTGCAGCTTTAGGCTTTACAATTATACATATTTTACATGGTACAGAAATAGAAGTTAAAACCATTTATATCCAAATTAAGCGAAAGAAATCAAGAAAGTACTGAAATGCTCGTTATGCACAGATGCCCCCACATCTGTGGGATAGACTCCAGGAACGCAACACAACCATCCCCCTTTACTGCCTATCAGTCATTACTACCTGGGTACTGGAGGGGCACAGAATTCACAGCCTTCTATCAAAAACAAGTCTGTGCAACTCAGAGGCAGTCTACTGTACAGCAGACACAACCTTCTGTGACTAAGGTATTATTAATGGTGAGTTCTGCAAGCGGAGAAAACGGACAGAAGCGTTCAATACTCAGGTGTTTGGGGTTATAGCGGTGGACATTATGTCACCCTCCGTTAATACTCGTTGTCACTTCAGGGTCATGGCGAGTGCAATGTGCCATCGTCACTCCACAAAGTATTACTAATCTATCCTAAGAGGAGGTGGAGAGGGATGGCAACTGACGAGCATTGCTTAGTGGTGCAGGATTGTGTTGTCAGACTCCCAGAAGTAAAACGCGTCGATGAACAGGACATTTACATTCACTGTATTAAAGAAAGAAAAATCTACTTGCAATCATAACATATTTACAAGAAGCGACATTCAGAGAAGAGTGCGAGTCGCAGCGACTCTAGGGGGGTGGTGAGAACGTTCAGGGCTGCGGAGGAGATGTCTTCAGTAGCAGGTAGGTGCAGGGAATTCCCTTGTCTGGTCGTCTCAGCTCCAGTTGGTTAATACCAGCCTTACCCAAAAATAGTACTTAGAAAACGGTGACCTTGTGCACATTCTGTAAGCACGTCAACAGACTGTGGTAGGGGCTCCCGGGGGCCGCCACCAGCTCAAACACCGACTGAAAGGCTCTGCGGTCCAGTTCTTCATCGATCTGATGCTTGTAAAAGTCTATGGCCACTAAGCAGAACAGGTTGATGTCCACTGGCTCCGATTTGCCCATTCTGCTGATCACATGTGGTAAACTGCAAAAAGAGTTAAGGTGGACACATGCACAGAACTGGAAATCTTACGTGAAGCTTAAAGGGGATGTCCCGATATCAGAAGAGATGACTTATCGGTAGGATAGATGGGTGCCCAACTGCTGGGACCCACACTAATTAGCAGAATGGCACTTGTCTAGAAAAGTAGCAGTGCGCATATGCAGGCTTCATTTATTCCCTATACTATAGGGTAGGGGTAGGGTACGCCAAGCCTCGAGAGCCACACACAGGTCATGTTTTCAGGATCTCCTTAGTATTGCACAGGTGATAATATAATCAGCTGCACTGGTGATGATTTCAACCCAGTGAAATCATGAAAACCTGCAGTGTGCGTCTCTCAAGGCCTGGAGTACCCTACCCCTGCTATAGGGAATAAATGCAGTTCAGTTAACGCACACTGCCACTGTATGTGGCCTATATAAATTATTGCTGTGCTTGTCTGTTGGCAGCAGCTCCACAGAGAATGAACGGCGTTGCCAGTCGGGTGTCCGACCTATTTTGTAACAGGGATAAGAGTTAACTGTCTGGAATAAAAAACAGATTTTGGTGTACTCACCGTAAAATCGTTTTCTCTGAGCTATCATTGGGGGACACAGGACCATGAGTGTTATGCTGCTATCTCTAGGAGGCTGACACTAAGTTAATATGAAAGCAAGTTAGCTCCTGGCTGGGTGAGGCCTCAACAGTTTTAGTGACTAAGCAGTAGGAGAACAATAAATACAGTTCATTGAAAACATTACATGCAAAACTCAAAGGCTAAAGAACAATGCCCGAACTGGGCAACAGGGTGGGTGCTGTGTCGCCCAAAGATGGGTCAGAGAAAAAGATTTTACGGTGAGTACACAAAAATCCGTTTTTCTCTTTCACCTCATTTGGGGACACAGGACCATGGGATGTCCCAAAGCAGTCCCTGGGTGGGAAATAAAAATACACAACTCAAGGAATAAGGAACAGTCGCTAAAGACGTGAGGACTACCACTTCAGGAATAGTATTAAAATAATTATTTTATTAATTCTCTTTAAAAATGACTGGTCTAGTCAAACAAAGTATACAAACGTGAAAAAAAGTGTATATTTACAAGTTCACTGGAGGAGAACGGCACATCACAATATGAGTATCCCTTTTCTGCCCCTATATCTGTAGAGCTGCCTAACAATGGAGGTAATATCACCTTAATGTTACGGGTGCCCCCACTCCACGACGGCTTGCCCTACTCATATTGTGATGTGCCGTTCTCCTCCAGTGTACTTATAAATATACACTTTTTTCACGTTTGCATAATTTGTTGACTAGACCAGTCATTTTTAAAGCGAATTAATAAAATTATTCTTTTAATACTATTTCTGAAGTGGTAGTCCTCACATCTTTAGCAAATTGAAGAGATAAAAACTACCCCACTCATTAGATACCTATGTTTAAATAAGGAACAGTCCTAAACTCCCTGCTTCACCTACCTGGATAGGTGAGCCACCGCCGCTTGCAGTACCTGTCTACCAAGGCTTGCATCTGCAGAGGCCTGGGTATGAACCTTATATTGCTTTGCGAAGGTGTGCAGACTAGATCAGGTAGTGGCTTTACACACCTGTTCTGCGGAAGCCTGGTGCCGAATGGCCCAGGATGCTCCGACTGCACGAGTGGAGTGTGCACGTAGTCCACTAGGAATGGCCACATTCCTCAGTCTATACGCTTCCTGGATGGCAGAACGTATCCATTGAGCCAGAGTAACCTCAGAGGTTGGCAGTCCCTTTCTGCGGCATCCGAAAGAACAAACAGATTGCCCATCCAAAGGGAGCTGTTCTAGAAATGTAACATCTGAGGGCTCTGATGAGGTCTAGAGTATGCAGAGCCTTTTCCACATGATGCACTGGTGCCGGGCAGAAAGATGGAAGAATGATGTCTTCATTGAGGTGGAAAGAAGAAACCACCTTTGGAAGGAAAGGTGGGAACTGGGCGTGGCACCATCTTATCTTGATGAAAAGAAAGGGCGCTCGGCAAAAGAGTGTAAGCCAATTCTGAAACACATGTGATGGATGTTATAGCCACTAGGAAAACAACTTTCCGAGACAGGAGGAGAGAGACTTTTAAGAGGCTCAAAAGGCGGTCTTTCAAGTGCATCCAAAACTAAATTGAGGTCTCATGGTTCCATCGGCTTCCGGTAAGGAGGAACCAACCGAGACACTCCTTGGAGGAAAGTCCTAACTTGAGGACGCATTGCAAGTCTGCGCTGGTAAAAGACCGAAAAAGCAGAGACCTATCTCCTTTGAGAGAACTCAGGGCTAAACCCTATTGTAGTCCTGACTGGAGAAAACCATGGGAACAGACAGGGGAAGAGGGGAGTGTCTCCGGTCCTTGCACCATGAAAAAAATATTTTCCAGGTACAATGGGAAATCCAGGCTGAGGCCGGCTTTTGGGCTCTGATCATGGTGTCGCTGACGTCCTGTGAAAAACCAGCGCAGGTCAAGACCCAGGTTTCAATGACTACGCCATCTAATTCAGGATCTTCGAATCCTGGTGGCAGATGGGACCTTAAGTCAGGAGGTACGGCTGATCTGGTAGACTCCAGGGGACGTCTGCGACGAGCTGAACCAGGTCGGTGTACCAGGCGCATCCGGGGCTATGAGGGTGACCGGCACCCCTTCCGACTTGAATTTCCTCACTAGCCTCAAGAGTAAAGGTAGCGGGGGGGAAGATGTATGGAAGACGGAACCGGTGCCAAGATTGCACAAAGCACGTCCGCCCCGATGGATGCGGGGTCGTGTGACTGAGCCATGAACGTGGGGACCTTGGCATTCAGCCGAGATGCCATCAAATCCACGTCCAGAGTCCCCCAGCGGCAGCAGATTTGTTGGAACACTTCTGGGTGCAGAGACTATTCTCCTGTGGCTAGACCCTGATGGCTGAGAAAGTCCGCCGTTCAGTACTCCCCCCCGGAATGTGTACTGCAGAGATGACTGACCCGGTCGACTCGGCCCAGTGAAGAATATGATCCACCTCGTGTATGGCTGCTTTGCTGCCGGTGCCGCCCTGGCGATTGATGTAGGCCACCACCGTGGTGGCCTGCCAGGAGACTGTGAAAAGCTTTGAGGGCTGGAGTTATGGCACGAATCTCTAGCAGGTTGATTGGTAGAGTTGATTCCTGTGTGAACCAGCGACCCTGGGCAGTATGATGACGGTATACTGTGCCCCAGCCGAGCAGAGTGGTGTCAGTGGTGAGGACCGCCCAGTCGACTGGAAGGATCGGCCTCTGAAGAGGGATGGTGGTCGCGTCCACCAGCGAAGGGCCTGCTTGACAGTAGATGGCAGGGAGAATACCCTGTCCAGCGAGAAGGGGCTCCTGTACCAGGTTGTTAGTAGGGCCATCTGCAGTGGGCAAAGGTGAAACTGAGCGAATGGGACAGCCTCTATGGCTGCCACCATTCTGCTCAGTATTCTCATCCTAAAACGGATCGTGGAGCAGGTCGGAGAAGAGAGCGCATTCCCCGGCGTAAGGTTTGTGCCTCATCTTTGGGGAGATGCAAATGGAGTCCGTGGAGCCTCGTCTAAGAGTCTTAAACACGGGACTAGCCAGACATCCCTCCAGGGAAGGACCTAGCCCTGGGTGCCCGCAGTGTTTTCCTCGACTGGTCTCCCTGAGATCAGTGAGAGCTTTATGATATGGTCTTTGGGGAGAGTCACTAACCCTCTGGATGTATTGAAGACCATGCCCAAGAAAGTGATAGATTGGGCAGGAATTGGAGAGGACTTTAGGTTGACCAGCCAACCCAGTCATGAGAAAGTGTCTATGGTTATCTGGATACTCTTCTCGCAGGCTAGAAAGGAGGGGGCTTTGACTAGGAGATAGTCCAGATAACGCAGGATGACTACTCCTCTGGAGTGAAGTATGGTCATGGCGGCTGCCATGACTTTCGTGAATACCCTTGAAGCCGTAGCGAGACCGAAGGGTAGAGCTACAAATTGAAAGTGTGCCTCGTTGACTGCGAAACAGAGAAACTGCTGGTGAGCTTGAGCAATGGGGATATGGAGGTACGCGTCCCTTATGTCTATGGAGGCGAGAAACTCCCCTTACTCCATAGACGCGATGATTGAGTGCAGGGACTTCATCCTGAAATGATGAATACAAACATATTTGTTGAGATGTTTGAGATCCAGGATGGGACACACAGACCTGTCGTTTTTGAGGACTACGAAGAGGTTTGAGTAGAAACCTCTGAAACGTTCGGTGTCCGGTACTACAACGATAACCCCCACATGTTGGAGCGATGAAATGGCATGGAAAAAGGCGCAACTTCTTTTTACTGAGTTTGGGGGGTTGGAAGGGAAGAAATGGTGTGGGGGACGGGAAGTAAACTCTATGTGGTAGCCAGAAGACACAAGATCTTTTACCCATCTCTCGTCTGTGGAGGACAGCCAGACGTGACTGAAGAAACATAGGTGACCGCCTACGATGGACGTGTCTTCCGGGAAGGAGTGCGAGTCATGAGAAGGAAAAGCGAAAGGACTGTGATTCCTTTGGTCTAGACTGTCTAGGTCTGTATTACAAGGTTGAGTTAGTCTTGAAAGATGATTGTGTGGGCCTGTCTCCACGATGAGGTCAGGTATTGGAGGTAGGAGCTTAGAAGGAAGCCCACCCAAAGGAGTTGCGAAAGGAGCGAAAGGAAGTATGCTGCCGTCTAAGAAAGGGTCGCCTTGGTTTGTGTTGGGGGAGTGATGTGCTCTTCCCTCTGGTGGCGTCTGAGATGAGTTTGTCCAGTCATTCGCCAAAAAGTTGTCCGGTGAGGTAAGGGAGACCGGTTAATGACTTTTCAGAGGCAGAATCTGCCAGCCATTGCCTGAGCCAGAGGGCGATTGCACTGGAGGCAGCGAAAGCTGAACCGGTGGACTAATCTAGAGAAGCCTGAATCAGGTATTCTGCTGCCATGACTATTTGAGTGGTCAGATCTGAGAGCTCCCGAGGGAGGTCAGTGTCCTGCAAAGACTTTTGCAGGGTTTCTGCCCAAACCATCAGTTTTTTAGCCACCATTACAGATGCAAAAAAAAAAAAAAAAAAAAAAAAAAAAGGGAAAGGCATTAGCCCGCTGCCTCAAATTTGACTGTCTGAGGCAGGGGTCCCCAACTCCAGGCCTCGAGGGCCGCCAACAGTGCATGTTTTCAGGATCTCCTTAGCATTGCACAGGGGTTGGAATCATTACCTGTGCATTTGATCACATTAACACCTGTGCAATACTAAGGAAATCCTGAAATCCTGCACTGCTGGCAGCCCTCGAGGCCTGGAATTGGGGACCTCTGGTCTGAGGTATCAAAGTCAAAGGAGTCCTCCAGATCTAGGTCATAGTCACCCGCCTGGAGGTCATCAGATAGGGGAGAGCCTGGCCTCGATTCTCAGGTGGGGGAGGCATAAGAACCTTGGGAAAAAACGGGTGATATGTTTCTGTGAGGCCTCTTTCTCACCACGCCTACGGATGTGGAGCTTGATCTGCTTCTGTCTAATGGGCCTTTCAGTACTGACCAGGTTTTGGGACAGCTTTTCCATCGAGTGGGAGAGGAATAGTGCCCAGTCTGGCAGGCTCACTAGATGTCGTGGTGCCGGTGTAGAGCTCAAGGGTCTCTGCAGGGATGCAGGCCTGGCAGTGCGGGGTGGTATGGCCACACGGAAGGTCTGAGTGGCAGGTGACACAGAAGGTATAATAGACTGTATGAGGTTTCGCGTTCTTTGAATCCTTTAAGGTCTGCATGCTGTTTGAGGCAAGAACACTGCAAGGGGGATATAGTATGGGACTTGTATATGGCAGAGCAGGGCTAATTCAGATGCAGCAGCTCGCACTGCTTAAAAACAGATTGTACACCCCTTACCCAGAGATAGAAACCACTAGTCTTGTGTCCCCAAAGGCTCCAGCTTAAGCTCCTTGCTGATTGCACGTGTGCAGTTTGTGGATTGAGCAGGACCCCATGCTGCTGGGATCCAGTGTTGTGCGACAGCGGGAAAACTGAACCGAAAAGTCTGCTGCGGGGGTGCGTGGCCTAAGTGGTGGGCCGGGTTCGCGCCAGGATCACATCATTCTGGGGCATGTGCAGGCCCGCCGTGTCATAGGGGAGGCAGGCCGGGGGAGGAGATGCGGGGAGAAGGCCCAAAAGCCGGGGACTAAAGTTATGGCTGCGACCGCGGTGATCGGAGGAAAGAGGTAATGGCTACCGGGGAAGATGTAAGCCAGGTTGTGGTGGCCCTCTGCCGGTGCCGGTGCTGATCCCAGGTGGGAGTAGGCGCTGGAGAGTAAAGGGAGATCTCACCTCCTTGATGCCCATGCCGCTTTACAGTGTGGTACCTCAACCCAGTGTGAGAGACTGGGGAGTGTGCTGTCCCTTATGGATGATTTTCTAGGTGCCTGCTGGTGCCCAGTGTCTCTATCCAGGCTTTGAGAGTGAGTGGCTGGGGAGTGTGCTGTCCTTAAGTCTGCCCTGGGAGCCATCCTGCTGTCCTGGGTAGCTGCTGCTTTCTTTAGGATGCCTACAACCAGTGCTCCTGTGAGGGAGGCTAGGGATGTCCGGCCAACTGTTCCCCGATAATGGGAGACTGGGGGTCTGCGCCAGGTGTGGAGGGGGGAGGGGTACGGCGAGGTGACACTCCGCATGCCCTTTTGTTGGTGGTTGCATGAAATTGGTGCCCGTAAGGGAGCAGTCACCCAGGAAAGTCCGGGAAATAAGGCACAGCCTGTATTAGATCCAGTGCCGCAGGAGGGGGTATGTGTAGACGACACTCCACATTCCCACCTGTTGGTGGTTTTGGGAGAGCGGTACCATTAAGGGAGCTGTCGTCCGTCTAATATCTTCATCTGTGTAGATGTTCAGAAAAAAATTCAGGGTAAAAAATATAAAGGATGTGCCTCCTACAGACACTAAGCTAAAACTGGTGGGGCCTGACCCAGCTAGGGGTGTATACTGCAGAGGAGGAGCTACCGGTAACTTATTTTCATATTCACTTAGTGTCAGCCTCCTAGAGATAGCAGAATAACACCAATGGACCTGTGTTCCCCAATGAGGCGAAAGAGAAAGATTCTTGATCTTCGTATTGGTGTGGGTCCCATTGGTTGGACACCCAACAATCAGCAATTTCATAAAGTGTTGGTGATTCAAAAATGTCCTCAATAGAAGAGTCTTGGCCACCTACGTATGGACTATGTATGAAAATAGTCACGATCATGAGATATACCCAGATTTTTCATCCGTGCAAGACTACATCCCCTCATCCTCAGGGGCTGAATGTGTCCAACACATGTGCAACTATGCCGCCATCGGGTTCTGTGCATGCGCTGCATATGTTATTATACAGCGCCTGTAAAGAAGATGATGCAGCTGGGGACATCAGAGAAAGTGATCATAAGGGTAAACTATCTTCTACTTTCTATGGGCGTGTAAATGTGAATTCTGTCAGTATACGAGTAGCAGGGGTGATATGTGAAGACCTTTACTGATTAACGTCCCATCACAATTCCTGTGGGGTCTTTTAGAAACCATTATTATGGCCAAACCCTTAGAACATTCAATGCTACCAGATAAGAAGGCAACGGTAGCAAAAATGAAGTACAAAGCCCATCTTCTAGGACCCCACTAGGGATTTCTATGTCAAAATTGGTGTGGAGGGGAGGATACCCAATTCATTAGCTACAATAATCATCTACATGTCACCAATTTTCAAAGTTAATAGATTTCTAAAGGTGCTACTGACAAGAAATTCTCAACAGATGTCGGTATCAACCCATCCAATCCACAAAGATAAAGAAATCAAACCATAAATGTTCATAAATTAACTTATGCGTAATAATGAGAAAAGACACAAGGTTATACTGTTGTACTGAACATATGAAGTTGTGCAAAAAACACTGAAAAGTGATGATACCAGCTGAAATCTATCAGTAATTAGAAAGCAATCCGGGCACTAAGGGTATGTGCACACGTTCAGTAATTGCAGCACTTCGGATGCAGTGTATTGACCCTGTGTCCAAAATGCTGAGTGAACAATTCCAGCATAGTGGATGATTTCTAGAAAACCGATGCTCACTGTGCTTCTCCCCTCTGCAGTGTGTTTTCAGCTGCAGTGCGGGAGTCAGATGCGATCTCCAGGAGGTGAATGCAGGGAGAAGCCGCCTGCACCCACCAGGGATTGTGGGCTAAGGGGTGTTGCGGTCTCCCTGCGTTCACC
Organism: Allobates femoralis; assembly: GCA_033576535.1. Lineage (NCBI taxonomy): Eukaryota > Metazoa > Chordata > Amphibia > Anura > Aromobatidae > Allobates > Allobates femoralis. The sequence goes on along the minus strand of JARQOC010000003.1, from coordinate 55,204,196 downwards.
TTCGGCTTCCCACAGGTCCAAAGGCACTGCGTCCAACACGCAGCGCCTCCGAATAATGTGCACATACCCTTAGTGAAAAATAAAATCAGCTGTTTCAACTGATGGCCTATAAAAAGGTGTCTCATTACCAAGGTGTCATACAAGAAACATCTCATGATGGGTAAAACCAGTGAGCACTCTTGAGACATTCGCAGCCGTATTGTTGCAAAACATGGTGATGGCATTGGTTATAGAAGAATTTCTAATATACCGATTGTTTCAGGGTGCACTCCCCCATCATGGGCTGTATGCACTCTCACCACGCAAGACTCTATTGCTGAACAAAAAGTAGGTTCAAGTGTGTTTAAGGTTCACTCAACCACATTTACACAAATCTGTGAAATACTGGGAGAATATAGCCTGGTCAGAGGAGATCAAAATTGATCTTTTTGGATGCCAAAATACACACCATGTTTGGAGGACAAAAGGCAGCACCAACAGTGAAGTATGGAGGTGAGAACATCATGGTGTGAGGCTGGTTTTCAGCATACGGCACTGGCAAACTTCATATTTTTGAAGGGAGGATGAATGGACAAATGTACTGATGCATACTTGATAAAAATCTGCTGCCATCTACCAGGATGATGAAGATGAATCGAGGGTGGAAATTTCACAAGACAATGATCCCTGACACACAAAAGGAAACTTTCAGAAGGTTTCAGAGAAAGAAAATAAATCTGCTAAAATGGCCGAGCCAATCACCGGAGCTGAATCCAATAGAAAATGTCTGGAAGGAACTAAAGCTCAGAGTTCATAGAAGGATCCACAGGACCTGCAGGAGGTGAAGAGTGTTTGTGTGGAGGAATGGGCCAAAATCCCCTGAGCAATGCAGGGACCAGTGTCTCCATACAGGAGGCGTCTGGAGCTTCATCCCCAACAAAGGCTTTTTTTCTGCAGTATTAAATACATTTCAGTAATGTGCTCAATACATTTCCCTGTGTCATTTTTAATTATTACAGATAATGCATGGACATCTATGGCTTGATATGTTTGCCTGTGTGGATTGTATGGGTTGTTATTGACATCTGGTGAGAAAGCATCTTTACAAATATATTAACATAGAAAATTCATGACGTGTTCAATACTTATTTCACCCGCTGTATATATGGCGTTTGGGTCCCTTTACTCCAGGAAAAGACCTATAGACTTCTCTATAATCTTCTCATATGTAACTTATGTAAGTGCCGACATGTCGTAGAGGAGGATGCATCGCCCTCATTGCTGTGATGACATTACAGGAGATGGTGCGCGTACGGCGGTGACAGTGGGATAACTGCATTAAGGATACATCGCGGAGATCCACTTGCTGGTTGACGCACTGACGAAGAAGCAGGAGAGGCTCCACATTGCCATTGCGACTGGCGTCCTCTGCGTGAAGTTTGAGAGAGACAACATGACCCAGTCGCGCACCATCGAGGACTGTCCGGTGGCGTGTAACGTCTGAAACACCTGCGGAGAAGACGGAGATCATCAGATGAGCAATGACAGACACAAACATCCTCCCCGTCATAATCAGTGTGTACAAGCGCCTAATACACAGATCTATTATACGATGCGCCAGCAATGTGTGACCAGTGCCCGTCCCGATCTCCCGGATGGGGTGGTTGGTGGTGGATACACCCAGTCATAAGGTGAATGAATGGGAGCACAAGATTGGCCAGCAGGCCGGACGCCTGACCGCCGCTCCATTATTGACAGTAAAGGCCAGGTGCAGCACTCGACAGGGAATGATCGGAGCAGCGGTCAGCATTTGCACTGCCGCTCTATACCGATGGGGATCAGAGTGCCCCATTCTGGTGGTTGGGGTAGATCCCAGCAGTAGGATCTCCACCGGTCTATAAATTATTACTTACCCTGTGATAATTTGTTTCCACTGTACAACCCCTTTAATAAATAGTTTGTATTGTGAAATCTGGTGCCAGATCCCCTTCTTTGTAGTTCCTCACTATCATTGTGTATCTGACCCCCGGGACTCTCTCAGATCCTAAAACTGAGGAGGTGTAGAGTTGGGGGTCACTGCTGCTTCTCAGTCTCAACCCAGCTGTGCGGGGAATATAGCTGCATCTAAGCGTATGGGACAGTGCGGCAACTCCCTGCACAGCAGGTGATTATGGAGAGCGCTGTAAAGGGTAACACAGTGCAGGTCACTGAATTAGAGCTGCATCCCCTCCATTCTGAGGATTGGCGAGAGTCCCGGATGTCAGGCCGGTCATAAGAATGATGGCGTATCCCCTCAGCCTAATGAGCAGACAACTCTATTCTGACAGTGATCGTAGAATACTATCTGCAGTACAGCAGACTGCTTCTTCATGCTGCACAGACTTGTTTAACATTTAACACATTCAGACAGCAGTAAGAAGAGATTTTAGAAGAAATCACAAGGCTTCATGCAATCGCACAAGAGGAAAACAGACAGATGTAAGGTTTCCTAGACACTCGGGGTTGGAGTGGACCGCCGGATACCGAGCGTCTGTATGACATTTTACATTTATTTGCTGCTGTGCTTGGCTACACTATCATCAATGTACAGCGATAGGGAAGCTCCTGATCAGTCGGTGGGACCAGCACAGACACATGGCTGCAGCATCACTCGTGTCCCGGCACCGCTGAAGGCCTCCTCACTGCAACCAGGAAACAGAGGAAAAACACAATCTCCATATGCAATAGGGGAACTAGAAGATGAGGCGAAAGCAAAAAATAATTCTGGAAATATTTATGATGTTATCCTTTTTGGTAAATGAATTAAAATCTGTATTCATTGCCGGTTTCACAGGAAGCAGGGTGACAATCCGGTGATAGTAACGGCAGCAGTGATGGCAGTCACCCCGCTCTCCAGAGATCCTGAACGGATCATCTGCAGTCACACTGAGTAAAGAAAGGACACAAGGTAAACCTATGACAAAGCTGATACTGGATGGTGCCCAGCTTTACCTTTCACCGACTGCCTAAAAAAATCATTAATCGAAGTAGGTGGGGGTCACAGAGCAAAGGTATAGTCACAGATATACCTCCCATGATGTACCCCACACACAGCATGTCAGTCCCCACCCACAGTACAATGACCCCACACGCGCACCGTGCCACGACCCCACACACGCGCACTGTGCCATGGCCCCACACACGCGCACTGTGCCACGGCCCCACACACGCACACAGTGCCATGGCCCCACACACGCAATACGATGTCCCCCAAACACAATGTCTCCCACACACAGTACGATGTCCCCCCACACTGTAAATACTCTATAGTTCCCACACACAGCATGATTCACCTCGCATCGTATGATGTCCCACACCATCCTCCCATAGTCTACCATCCATTTTAAAAAGTCCACCCTCAGTCATCCCACAGCATATAATGATCCCCAATAACCTCCAAGACCCCCCACCCCACAGAGTATGATGCTCCCACACAGTATAGTACTCCCCGCAGTCCCCCCACAGTATGCTGTCCCCTACATTTCCTCCCCAAACACCACGTCCCCCACTGTGTTACCAAAAACAGTATAACGACCCCCACAATCACCCCCAGTGTAATGTGCTTGATTGCCTTGAAATAGTACAAAGATCCCCTTGTCCACACACACATTATGATGCTTCCACACCGTGTGGTACTCTTCAACCTCCCCTTCTCATGTACAGCACCTTGGCATTAATGGTGCTATATAAATAAATAATAATCTCCCAACACAGTATAACATCCACTACAGTCCCCACAAACACAACATGTCCCCCACTGTCTCCCATACACAGTACAATGACACCCACAGTGTGATGTCTTTACAGCCATGCTAAAGTATGAAGATCCCATTGTCCCCATACAGAATGATGGCCCCACATAGTGTGACAGGCCCACAGATATTATGTCCCATGCACATAGCATGATGCCTCCACAGCCCGCCACACAGTATGATGGCCCCAGTTAAGCCCCCAACAAGTAATGATAAAAAAAATATAAAAACTAAAAATGTACTCACCCTCCCCCCCCCCCCACTCGTTGCTGCTCCTGTCAGTGCAGTGTGTAGATTAAGGCTGTGCACAGCCGGTGTCATCTAGTCTAGTGACATCATCGGTCCTGCGGTGCAGAGCCTCAGGCGCAGGCTGAATAGTGCAGCGGTACATCTTTCTGTTCACCTGCCCCCTTGGCCTGTTCAGACATAGCATTTTCTGGGAATTTTCCATATGGATTTTCCGATGGATAATCCACACCAGAACTTGATCCTAGCAAAGTGGTTATGTTTTGCCTAATCGCGTCCACGTTTCTTTTATTGTCATGATGAGAAGTGAGTGGTTTTTTCAGATTTTTCAATATCATCATGTCAAGATTTTCGACATTAATAATGTGGATTTATTTTTTCTGATACGTTGCCAGTCCGCATGGACACATGCAGCAATGTTCAGTGTGTGAACTTACCATTAAAGGGATCCTGTCACCTCCAGAACACCTCCTAAGCTACCAAAACATGTCCCTGCAGCATCCTATCACTAATCTCTCACTCCTTTTGTCTCCTAAAAGTATCCTGTGAAAGTGCAGAAAAACGTTTTAATACTCATTAGTGATTATAATTAGTAGGGGCTATATTCTTTAGTCACCAGGGAGGGCTGTTTTGCAGCTCCAGGATCCACCCTCTCTCTGTCTATTTGCTCTGCTTGTGCAGGCTTTGCCCTCCCCCTCTCTGTCACTCACAGAATGCAAATCATTAGTCCTGCCTTCAGCTCCACATCACAGCAGAAGCTGCACAGAGAGGGCTGGATCATTCAGGCAGCAAAACAACCCATCCTAGGGGCTAAAGAATACAGCCCCTGCTAATTATAATCACTAATGAGTAAGAAAACGTTTTTCTGCACTTTCACATGATGCTTTTAGGAGACAAAAGGAGTGTGAGATTAATGAAAGGATGCTGCAGGGACATGTTTTGCTAGCTTAGGAGGCATTTTGGAGGTGACAGGATCCCTTTAATACCCAGCCTAGCTGATGTTTCCATTCCAATACAATTTACACTTGAGTGACGCGGTCCTGTTCAGGTACATGGTCCTTATGCTCCGTCTATAGGAACCTTCCTCTCATCCTGGGTTCAGGCTCGTAGCTGCATTTACATACAGGAATGATTGTATATCTTCAAGGAGCTGCTCCACGCAGAGGCCGGGCGCTCCAGCCGCCACTTGTGGATTTGCACTTGGTAATGTAAGTAGTGCAGAGGGAGATTAATCTGCTCATATTACATGTTCTGATGACTCTGCAGGACTCCCTGCCGGCCACATAACCCACTTACATGGATATTATGGTCTTAGCTGCTCACATATGCTTGTGTTGCAAATGTCGCGCACTGCGAGCCCTCATGGCGATGTGAGTCCTCATGGCGATGCGAGCCCTCATGGCGATGCGAGCCCTCATGGCGATGCGAGCCCTCATGGCGATGCGAGCCCTCATGGCGATGCGAGCCCTCATGGCGATGCGGGCCCTCATGGCGATGCGGGCCCTCATGGCGATGCGGGCCCTCATGGCGAAGCGGGTCCTCATGGCGATGCGGGTCCTCATGGCGATGCGGGTCCTCATGGCGATGCGGGACCTCATGGCGATGCGGGACCTCATGGCGATGCGGGTCCTCATGGCGATGCGGGTCCTCATGGCGATGCGGGTCCTCATGGCGATGCGGGTCCTCATGGCGATGCGGGTCCTCATGGCGATGCGGGTCCTCATGGCGATGCGGGTCCTCATGGCGATGCGGGTCCTCATGGCGATGCGGGTCCTCATGGCGATGCGGGTCCTCATGGCGATGCGGGTCCTCATGGCGATGCGGGTCCTCATGGCGATGCGGGTCCTCATGGCGATGCGGGTCCTCATGGCGATGCGGGTCCTCATGGCGATGCGGGTCCTCATGGCGATGTGAGCCAGATATGCTCTTCGTTTCGATGCTTCGGTGCAGATGTTGCAGGAACCGGCAGTGCAGGAAACAAGGACAATGAGGATTTCTCTTGTGCCCCAGATGATCGGTCAGCTCGGCCGGGAAGAGCTGATAACCGTAAAATCCTTCTAGCAAAACATCTCTTATGCTTCTTTGTGCTTTCTGAAAAGGCTTAAAGGGCAGCACCGTATCCAGAATGATAAAGTATTATGGGCAATGACAAGACTATAAAAGGGAATGTCTTGCATGTGAATTTACTTTGTGTGCGTCATACTTATTTTTTGTTATTATCCCTCCTGCATTGTCCATATAGCTATATGGCACCAGCAATGTCCAGGACATACAGACACATGAGAAGGTATAGTCATTCCAAACCCATAATTTGGTTAACCCTCTGATGTGTATTGGGGCCTCCTGACTTTACTTGGACAGGTGATTTCAGGATTCAGGATAGAGAATGATCGGCCAAATTAATTTTTCATGTCTGACCCTCTTCATTTTCAGGGGAGATGAGCCTCTGCCAAAAGGTGTCTAGCAGCAGCTTTCTCCTCTATCCCCACTGAGAACACTGAACACTCGGGCTGAGCTGAGCACTCGGTGTATAGGGGTCTCTGGAGAGGTAGTGGTCTGCAGAAAAAAAGGTCATCAATCTCATGTATGGTTTCCGAAGCCGCGGGGCCCCATAGCAACCCGCTATTTACCTTAGCAGCGGATTTCCTGAAGATTCGCGTGGACCCACTGTTAAGGTAAACAGCGGGTTGCTAAGGCCCCGCGGCTCCAGAAATGATGCGTTTGGCATCATAAGAATCAAATAAAAGAAGGAGGGGGAACAAGAGGCGCAATAGTGCCCTATCAATGCGGCACTAGATGTACAGTGGTGAATGAGGAATTCACTCACCTGGAACAGTTGTGCCACCCACAACTGGTTAGAAGGCGTAATTGATGATTTATTCCTGGATGGCTGCTGCAGGACTTCCACCGTCCACTCAAATGTGGAGATGTATCAAAACCGTGGGGAAGAAAATGGTGTGTCACGGTCCGCGCTGCCAATGAACATCCACTCTGAAAAAAGCGCACTTGAAGATGGAACTTCAAAAATAACTTCTTTATTGCTTCCTACGCGTTTCGGTGCCCTCCTGGCACCTTCCTCAGGGATCCCTGAGGAAGGTGCCAGGAGGGCACCGAAACGCGTAGGAAGCAATAAAGAAGTTATTTTTGAAGTTCCATCTTCAAGTGCGCTTTTTTCAGAGTGGATGTTCATTGGCAGCGCGGACCGTGACACACCATTTTCTTCCCCACGGTTTATGGCATCATAAGAGGAAGGCTGCATAGCAGCGCCGACTGAGCCTTGTTGGGGGAAGCGCGCATTTTGTTTTCAATAGCACGCCCATAGGGACGTGCAAGAGAGAGGAGGCAGCGGCAACAGGGGCACAGAGAGGACGCCCAGGGGGGCTAGCAACGGTAGCCCCCCGGATCATTAACATACTCCTATGTAAGTTACAAATACATTTTCTTACACAGTCACAGGGCAGATTTAGCAGAGAGAGGGATAGTTAGATTAGTAATAGCAAGGTGCAGGGACAGGTAGTGATAGCCTGGGGGGGGGGCTTAATCTAGGGGACAGCTTCCCTTTAAAGGGGTATTCACATAATAGAAGGGTGAGTGCATTTCTTGGGTATACCATCACGCTATGATTGTGAAGGTGTAACCTTTGTGACCCTTACCCAAACCAAAGAACAAAACAGCCATGTTCTACCGATGCAGCACTATGGCCCCTTCACAGTCCTCTAGTACACGGTGCCATCCTGGCCACACGCTGCGCAAGATGAGAACAGTCAACAGGCCATAGCGGACATAGACAGCCTTCATTCTGGTCTCAGAGGTCGGACCCAACTGATTATAAAGTGAATGCACATGTTATAGGACATGAATACCCCATTAATGCTTTCCCCATAGTCCTTGATTGGTCTTGATGCAAAGTGTGAAATGGAAAGGTCTTCCAGACTGGATGGGATTTGTGCAGGCAAACAACAACCAATTTGGGGACTGAACAGCGGTTCTCACCGTGGTCATCACTCCAGACTGATGTTAATGAGGCTGCAACAGACTACATTACTTACCGGTAATGGGATTTTACAAAGTCCATGACAACATCACATGATTGAGGGGATCCGGCCACAAGGACAGGAAACCTACTGAATAAAAGGGAGACAACTCTACCCCCGAATCAGTTGGGTTCAGAGCAGTAGAGGACCTCCAATATAGTTATATACGCAAACCTTCACCAACCATTGGCTACAACACCAAATTAATTGTGGTGCTGTTATGGGCTCTAGAAAATCCCATTACTGGTAAGTAATTTCACCTTTTCCTTTCTCTATTGACAAAACCATGAGAGATTTCGAGAGGCCCAGATCCAATTCAGGGAGGAACCACTCTTTTCCCAAAGAAAGTTCATCAGAAGAGGACAGGGCCTATAGAGCCTTCTCTGCCAGGAGGTTTCATCCTCTTCAGTAGAATAAGCCTTTATATCTACCTGGACTGAATTACCACTAGAGGAGTAGGATAATCTAATGGCATCCCTAATCCTCCTCACCAGGGTACCTTGAGACACTTAGGACTTTCCTAGGCCCCTGAAAGGAAATGAACGACGATTGGGTGCTCCTCCTCAACAATGTTGTTATCCAAATGTAATTGATCAAAGTTCTAATATCCAAGGTGGAAACCTCTCCGCCTTTGGGTTATTAAGATTACTGTAAGAGGAGTGAAGACTAATGTCCTGACTTCTGTGGAATTACGCAGCTACCTTTGGATGGTAGGCTGGGTCTGGTCATAGAACAACTCTATCTTCCAATATCTGCGTAAGAGGGGAATCAACTGATAAAGGCTGGATATGACTGACCCAAAGGGCTGAAGTCAGTGCCACAAAGATCACCGTCTTCAAGGTAAGATTAATAACAGTTGGCAAAGGGCTTAAAAGGGACCAGTTAGCGCCTCCAGCACCAGGTTCAGATCCCAAGGACAAATCTTCAGACTAGGGATTTGTCCTAGATCCATCACACCTAGATCCATCCATCACATGCTTTAATCTCATTACCCATCTGTTGCCAATCAGGTCACAGGTATACGAGGCTTCCAAAACTTATCTGCACCCTAACAGCACCAGTGAATAACCCAAGCTCTCGCTCTTCCTGAAGAAACTCTAGGACAGACTCAACTGGAATCTCCTCACCCAGGTCCCCCCCCAACCCTGTGACCAGACAGGAACTTTTTCCAGATTCTACCATATTGTCTTGAGGTTATTGGTTTCCTGCTCTTAAAGGGGTTGTCTGGGCTTTTGCTATAATTCATATGTGTATCTAGGCTGCAAAACGTTGACAGTTTGTAATATACAACAAGTTTCCTCTCAGTCTCCTACAAACAGGCCTCCTCCCCTACTCTACACTATGGTCAGGGAGCCTGCACAGAGTCCCGGGCTGTGGAGTGCAGACCTCGGCTCCCCTGCACAGAGCCCACAGGGTGAGCGCACACACATGCAGCGGTCCACACTGCACTGAGACAGTGTGCTGAATCTCCTTCACAGAAGCGGATTCGGCACAGTGTGTCAGTTGCAGAGGGACCGCTGTATATAACGGGGTTGTGTGGTGACATTAGAGGCTGGGGAGGTCTGTAGGAGCCCTGGGGGTGGCCGGCCATACGGAGACTGGGGAGGGGGTGGGCCCGTAGGATCCTGGGGTCGGCTGGACATAGTGTAGACTGGGTGGGGTGGGGTTTCTGGCCTGTAAGATCCTGGGGGCGGCTGGCCATAGTGGAGACTGGGGAAGGGGGTGTGTTTTTGGAGACTGGGATGAAACAACCAACCAGTTTCCCAGTTTTATGCATGCTCCAACACAAACATGCCCAATGGACGTTCCCTGGCTGCTGCAAATATGTGATATGTAGGTAATCCTACAAAATGTTGTCAGCATGTATATCACAAACTGTCAACATTTTGCAGCCTAGATACAATTATGAATTACAGCAAAAGCCCAGACAACCCCTTAAAGTAAACTAGATCCTAGGTTTAGAGAAAACCTTTCCTAATTAAAAGTCACCTCTCAAGCTGTCAAGTGAAGTCCAGGTGATTGCAAATGCCAGATTGCACCCAGACTGAGTAGATCCAGGATTTCCGGTAGGATCTGTTAATCGTGACCAATATCTTCTTTACCCATGAAAACCACGGTCTTTTGGGCCAGAATAGAATTAATCTTGCAGCTACTAACATGTATGTGACCTATGCATTTCCCTTACCATACTCTGAATAGAGCAGAACATGTACATAGATCTCCAGGACTGGGACACAATAGTTGACTATGTGACAGCACGCAGAGTTTACAACATCACAATTCCCTGGTATTGTCAGTGCAAGAGAACGGTCAACATGACCACTTGCAGTTTTCTCAATTCACTTCTATGCAGAGAAGCCGAACATGTCAAGACTGCACGTGACTGCCGCCATCAGTGTGAATACCGGGGACTAGTGACAGCCGGGCACACTACATCGTCTCATGATTCAGCAGATTGCAGTCACATAGATAGACTGCAGACTTTCGACCCAAGCCTGGATAACCCTATTAATCCAATTACTTGGTGAAGCACCACTGCAGTGTTTTTGTATTATTACACCCCTCTAGTGGTGCTTTAGATGTAAGTCCCCTGTCCGATACTCACCATCCGCCACCTTTATCCTTTTCCAGCAGTCTAACCCCTGATCCAGTGTTTTATGGACCGCGCAAGAGGTCACAACTCATTACATTCCTAGGAGATCCTTGTTCTAGTCTCATTCTGGCTCTTAGAGATGCATTTAGCACTTGTGACATAACTTCTAACTTCCAGCCAGTCAGAAGGTACGGACAAGATGGTGCCAAGGGACCAGAGCGGTGTCGGTAAGATGTGAAGCCGCCAAGAAGGTGAGTATATGACTGGGGGAAAGTGATTTAGATTTAAAGCATCACTACATCGCTGAAAACAAAACAAAGTAATATAAAACCGCCACATTAAGCTGATAGCAAGCTGTAATTATCCATGTGGCCACTTCCATCTAAGGGAGTATAGCAAGTAAGAAGGATTTTAAAAGGGGGGCATCATGTTTAATAACAATGCATTAGAAATATTTTTGATTTCTACTAAAACGAACATTGGAGAACTCCAGTCCATATTTGCTATTACAGTAGACAAACGTCAGAATCAGGACCCCTGCCCCTGTGTACAGAGAGCTGCTATGGTGTACAGAGAGCGTCCATGAAGTACATATACACTGGGGTCTGGGGTTTCTCACTCTGCATGGAATGATTATTCTGTGCCAGTTTTCATAGTAAAATGAAATGTAACACCTTTCTGCGCCCAAGTGGGTGATCTTCCATTTATCTATAGTGATGTACAGACGTCATCTCTCACTTTGATCCTATTCCGCATTGGATTGCATTTCCAAATTGAATATGTTGTGTGTGTTGAAGTGACACAAAGTACTAGGAGGAAACATAGAGACCATACAAACTCCATGTAGACGTCCTCGGTGGGATTCACATTCCAGACCCCTGAAGTGCAGGATAACTTTGCAACCCCCCCCCCCCCCGGTCTGCCCCCCTCGATGATGTCCATGTGCCCTGACCCCTCTAATATGCCATCATGTAGTAATGAATTACCTTGTAAACCACGGTGGCCATGAACTGTGGGTACGGCTGCTGGTTGGATAGAAACTCCCCAATGACTTTGTTCATGACGTCCTGAGGAGGGAAGAAATCGTCCAAGAACTGGGGGAGGATTCTGGCCACGACCCTGGCCTCAAACGGGAATCCTTTCCGTATCCTTAAGACAGAAAACGACACCATTGTTGTCACCCGGCAGCAGATTCTTGGATAAAATATGTTATTAATGAGATGTAAATTCTGGATCATTAATCCCTGCGCTTCCTGCAGATCACAACACATAGAACTGGGGCGAGAATTACAGGACAGACGGACAGAGGTCATCGGAGGCAAAAATCCCATGGGAGAAGCAGCAAGGCGATCACTATGGGGTCACCCAGATTTTCTAGGACCCTGAATGGATAATCTGCTTTTTAATAAAAAATGAATGTAATAGTCTACTAGAATGACAAATTACCTGTCAAACAGCACAGACACCCGCTCCATGGCCACAATGACGGACTCGCTGTCCGGGGCCGCAGGACTCGGCTCTGCTGTGCGTCCCGGGCTGAACTTCTCTTTTCCTAGATAAGACAGAAATAATGAGGCGTTTAGATGTCCTCTGCTCTAGTGATTCTCCTTTGTGTATAGAAATATACCCCAACCTTCCTGACTATAAGACGCACGTTCTCTCCTCTACCAGACACAGATCTGATCCGTGCGGAGCAGGAGAGGACGTGGAGCCGGAACATCTCTGCCTGCGCGGGGGCCTGCAACGTCGTCACAGCGCTGCATGTCCTAATACAACACTGAAAGCTGGAATTGAAGGACCTGCCTGGAGATCACAGGGATCAGGCAAGTTAAGAGGAATCTGTCAGAAGGTTATTCTGAGAGCTCTATGATTTATTGGAAGAAACCTTACCTCCAGCGATGTGCCACACAAGTAATATTTTATCAGCTGGAGATAATCATTACAGGACAATTTGCCTTCTGGCTCCGGGAGTAACCACATCTCCAGCTATCATGGAGTAAAGACCACAATTCCAGAAATGTGTCACTTCATAGGCTGTGTGATGCTGTTTCAATAAACCAGTGTTTTATCAGCAGGAGATTATCACTGCAGAAATAGGTGTCTCGTGCCTCCTGGTCCAACTTCACCACCACTGATTAGCAGTCAATATACAGTGTAAACAGAAAGCAGCCAATCAGTGGTGTGGATGAGGTTATACAGCGCTCAGCATTCAGAGCTCTGCTGCACAGAAAATGGTGATGCTATCATTGCTGGAATCAGGGTCTCTGTCCCTACATCATGCAGCTGTCAGTTTACATAATTAAACTGCTGACAGATTCCCTTTAAGCGCATTCTTTTAGACCTTGATTGAGGTTAAATCCGCTTATGATAGCATAAATTAATTAACTTAATGTATAAATAATTCCATGCCCATACACACATCTACGGTATGTATATATATAGCAATCTTACCTGTGTACATGCAGGTCAGCATCAGACCTAAAGCGGTCATGGCTCTGTGCGGACTGTGCATATTGACTCTGTCCACGCTCAGCTTCACCAGCGCTTCTCCATCCAACCTAGAGAGCTGCTCCGACAGCAGGAGGCGCTCCAAACCCCTCAGGACGCAGTGGTAGATCATGGACGGTGTGGAGTCTTCACTCCCCGACACCATCACTCCACACATCTGAGGGCAGAGAACACAATCATCAGTGGTAAATAACCAATACTCACAATGTCTTCTGGACGGACCACCCTGACCCAAGGATCTCTTGACCTGAACCAACAGATTGGACTGAAAGATCAGCGGTTGGGGAGAAGGACTTGCAGTAGATCTATACTCCCGATATGTGGTTTGGAGAGTTGGGGCTGGAATTTTGCCAAGGCCAGAGTCCCACCAAGCTAAAACCAGCAAAGAGCTACGAAGAACATATAGGACCATACTTTAAGGTCATAAGTCCAACATGACTACTGCTGCTAACCAAGGATATCAGAGAAGATAGTGTCACAAACAGCTTTATGTTTAACGTATAAGTGATACATGTGGTGCCGGAGTATACGTTAAGGAGCAAATGTTCAGTGTTTCCTATCCATTTTGCTATGTAAGCTGAGGACAGCATACTGTAAGGGTTAAATATGAAAAATCATCTGTGCCTCTCTCATCAGTCTGTGTGCTATTGTTTACGTAAACTAAAGGCTTTATCACCTGGTGATTACCATTACAGGACTACTTTGTCATGCGCAGGGCAGTCTGACACGCCCCCTGCTGTGATTGGACAAGCTCTATTCAGAGCCTGATGTGGGTGGGGGCAGCTCTCCCAGCTCCGCTGTGTTCCTAAAACTAAAATCTTTGATTGTGTGAGAACTGCTGCAGCCAGCAGTCTATGTGGACTAAGGTTTTTTAGCCTACATTGTGTTGCTCTCAGATGAAGTAGCAAGAGCCTGCTAACAGTCTCCCATTAAAAAATAAAGAAAAGCAAATGACCAGAGCTAGAGACGAGTCAAATGATTTACATGACCCGATCCAGGAGCCAATGATGACATCAGCAGGCCATGGGTGACGGCAGGTAGGAGTCTGGTCTCAGGGCTCCCAGCCAGCGGCCACTGAATAACGGCCCAGCCACTATATTCTTCAAATCTTTCAAATGTATTCATTTGTCCCTATTAAGATATTCTAATGTGTAAAAGGGCTGGCAATAGGTGATATTGGGGGAGATAATGATTCGGCATGTCAGATTTTGGACTGATGAGTTAGTCATTCTCTTAGGAGGAAAATGGCCAGGATTTGATGCTATCCTAACTTTGCGCTGGTACCTGTATGATGCCCGCGGTGAACTCCGGCCCAACATCCAGAGGGTAGTTCTCTATCAGGTAGAAAGCGGCTGCACACATCACCAGGACGTGCTGCTGATTATGAAGGTTCACACAGCTGGAGGGGAAAGAAATGAGAGGGGTCAACCAAAAACACCTTTTTTTGGCAAAACATTTAGCAAACGTGATTGGTGGGGGCTCACTCTACTTTCCCTTGATGTAAAAGGAGATTAACAGGACCAGGACTCACATTCGCCCTTGATTTAGGTGATGTTCATCAGCAGTGATCACATTTTTAGGTTTTACTCACATATTCATGCCCCCCCACTTACTGTGCGATGCCCCTCAGATTGGAGAGCAGGTAGTCACTGATGATGGGGATGAGCTGTTTGGCCGTGTCGTCCAGCAGGTCACACTCCAACACGTAGAGGACGCCGTGCAGCGCTCCGATGCGGCTGGGCATGTGTGTGCTCCGCAGGGTGGACTCCAGGAGGCGGCTGACGGGCTCCGCTATCGCCTTATCCTGAGGAAACAATGGCAACATTGGTTTCGGCTTACAATATACATTGCCATCTCCATACAGCCACTCATGCATCAGATTATATCATTGTAATTGTGCTTGTTAAGTTGTGTAATTAGTAATGTTGTCCTGGCAGTGTGTTTAAAACAACAGAGAAAAAGCTCAAGTCTTGTAATAACATCTATTTCCATATATACAAAGGCACTGGGAGCTGCATATTCAATTCCAAATGAAAACGTGAGCAAAATATCAATTTGTAAACTGAAAATGAAGAAAGATTGGTCAAAAAAAGGTCTGCATTTTCATTTATAGACTCTAATATTGACAGTATGAACTAAAACGTCTTTACAGACTTAGCTTTTCTCTTAATCACTGAACTAATATTTAGTTTCATAATCTTTAATTTCTGATAACTGATTTACATTTGTGTCAACTAACATCTGATGCCTGCAAACAGCCATTCCAGTCCGAGATGCCCGGACTACATTCCACAGTTCTTTTGCATTCTTAAGTTTTGTATCAAAAACAGCTTTTTTGATGTGACTCCACAGATTCTCCAATCAAATTAAGGTCTGGGGATTAGGCTGGCCACTTCATAACGTCAATCTTGATGGTCTGGAACCAGGATGTTGCCCGTTGCTGGTGTGTTTTGTATTGATGTCCTGCTGAAACACCCATTTCAAGGGTATTTCTTCGGCGTAAGGGAACATGACCTTTCCAAGGATTTCAATATATTCAAACTGCTCCATGATTCCTTGGTATGTGAAAAATGGTCCCAAATCCAGAGTAAGAAAAACATCCCCAAACCATTCTGCTTACCCCTCCTCATTTTACAGTCTTCACAGTGTACTGTGCCTTGATTTCAGTGTTTCTGGGTCGTTTCACAATCTGGTGCCTTTAGACCCAATTGAACAATCTTGATCTCATCTGTCCATACAATGTGAAGCCACTTCTCTTTAAGCCGTTCAATGTGTTATTTGGCAAACTGACATTTTCAACACTTTTTTTCAGCAATGCTCCTTTACTAGAGTTTCTTGTAAATCGTTCGTCATCACATAACAGTCTTCCGATGGTTGCAGGACTCACGGGTAAGTGAAGATCTTCTTAGATCTCCTTGGAGCTGATCATTGGATGCTTCTTTGCCATTCTCCTTATTCAATGATCTATGCAGATTGTAGTATCTATTATCCTACCATGCGTTTTAGGTTTTGTATGCCATTGTAACCCCTTAATGACTACTGTTGTTTATTCACATCATACCAGTTCAAACTATGTAAAAAAAAGTTAGAAACGTTTCAGGTCACCATACAGAATCAGTATAGGAGGTGGTTTACAGGGCAGTGCATGGATATAGGGCTCAGAGATAATGACCAGGGCAACAAGGGAAAAACAATCCAGCAACAACGTCCTTGAAATGTTCTTGTAAAAAGTTAAAAGTCCATTTTACTTCGGCATATTAAAAAGGAGAAATGCCATAGGGTGGCTCAGAACCAAGATGTTGCTCGAAACATGTAATGTTAACACATGTCTGGCATTTCAATATGCCTAAATATAATGGACAACTTTTTCCAAGAAAATTTAAAGGACGTTGTTGCTGGATTTTTTTTCCTTGTTGACCCAGCTCCATTTATTTGTATGCATTTTGTTTTAATTCAGGCAACAAGGGATTAAGACATTGGAAATCTTTTTAGCTGTGCAGCCGATTAATTGTGTCTACACTTCTTTATATGTTTTGCTCTCCAATCAACTTCTTAATCAAGGTTCTTTCTCCTTCAGTACAATGTCTGGAAAGACCCATTTTATTCACTAAGACAGGGCTAAAACCAGCAGCTACAACATTTGCTGCCTTTCTTCTTTAAACATGGGCCATGATTGACACCCGTCTCTTCACAGATTGAATGAACTTTTATAATTTATTTTTTTTAAATTTGTATTTTTTTATTTATTCTACATTGCCCTATAGGGCGCCACAGTGCTGCAGTGTCCGATCACTTGTGTTATGTCCCAATGAGCTGCAGCACATTGGGACATAGCACAAATGATCACTTTCTATGGTTGGCAGCACTTACTAACCACTCACAGGAAGTGATCCCTGATGGCACTCGGGGTCACTGTAGGACGCTGAGCTATCAGGTGACACACGGAGATCCAGAGATCTTATTGTAGGATCTCCAATCACGGCGTTCCCTGCCGCGTCGCAAATCCGGTCAGTGCCGTAAGCCAGACATCTCATCTGATGAGATCAGCTGAGATGTCGGGGAAATGATGTGAGCTCACATCAAAAGGGACGGACACGACATATGACGTACCTTGACATCATAGGTCGTGAAGGGGTTAATATTATTTTGCACATCACTGCCTAGTCCATGAGGCTGTATGGTGATTGCACTAATGTCAGGCTCTCCTTATAGCTAAAAATTTCAAAATCACCCCCCCCTGTTGTGCAAAGAAAACCTAGTCCGCCCCCGTCACTGCTTCTCCCACCATGCTGCCTGATAACAGAACAGCTAAGACAGTGAGCAACACAGAGATGGCCCAGCCTGGCGATTAGGAGGGCAATCAGATCTCCGCTCCCATCGTGAGCGATAGAGCCGCGGGCTGCCTGAGTTATCTTACCATTCCCAGCACGGATGCAGCTTTGCAGATTGCAGGCACTAGATACTGGATTAGAATTTCATCCTCAGACGGGTGCTGTTTCTGGAGCTCGGTTAAAGCCGCGTACATCGTCTCAAACTGATTTCTCTCGGTGAAGAGATCAGAGACGGCCAGCATCTGCGGAGGACAGAGAGAACATTAAAGGACCCAGCAGAGTAATGCATGATGAACAGAACCTCATGAACAAGCACAATCCCTGCGTACCCAGCTTACATGGTGCAGGCTGTACAATCGGCACCAAGCAATGTGTAATGGATAATACTGTATAATGGATGAGAGGAGAAAAAGGAGAAAACCATCAACATCTTCAGCAGCAGAGGAATCCGCCACCTTAACAATCCTCAGGGGGAGCACCAGACAGCTATCTACTGACAAATATACGTGCAGATGCAGGTTGCAGCTTCATGTGTTCTGGTCTCCTCAATCAGGAGTATCAGCCTAAAGGGCCCGTTACACACAACGATATTGTGAACGATATCATTGCAATGTCACCATTTTGGTGATGTTGCAGCGATGTCTAAACAACATCCTTGTGTGTGACACGTATCAACGATCAGTCGTGGATCTTTGTTCGTAGATTTATGGTCCTGTCCATAAATCTATCATTGGCCTCCCGCGGGGCGGCCGGCATCAGCGCTTGTGACAGCAGGAGACCAACGATAAACGAGCTCCCAGCGCTGCACAGTAAGCGCTGGGAGCTGGTAACCATAGTAAACAGCAGGTATCTAGGCAACACGCAGCGCCTAGTTACCCGATGTATACCCTGGTTACCAGCCTTCTCCGCTTACAGGCTGGTATCCAAGGCACAAAGTGGGTAACTAGGGGCAGTGCTGTCCCTAGTTACCCGCTGTGTACCATGGTTACCAGCCTGCTCCAGCTTACTGCAGCATGGCAGCGGGAGCTAGACATCGTAGAAAGAATTTTCCACGATGTCGCTGGTCCACTGGTCGCTGGTGAGTCTGCCTGTGTGATAGCTCACTAGCAATCAGTTCACAATGTGGCAGCGATGCACATAATTGGTGGGATCGCTGCCACATCGCAGTGTGTAAACCAGCCTTTAGTCCATCTGCAGCCAAATCTTAGATGTTTATAATGCAGCCGTGCAGTGATAATAACAGAGACCTGACACGAGTTCAAGATGCTAAGAAATTCTGAGTTTGCCTGCGGAAGCACATTTACCTCGGGTAAGCCCCAGGATAGGATCATTCATTATTACAAAATATTAAACATAGACAATCATTGGTTACCAATAGACTGAGAGCTGATTAGAATATATTTAGAATAGACTTGCATAATCCAAACACTTGTATTTTTTCATTATCTGATGCTATCGACCCATTGCATTCCTCCATTATCTGGTATTTTCTGAAGTCTGCCCTTCTAACTAAAACATGCCAGACATTGGCTTCACTCCCAGACGAGGTGGCTTTCATCGTTTTCTCTAAACACAGTACATAAGAAGAGTTAAGACTGGCATCGACCACAGGCGTAGGTGCTAGCAGAAAAAACATTATACTTACAATTGTGAACCGCCGCGACACTACTATGTTCAGGAATAAAGTGAATAATGAGTAGCACCAACAAGACAAGGATCTGTGAATATGTTTCAATTGTGTACTGCAGAAACTGCCCTTTGCTATATATATGAAATCGGAGAACTTAGTCTCATTAGTAGCTACTAGGGATTAAGCTTGGCATCCACATCAAGGAGTCTCCATTGCCAAGTCCTATCACTATGCCTAATGAAAATGGTATGAGGTGGATGGATTTATATGTCCTAGGTGTGATTAAAAACGACGTACAGGTGTGAACTAGGATCTAGCAATGGTGTCCTATGTGTGGTTACCAAACTAAAGAAAATGTGGAATATGGGAAAAAAATTATAAAGTGGGAGCTCAGTCCAAATAAGCAATATATAAGAAGAGTTAAGACTGGCATCGACCACAGGCGTAGGTGCTAGCAGAAAAAACATTATACTTACAATTGTGAACCGCCGCGACACTACTATGTTCATACCATTTTCATTAGGCATAGTGATAGGACTTGGCAATGGAGACTCCTTGATGTGGATGCCAAGCTTAATCCCTAGTAGCTACTAATGAGACTAAGTTCTCCGATTTCATATATATAGCAAAGGGCAGTTTCTGCAGTACACAATTGAAACATATTCACAGATCCTTGTCTTGTTGGTGCTACTCATTATTCACTTTATTCCTGAACATAGTAGTGTCGCGGCGGTTCACAATTGTAAGTATAATGTTTTTTCTGCTAGCACCTACGCCTGTGGTCGATGCCAGTCTTAACTCTTCTTATATATTGCTTATTTGGACTGAGCTCCCACTTTATAATTTTTTTCCCATATTCCACATTTTCTTTAGTTTGGTAACCACACATAGGACACCATTGCTAGATCCTAGTTCACACCTGTACGTCGTTTTTAATCACACCTAGGACATATAAATCCATCCACCTCATACCATTTTCATTAGGCATAGTGATAGGACTTGGCAATGGAGACTCCTTGATGTGGATGCCAAGCTTAATCCCTAGTAGCTACTAATGAGACTAAGTTCTCCGATTTCATATATATAGCAAAGGGCAGTTTCTGCAGTACACAATTGAAACATATTCACAGATCCTTGTCTTGTTGGTGCTACTCATTATTCACTTTATTCCTGAACATAGTAGTGTCGCGGCGGTTCACAATTGTAAGTATAATGTTTTTTCTGCTAGCACCTACGCCTGTGGTCGATGCCAGTCTTAACTCTTCTTATATATTGCTTATTTGGACTGAGCTCCCACTTTATAATTTTTTTCCCATATTCCACATTTTCTTTAGTTTGGTAACCACACATAGGACACCATTGCTAGATCCTAGTTCACACCTGTACGTCGTTTTTAATCACACCTAGGACATATAAATCCATCCACCTCATACCATTTTCATTAGGCATAGTGATAGGACTTGGCAATGGAGACTCCTTGATGTGGATGCCAAGCTTAATCCCTAGTAGCTACTAATGAGACTAAGTTCTCCGATTTCATATATATAGCAAAGGGCAGTTTCTGCAGTACACAATTGAAACATATTCACAGATCCTTGTCTTGTTGGTGCTACTCATTATTCACTTTATTCCTGAACATAGTAGTGTCGCGGCGGTTCACAATTGTAAACACAGTACATGACTTGCTGTATGAAAAAGGAGAATTTTGTGTACTCACCGTAAATTCCTTTTCTCTTAGCCTCTAATTGGGGGACACAGACCGTGGGTGTTATGCTGCTGTCCACTAGGAGGCGACACTAAGTAGAATCTGCAAAAGAGTTAACGTGACTCCTCCTCTACAGCATACACCCCTGGGGCAGACACTGCCTCACCAGTTTGTGCTAAAGCAGTAGGAGCAAGTAAACAGATTAACGATATAATAAGGCCTGTAAAAAACCAGGCACCTATAGAACAAGTAACAGAATATTAAAACAACCGGGCCTGTAAAAAACAGGCACGTATGTAATATCTCAGAAGTAACCTGAGAGACCAGAAATTTGAAAAGCCAGTAAGAAGGTATGAACAGGCAACAGGGTGGGTGCTGTGTCCCCCAATTAGAGGCTAAGAGAAAAGGAATTTACGGCGAGTACACAAAATTCTCCTTTTCTCCTTCGCCTCATTGGGGACACAGACCGTGGGACGTCCCAAAGCAGTCCCTGGGCGGGAAAAGAATACATTAGACTCTTATACAAGCTGCACCCTACCGGTGAGCTGCTGCCACCAGGGAGACGCATCAACTAGGTCTGCGTCTAATAAGGAAAGAAAATGAACACTGTGATGGTACACAACAGCGTAAGCGTACGAACATTGTGTTGTACCCCAACAGAGTAAAAGCTGAACCAGGTGACAGCCTCGTCCACCTACCACGGAGAAGCCTGGGCCCAAAGGAGGTAGAATGCCCCCGGTTGTACGAGTGCGTGCACGACATACCCGATGTAAACGGTAATATTTGCAACTGCTAAACTTCCTGAATAGGAAGTCTGTACGTGTAACCAGCTTGGCTGAGGATGTCGGCATGCGCAGTCAGCGGCCCACCAAGGGGATGAAGAACAATCTGTCAAGAGTTTCTTCGAAGGACAGAAGGAACTTCTGGAAGATGCCGCAATAGCCTCATAGACACGTAGAGTTCAGGTGAATCCAACGTGTGCCGAGCCATGTTGCTACGGTGCATCAGTGC
Organism: Allobates femoralis; assembly: GCA_033576535.1. NCBI lineage: Eukaryota > Metazoa > Chordata > Amphibia > Anura > Aromobatidae > Allobates > Allobates femoralis. The sequence goes on along the minus strand of JARQOC010000003.1, from coordinate 55,182,368 downwards.
TTAACGACTGAAAAGGAGCAGGAACGGTGTGGTCTTTGTTTATATGGCATGACCCTGTCATCTTATGAAGAAAGATGAGACAGGTCGCAACCCAACCTATCTTGGCGACCACCGAAAAAGGGGGTGCTTCGAGGAGAACGCTAGGGTCAGAGACTCAACGGATAGGGTAAAGGTAGAGGTAATACCACCCTTGGTAACAAAGGTGAAAGAAAAATTTCTGTGAAGGTCTGAAGGAAGAATCCTGCCGCACATAGTAGACCGGAACGAAGTCCCATGAAACCAGCAGTTGTTGTAATGAAGGAGGGGACAATGCGTGAAAATGTCCCGGATGGAAGGTGCTAACCTGAGCCCACAGCCACGCAATGGAGGCGTAACCGAGAAGGTAGCATGGGGATGCGCCCCTGAGGCACTCGAGGGAGAGAATCGATGTGAACGGAAACAGGTGTTTACCCCCCGAGACAAGGTTGTAGCGCCTGTTCGCGAAAGGAGAACTAAGTATCATAGCTACAACCAGGTGTCAGGGCCACACTAAGATTAGAGTTTCCGATTCTTTGAGAAAAGGAACTTGGAAAGAGGGCCTGTACGGTCTGGACAATGCCAGGGAAAACCAGTGGTGAGTGAAAATAGGCCAGCATACTAAGTGCGCCTGGACCAAACCGGGGTCCTCTAGAAGACTAACGCCATTGGACCTGAACCCTGCCAAGGCCATTTGGATGATTGCAAGGCCGTGAGATTAAATCCTCGCCTCAGACTAAGAAAGAGAGGCAGAGGGGTATCCGCTCTCATAAGTTGTGAATTGTGAGCTATAGCCCCGATACAGGTACTTGCTGTGTATTAGGAACGAGGAAGAAGAAAACCGGAGTGATCTGATTCACTGTATACTGGGTCCTACCTTGGACATTACATGAGTGGGTTACACCTGCGAGGCCCCAATGATGAAATACAAATCCCCAGGAGAATGATAGGCAGGGACGCCCCGAGGGTCGTCCGCTGTCCCGAGCCGTGTGAGAACAGGGCGCCACTCTCCCTCACATAGGTGTGCAACAGTACGGCTCGTGAGAGGAAGGACAGGTGCGGTCACCAGGGAAGGTCAGCCTGAAAAACATGACTGGAAACAAAGGGATCTGTTCCGGGACTTGAGGAGAATCGTGTGGGGAGACCAGAGGAATGGTTGGTCAATAGGTAACCAACCCGTATGCCCTAACTTCACGGAGAGAGAAGTGATGGACTGAAGAGGGTCTGCGTCTGTGACGATGGCATCCAGATTGGAACTGGAGAAATTTTCTCGGTATGGAATAACTAGGTAAGATGAGTTAGGGAGTTCACTGTGGTGTGAGCACCGCTGCGCAGTCCCAAAGAACGCGTCTTGAGTGTATCCCTGGTGAGCAACCAGGGTAAATGAACTGGGAGGTCCACTGCAGTGTGCAAACGCATCTGCGCAGCCTCCAAGTGAAAAACAAAAACCTTGATAAGAAGACCCTCTAGGAAAGGGAGGACAACTTGTCCTCGTGATTGAGAAATGGATATAATCGCCGGTATCACACGGAGCCACCGAAGGGCTAGGTAGAGAGAACAAACTATGGAGCACCCGGGAATATGTAGACAAATGTGTTGACATTTATGAAGGCCAGAAACCTTTGTACTTCCATGGATGAAAGAAGTTCAGGGAGGTCGCATAACGTTTCCCTATTTGGGGACTACAAGAGGACTTGATGACGATCAGTGAAGATATACATCCGCTTCAGCTGCGACCTCAATGCCATGAAGAAACGGATGGAAGCCGAGAATTACTAAGGAAAGGTGTTGTTGCAACTCTGCATCCAGTTGTGGGAGCTGAGGAAGAGGATCGTCCGAAGTTGCTTGTAAGACGGTCCCTTATTGGAGACGGTACTGTGCACGTGCTGCAACCCAATGTCCTGAAGAGACGGATGGGGAGACTAAGGAGTACCAAATAGTGGTGCCATCCATTGCAAACCAGACACCCAGCGGTGGGAGCTGGAGAGGATGAATATTCAGATCCGCGTGATAAGGAGTCTCCTATCGAAGACGGCAATATAAAGGTGCTACAACCCAAACGCCCTGAGGAAGGCTAATGGGGAGACTGAGGGCTACTAAATCATAGTGCCATGCACTGCAAACCCAGCTCCTACAGTGGGAACTGGGGAGGATGATTGTCCGGATCCGCATACCAAGCTGTTCTGTATTGTAGAGGAACCAGTGGGGGCCGATTGTCCGGATCTGCGAGCCAAGCAGTCCTGTATTGGAGATCGGAACCCTTAGGAACCGTCGCCATAAATGATGGTTCTCAAATCAGGAGGGGGAACGTGGAGGTAACACCCCGCGTTGCCGCCTGTTGGTTTTGGGAGATCGGTACTCACAGGTACCGTCGCCCTCCATCTTTCAGTACTCGTTCCTCTTGTGGCTAGATTGCTTGTCTAGTCTCAATGGCGCTTAAAGCCACTACGGCTGCTCCATCGGTTATCATCTGCATTGTATGCTTAACTGACAGTCTCTGATGCATCCTCGCGAAGACTCCATCCTGGAGAGGAGGGAAAGTATCAGATGAATGTCTGAATCAGCTTTTAAAAACAGTTCTTAGTTGAGGATCGGAATGCTGAGAAACCGTCGTCATAATGATGTCCCTCGGAGCAGGAGGGGGTACGTGGAGGTAACACTCCGCGTTCCCGCCTGTTGTCGGTTTTGGGAAATCGGTACGCAAAGGTACCGTCGCCCTCTATCTCCCATGGGTGGTGGATGTGGACTCCAGTCGGCACTGGGAGGATATATGCGGTGTGAATGGAACATGTACATCTGAAGGACCGCCTGGATTGCGTGATGAATTGTTAAACATTTGTGTGGCCGTTTCCTTTCTGTGAATTAGTCCGTGAGACATAGGACTGTCCATGGATGGAGAAGGTACAAAAAATGTTTGTTAATGGCCCGAGTAGGGTAATAACCCTCGCCAAATGTGCGACATGTCCAGCAGGGCGAGCGTGGAAGATCAGGGCCCCTTGGGAGACTCAAAACACAGATCTAGCCAGATATCCCTCTAAGGAAAGACTCAGCTAAGGGGTGGCTCCTGCGGAGAACACCATTACCACCATGATAAGTGGCCCTTGTAGTCAATATCCAGCTCCCTTACAAGCTTAGAGATATGACAAGGGAATACCAAGGCCAGGTATCCAACAACCGACAGCTGCCTAAATATAGCATTCCGCTACAGGCAACGATGGTAGACACGCCTGAGGAGGTGTGCTGTCTGTTACATGGTTTTCCACGGTGCAAATCGGACCGGTCTGAGTCGCACGTTGGCCGACCCTTAGAGGAGGTTGTCCTGTCTGTCTGTACATGACGAACTGCCATTTGTAGGTGCAAATGGTAACTGTACCTGAGTGAGTACGATTGTGGCAGTGAGGTAGGAATGCCCGAGTAGAAAGTACATATAATGAAGTCCTGCAGTGAACATACAATAAGTGCTGCAGTGGCACTACAATGAATCCGCGTGGCACATATAATGAAGTGCCTGCAGTGACACATTTAATGAAGTGCCTGCAGTGACACATATAATGAAGTGCCTGCAGTGACACATATAATGAAATCCTGCAGTGACACATAAATGAAGTGCCTGCATGACACATATAATGAAGTGCCTGCAGTGACACATATAATGAAGTTCCTGCAGCGACACATATAATGAAGTGCCTGCAGTGGCACATATAATGAAGTGCCTGCAGTGACACATATAATGAAGTTCCTGCAGCGACACATATAATGAAGTGCCTGCAGTGACACATATAATGAAGTGCCTGCAGTGACACATATAATGAAGTGCCTGCAGTGACACATATAATGAAGTGCCTGCAGTGACACATATAATGAAGTGCCTGCAGTGACACATATAATGAAGTGCCTGCAGTGACACATATAATGAAGTGCCTGCAGTGACACATATAATGAAGTGCCTGCAGTGACACATATAATGAAGTGCCTGCAGTGACACATATAATGAAGTGCCTGCAGTGACACATACAATGAAGTGCCTGCAGTGACACATATAATGAAGTGCCTGCAGTGACACATATAATGAAGTGCCTGCAGTGACACATATCAATGAAGTGCCTGCAGTGACACATATAATGAAGTGCCTGCAGTGACACATATAATGAAGTGCCTGCAGTGACACATATAATGAAGTGCCTGCAGTGACACAAAGCTGCCAATACAAGGGGAAATAATGAAGGGATGACCAAATGTGAAGAACTTGATATCCCTATTGGCTCTTGGAGGGGTTATGATCCGATGCACCCGGCTGAGAAATCATCCGCCAGCCCTGGAACACCTGTCCTTGGGGCCATAGTGTCCCTGGTGCTGAGCCACAACTGCCCCCCAAGCTACATCTGCAGCTATGACTAATATAGACATGGTAAACAGGGCTGCGTAAGCTAGAGAGCACTTACCCTGCTTGCCACATTGTTGCACGTCCAGGGTCCGGTTACGTCCGGGTATACAGCGACGCCAGCTCGCCCAGTTGGTGCCCCTCCGGGGTCCGGGTATGCAGCGACGTCAGCTCGCCCAAGTCGGTGCCCCTCCGGGGACCGAGTATACAGCGGCGCCATGATGTATTCCGGGAGGAAGTGGCGACCGCTGACATGGAGGGAAGGGGCGGGCCAGAAGACAGGGCTCGCTGGGATCCCGCGATGCGCGAGAAGCGCGAAGAAATAACCGTTCCGCCCCCCTCTGACGCGTCCTGGGCGGGCTCCGCCTGAGTTGCGCGTCACGCGAGGGGCGGAGAAAGGCAGGGACTATCGAGGCTAGGCCGAAGCCGGGGCCTGGAGTAATACGCGGCCCCGGCAAAGAGGGGAGGCCGGCGCGGAGTTCCCGACCGACCCGGGGGCAAAGGCAAAAGCCAGATTGCTGCTGCACCGTGGGAGGAATCCCCGGATGCAGAGAGCCATTGGTGTCCGGGTCCTGTCGGGGTGGAGGCCGGAGGTATGCGGCCGCTGGAAGGCAATGTGGGAAGGGGGCAGCAGGGCTCCAATGCCATGGGTAAACGAGTACCTGTGGTTGGCTCCTCTACCCGGAGTCCCTGTGAGGGGAGACTGGGGAGGGCAATGTCCGTCCTGCGTGTAGGACCGACCGGCCTGCGTGCTACCATCCAGAAACCTAAAGATAGTATCCTGAAGATGAGACCTCCATCCCTCAACCCAGGGCTCAGCTATGAGGCCTGGGGAGGGCTGTTAATAAATGGAGTCTGTCTGAACCTTGGCCCAGGATCTAGGATGAAGCTGGGAAGGAGATGATTAGGTTCTATAAACTCAGCCCATGTGGGGAGCTGAGAAAGATTCTTCCTTTTTCTTTGGAGTTGTAGAAAAAAAGAGGGAGAAAAAGTAAAATTCTAATAAATCTATCTAAAAAAGGGAAAACAATAAAAGAGGTCTGCCTCCTAAGCGACACTAAGCAAAAAACTGGTGAGGCAGTGTCTGCCTCAGGGGTGTATGCTGTAGAGGAGGAGTCACGTTAACTCTTTTGCAGATTCTACTTAGTGTCGCCGCCTAGTGGACAGCAGCATAACACCCACGGTCTGTGTCCCCCAATGAGGCGAAGGAGAAACAGAACTTATTTCTCTTAAAGGCATGTACTTAAAGGGATACATATATGCTACATATGCAGTACAATACAGCATACAAGCACATTGGTAAATCTTTGGATATTTTTATATATTGATATATACTGATTTCCATAACACATGGAGTGTGTCTTCAGCACCCGATCACATCTGAAATTACTTATTTTTAGCTTTTTGTGAGATGTTAGGGTGACTCAACCTCACGGCGGACTGTCTGCAGAGGTTTGGGCTGCAGTTCATATAAAAAACTAGTCTACAAAATACATTATATGATCTGGTATGGATTATGAGCGGACGTCTGAATTTGAACCCAGAGCTGCGTTCAGAGCGCTTTCATCTTCAGAGCTGAAATCACACAGCAATTGTGGTTTAACGCCAAAAACACAGAGATGACTTCTGGGAAGTTACTATTTACACCAAGAATCTGACGCAGGAAAACTAATTGGTCATATTCAGGTTAGGAGTTCAGTCTTGTGTTCCATCTTTGGAGTCATTGCCAAAAGAAGGATTTTTGTGTACTCACCGAAAAATCTTTTTCTCTGAGACTTCATTGGGGGACACAGACCATGGAGATATTGTGTCCCCCAATGGAGGCGAGAGAGAAAGAAGAAGACATCCTCAACCCATAGGAAAACACATGGTGTACCAAACTGGCAAACTGTTTCCCTTGTGTGAAAGAAAATTAGCATGGAGCACCCCCAACATCTTTTTTTACCCCACAAAAGGCTTAAAATGTCCAAAACCTACTGCACTTGCTGGCCATCAGTATAAGAATCTACGTTACTCACGGCCACATTGTGAGAACTTGTAGCTGAACTGATCCCCAACATCCTCCTGAAGGACATCATGGCACCGCCAGCGTCATCTTACAGAAGATGTGTGGTTGAGAGGTAAGGAGCCGATCACTGCTTCCGACTGTGTGGCTGCCATATTCCATTGCATTAAAGATTGATCATGCGGAAGCAATAATGTATAACCTATGATTGCCTCCCTGCCTTGCACCTGGTGCTGCATGGACATCCTTTACATTCTTCTTTTTCCACCGCTATCTTCCATAGTAGATCATACATGACCCAACCCCGACACTTACCGATCTCACCACCTCACTGATCAGGATGACCGGCGTCTTCTTCCCTGTATTAGTCGGCAGAATCCACTGGCTGTAGAGCTCGAGAAGAAATTGTGAACAGGAATGTATGTCGACTCCGGCCCGATGCTTCCTGCATTCACATATAGAGGATATATTATATTGTAGTGTAGGACAGCGCTAGGCTGATCGGACTAACACCACAGAAAGGAAGGACGAACCTGGAGTTTATAGGACTGGTTGGAGGTGAAGACGGCGCTGGGACATCAGTCTCATCCTCCTCATCTTCATCGAGCTCCTCTGGTCTTAGAGGAGTGATATTGTTTCCTAGCCAGACAGAATGGATGGAGACCTACAGGGGAAGATGCATGGTATTAGCTTTATAATGTTCTGCCATGCTCCTGTCTCCAGCCGCTAGCCTATTTCTTACTGAGACATTTATCTCATCTCAGGTGAAAGTGGCCACACGGCGACATTCTATCCTTGGTGACGTCTTTGCTGCCAGTTAACAAAAAATATTACTATGGAAAGTGTAGATAAATGGAAGCAGCAGTGGGCGAGGAAACAAATTGAATTGACAAATATACAATAAAAATGGTAATTTTACCAATTTAGGTCCAAACAGTGACTTTTTAGAATCCTAAAATACCCCTGTGAGACAAGGATTTGGGGGTCTTCTGTGCACACACAGGTCACAAGCGTACAACTTGTATTTTTTAAAGCGTAACCGCCATTTAAATTTTTATTTAATAGTAATGTAGAGCAATTGGTTTTGATAAGCTTTCAAATATACTTCAAAAGAAAATACTGGTTGAAAACCATTCATAAACCTTCCACAAGGTGTCCCCACTGTTCTGTGTGTGAAGCTGATACGTTTATTATCAGTTAGATCCGTCTTCACACTGAATACGGGCATGTAACCATATAAGGGAGGGGCGTGGCCTACACTGCTGACTGCAGCTCATGACGAGACAATATTTCAGATTATCTCAGCATACAGCACAGTAAAGCAATGTCAGGATCAGTGAAAACTCCTCAGAAGCTTGTGCCAAGGAAAGATCTGTCATCTGGCTCCACACAGCTCAGAAACAATCTCAGTTAACCCCATGTCTGCTGGCTCCCCACAAAGCTGTGGAGACACACACACACAGTGCTGGCAGACGCTGGCCACGCCCACACAGTCATAAAATGCAGTTTTTAAAAGAGTACAGAAAAAAATAGAGAAAATAAGTCATATGGCACAAAAAAGCATTATCTTAGCTGCTATGTGACACATTTACACATTTTTTACAAATCAGCTCCATGTCCTGTGATTGCAACACAGTCCTATTCACCTGAATGGAGGGGTGATGCAATCATCAACACGCTGTTGGGTGTGTTGAGGAGGGAAGAAGCTTTGCTGTGACTATTGGCAGGGCTTGGCATGGATTGTTGGCCCCCAGTATCATTACAGCACCCCACTATCTTGCAGCCCACCCACAGATTGGACCTGCTCCCATTGCACGCCTGTAGTGGCTCCTAATCTTCGGTGCTGGCCACGTAGAGGACAAGGACATATAAAGCAGGGAGCACTTAAAATCTCTCCCTAGACGACTCACTTGGCCCAACTTGTAGCTCATGTTCCCGATTTCACGCTCGGTGTTGATCTGCAATAAGAGCTTCTCGTGACTGATCAGCGCTCCTGAAATAAAACACAGGCATAACAGATGAAAGAGAATGTGACGTATCCGCGCGATCCTACAACATCAAACAGTAGAGGATCTGCCCTGATTTAGGATATAATGACGGACAATGACAAATGTATCACACAACAGCCAATACGTCTATCAGTGAGGATTAGTGCTGAAGATCGGACATGAAAGTGTCTCTGCTGGATGAGAATGTGTAATGGTCTGTAATAGAGGAGAGGGAGGTATTGGTGCCATGATATCACACACTGGGTATGATAGGTCTTTACAACAGGCAGTGAAGAGGGTGATGTAACAGCAACACAAAAAATCCCCCTTACTACCATTCACTATTTAATCCCAACCCAGGGGCTGATGACACAGTGACTGGCGGTAGCAGATCCCTTCCGTCTCCAGTGATTGACGGCAGTGGATCCTGTGATTAGATGTGATCACAGAAGCAGGAGATACACAACAGCGAGGGACCAGATAGTGATGGAGGAATTGTTGGTTTTGCTTTTTTTTTTTTTATCAATTCTGAGTATTTTAAACATTTTTACCCCATAATACAAGTTATGAGATAACATAAAAAAATCCAGATTTACTGATTCTTAAAAATCATGCGCTTTAATTGTGATGATGTGCAGAGTAATCCTATGTGTATGGGAAGCGTCAATACGATCACATATCACTGCAGAAACCATTAGGATATCTCAATGGTTGGTGACGTCCTCTTTTATACACAGGTACTTTGCTAAAATGGGAAAATCCTAACAAAGTGACTGATCTCTCCGATTACCATTTACACAGAATACAAGATGATTCTTCTCTTTCTTTAGGTCTTCTTACATAAGGAGGAGTTCTGCACGGTGACTGGCTTCCCTTTTTGCTTCTAAAACTCCACTAAGATCGTTATAACATCACAGGTTTTGTGACGTAACAGCGATCTCGCTAACGATCTCGCTACATGTGACACTTAGCAGCGATCAGGCCCCTGCTGTGAGATCGCTGATCATTACAAGGTGCTCTGGGTCATTTTTTGGTCGTTGGTCTCCCGCTGGGAACGGCATTGCTGTGTTTGACAGGGACAATGACCAATGATCTCAATACTACGCCCAAGAGTGACAATTCCCAACGACCTCTGTATCATTCCAGATTGTTGCTGAAGTCGCTGGTGAGATCTGACAGTTTGACATCTCACCAGCGATCCCAAAGTGACGCAACAGCGATCCCTACCAGGTCGTATCGTTCTTGGGATCGCTGGTGCGTCGCTGTGTGTGACGGGACCCCTACACTGCAAGATTATCAGGAGCGAGCGTTCGGCAGTGCTCATTTCACAATGATTGTGCCATGTACACAGGCGGCAGGTGAAAGAGCAAGACGCTCGCCCATTGGGCAAACTAATCTTTTTGTCTGTTTAAAAGATAATCGTTCTCAACAGCACGTCATCCTGTGTAAACAGGGTTCTCGGCAACACATCCTGCGTAAACAGAGTTTCCGACAACACATCATCCTGTGTAAACAGAGTTTCGGACAAAACATCCTGTGTAAACAGGGTTCTCGGCAGCACATCATCCTGTGCAAACAGGATTCTTGGCAGCACATCGTCCTGTGTAAACAGGGTTCTCAGCAACACATCACCCTGTGTAAACAGGATTCTTGGCAGCACATCGTCCTGCGTAAACAAGTTGTGTGCTGCAGAGAGCAATGGCCACCTATGGACACTCAATTATCCATTTTAATTGACCAAGTACATCAAAAGTGCCTGCAGCACGGACGCGTCGGCGTCATAGCTACGGACTGAGCTCGCTGGCTATGAGCAGATTGTGCTGTTGACTTGGGCAGATCCACTGAACTCACCGACTGGCTACAGAGATGACGATGTGATGTCAGCACTGCAGACAACAACAGGCACAGTCTGCGGCGCAGGCTCAGTACTGGACCCAATAAGGGTGAGTAGAGCGCTAACCTGACAGCTCTGACAGCAGGGAGCAGCACCTGAGCCGGCTCTGAGAGACAGGAGACACAGAAGAGATCCATGATACTCTCCAGAAATAGGGAGTGAAACCGGGACTACATGGGATATACTGCACATGGGAAAGATTGAGGCATTTCTGGAATCATTAACCCTTGTCTGACCAACGATCGTGGTAGACAGAAAAATCTATTGAAAGGGAGATTGATAAGTGTCCTCTTCTATCAAAAAACAACTGTGCTCTCAGACATAATAAGAATAAGGGATGTTGAAGGGAGGTAACAGATGTACAGTCTTTCTACTTAACATAAACAGGAGACAGGAGAATCTTTGAACTGAAGGAAGAGGAACCTGGACCATTGTGGGTTAAACTACCAGACTCTGAAACATAAAGTGTCATATTGTATCTATGTGACACATATACCTGATGTAGCATATTGTCTAAGGCCCCTGATGAGCCTCCTAGGATTGATTGGAGGAGGCGAAACGCGTCGGGCGGATTGCTATTGTTATACCAAATCAATGGTTATACATTGTTGAACTTATCGTGCCTGTAGGCTTGTAGGACCTTTGACTATAGGGTGGTGGGTTGGACCTTCTTGACCTAGGGACAATATTGAAAAGACCCAATATCTGGGCAAACCTGAGACGGCATTTGGTTGTGATCGCCCTTGGAGACGGATTGTGTCCAAGGTGGGTCACTTTCCAAAAAACTGTACCTCAAAAATTGATATATTGTCAACCAATCCTGATATTACCCTCAGGGGGACCGCATCCACAGGCAATGTTTATGTTTTGCGTTTGTCCTTTGGGGTGGCTTGTCTTTGTAAAACACAGTTAGCACTGTATCACTTATCCACACAGGATTTTTAAAATTTTGAATAAAAGAAAGAAACATAACTAAGATTATCCTTTCAACTTTATTTAAGTGTCTAAATTGGATATCTATTTAAAACCCGAATTCGGTGAACCATATGAGTACACACCGTCTGCAGCACAGGCTCAGTAATGGACCCAGGGAGGGTGAGTAGACCCGTCTCTGGTGCAGGCTCATTACTGGACCCAGGGAGAGTGAGTAGACCCGTCTCTGGCGCAGGCTCATTACTGGACCCAGGGAGAGTGAGTAGACCCGTCTCTGGCGCAGGCTCATTACTGGACCCAGGGAGGGTGAGTAGACCAGTCTCTGGTGCAGGCTCATTACTGGACCCAGGGAGCGTGAGTAGACCCGTCTCTGGCGCAGGCTCATTACTGGACCCAGGGAGAGTGAGTAGACCCGTCTCTGGCGCAGGCTCATTACTGGACCCAGGGAGGGTGAGTAGACTCGTCTCTGGTGCAGGCTCATTACTGGACCCAGGGAGAGTGAGTAGACCCGTCTCTGGCGCAGGCTCATTACTGGACCCAGGGAGAGTGAGTAGACCCGTCTCTGGCGCAGGCTCATTACTGGACCCAGGGAGGGTGAGTAGCCCCGTCTCTGGCGCAGGCTCATTACTGGACCCAGGGAGAGTGAGTAGACCCGTCTCTGGCACAGGCTCATTACTGGACCCAGGGAGAGTGAGTAGACCCGTCTCTGGACAGGCTCATTACTGGACCCAGTGGACACCGTCTGCGGCGCAGGCAGGCTCAGTACTGGACTCAGGGAGGGTGAGTAGAGAACAAAGAGAATTTTGTTTACGTACCGTAAATTCTTTTTTCTTTAATCATCAATGGGAGACCCAGACAATGGGGTTTAGGGCACTGCCCTCCGGAGGTCACACTAGGTACTACAAGTTTGTAGACACCGCCTCCTCCGCTTATAAACCCCTACCGCAGGGAACATCCTCAGTTTGGTCCACAAGCTGCGAGGAGGAAATAAACCACACCCGAAACATCGGGAAGAATGCCGTGCACAGACGGTTCAACAACCCGGCAAACACTGTCTCAACAGAGAACAGAGCAAATGCAAAACATGCAAAGGAACAACTGGGTGGGTGCTGGGTCTCCCATTGATGATTAAAGAAAAAAGAATTTACGGTACGTAAACAAAATTCTCTTTTTTCTGGTCATCATAATGGGAGACCCAGACAATGGGGATGTCCTAAAGCAATACCCCAGGGCGGGAAGAGTTCCTCAACAAGACGGATAACACATGGTTCCCTTTTAAAGGTGGGCAACCGCCGCCTGGAGAACCCGCCTGCCCAAACTTGCATCCGCAGAGGCATGGGCATGCACCATATAGTGCTTAGAGAAAGTGTGCAGGCTGGACCAAGTGGCCGCCTGACACACCTGCAGAGCAGACGCTCGATGTCGCAAGGCCCAGGAGGCACCTACGGCTCTGGTAGAATGAGCCTTCAATCCCACCGGGAGAGGCAAACCAGAAGACCGGTAAGCTTCTTGAATGGAAGCCTTAATCCATCTGGCCAAGGTTGACTTCGAAGCCGCGGACCCCTTACAGCGACCTGTTGTAAGAACAAATAAGGAATCCGAACTCCTAAAGGAGGCGGTCCTGGACACATAAATGCGTATAGCTCTCACAAGATCCAGAGTATGGAGGTCGCGCTCAACCTGATGAACGGGAGCGGGGCAAAATGATTGGAGAACAATCTCCTGGTTCAGGTGAAAAGTTGAAACCACCTTCGGCAAGAATTCTGGCCGTGGGCGCAACACCACCTTGTCTTGGTGAACCACCAGGAAGGGTGACTTGCACGATAGTGCAGCCAATTCTGAGACCCTCCTCAGAGATGTAATCGCCACCAGAAAGGTCACTTTCTGGGATAGACGAGATAGAGAAACCTCCCTCAGAGGCTCAAACGGCGGTTTCTGCAATGCCGCCAGGACCATGTTAAGGTCCCAAGGGTCCAGAGGTCTCCTGTAGGGCGGAACCATCCGCGATACCCCTGCAGAAATTGACGGACCTTCGGGAGGAGCGCCAATCGCCTGTCAAACAGCACAGAAAGTGCTGATACTTGACCTTTCAAAGAGCCAAGGGATAATCCCAACTCCAAACCTGACTGTAGGAAGGCCAACAACGTCGGGATGGACAAGGGCCACGGGGACCGTCCACCAGAGGCACACCAGGTAAAAAAGATTTTCCACGTCCTGTGGTACATCTTCCTGGAAACGGGCTTCCTAGCCCGATTCATAGTGGCCACCACTGTAGGGGAGAAACCCCTGGACGTCAGCAGCCAGGCCTCAAGAGCCATGCAGTCAATCTGAGGGCCCTGGAATTGAGGTGGAAGAATGGGCCTTGCGCGAGTAAATCTGCGCGTTCTGGAAGAGCCCACTTGTGTCCGCCTGACAGTTGCCACAGGTCCGGATACCAGGACCTCCTGGGCCAATCCGGAGCCACTAGAATGGCTACTCTGCACTCCGACCTGATTTTCCACAGAACCCTGGGAATCAGAGCCAGAGGCGGGAACACATATGGCAGCTGGAATCTGGACCAACTCAGGATCAGGGCATCCGCCCCCAGAGACTGAGGATCCCATGATCTCGCCACGTACTGGGGCACCTGATGATTCAGCCGTGAGGCCATCAGATCCACGTCCGGAGTGCCCCATCTGTCGCAGATGTCCCGGAAGACGTCTGGATGTAGAGACCACTCTCCGGCGTCCATCCCCTGCCGGCTCAGGTAGTCGGCCTCCCAGTTCTCGACCCCTGGGATGTGAACTGCGGAGATCAGGCAGTCGTTTTCCTCCACCCAAGCTAGAATGCGGTGGACTTCGGCGAGGGCCTGAGCACTTCTGGTCCCTCCCTGATGATTTATGTAGGCGACGGCCGTCGCATTGTCGGACTGTACCCGAATGGGTTGTCCTGTCAGAAAGTTCTGAAACGCCAGGAGCGCCAGATAGACCGCCTTGATCTCCAGCACGTTGATCTGCAACGCCGACTCCGACTGAGTCCAGAGGCCTTGAGCCCTGTGGTGTAAGAACACCGCCCCCCAGCCCTTCAGACTGGCGTCGGTGGTCACCACTAACCATGACGGTTTGAGAAATGACCGGCCCCGTGACAAGTGACGTGGCTGGAGCCACCACTGCAGGGAGTCCCTGGTCGGTTGTGACAGTGCCACCAACCGATTCAGAGAGATCGCTCTCTTGTCCCATCGGCGAAGAATCTCCAGCTGGAGGGAACGGAGACGAAACTGTGCAAAGGGCACCGCCTCTATCGCCGCTACCATGCGTCCCACTAGTCTCATCAACGCCCGAAGGGATGAGTGAGGTGACAGGAGAACATTCTGTACACCTGAGTGGATCGCCAGTTGCTTGGCTTGAGGTAGAGACACCAGGGCTGAGTCCGTGTGGAAGTCCATGCCCAGATATGTCAATGACTGGGTCGGAACCAGGGTCGACTTCTGAGTATTGAGGAGCCACCCGAACTGTTCCAGAGACCTCATGGTCACCTCCAGGCTCACCCGACAAAGGTCTTCCGAAGGCGCCCTGACCAATAGGTCGTCCAGATAGGGTATGACGGCGTGCCCCTGCCCATGCAGGAGAGCCATCATAGAGGCCATCACCTTCGTGAACACCCGTGGTGCCGAGGCCAACCCGAAGGGAAGGGCCACAAATTGGAAGTGTTCGTCTCCCACTGCGAATCTCAACCAGCGCTGATGAGCCGGTGCAATGGGCACGTGAAGGTAAGCGTCCTTGATATCGATGGACGCTAGGAAGTCTCCCTGCGACACAGCCGCGATAACGGAGCGTAGGGATTCCATGCGGAACTTCCGAACCAACACGTGACGGTTGAACAATTTTAGGTCCAGGACCGGTCGAAAGGAACCGTCCTTTTTCGGGACAATAAAGAGGTTGGAGTAAAAACCCCCGAACCTCTCTGCCGTGGGCACTGGGACCACTACTCCGTCTCTGCGGAGTCCCTCCAACACCAGGTGAAAAGCCTGAGCCTTTTCTGGGGATGGCACAGACCGATGGAATCGGGATAACGGTCTCGATGTCAGCTCTATCCTGTAACCTCGCGAGACTACGTCTCGAACCCACTGATCTTGAACGTGAAGGAGCCACGTGTCCTGAAAGCGAGACAGGCGGCCCCCCACCTGTGGGGAGGCAGGATGAGAGAGCGAGTCATGTCGAGGCGGGCTTGGGGGTGGCAGCCGCTGCCCCCGCCGGCTTCTTCTGACGACTCTTGGAGCGCCACTGAGTAGCAGGCTTGCCCCTCGGTCCGCGCGAGCGGACGTCGTGGATGACTGCGAGCTGGAGCGAAAGGACCACTGTTTTGGGTTCCTTTTAACGGTATAACCGTGGCTTAGACTTATTCTGCGGTATCTTAGACTCAGCAGAATCCTTTATCAGTTTGTCCAGCTCGGTGCCAAAAAGCCTGTCACCGGCGAATGGAAGATTCTGCAAAATCTTCTTAGATGTGGCATCTGAGTCCCAAAGACGTAACCACAACAATCTGCGGATCGCTATCGCATTGGCCGAAGCCACAGCTGAGCGAGTGGCAGTTTCCAAAGATGCCGTCCTGGCATAGTCCGCATAGGCCCTTGCTTTCTCGGTAAGCGCCAGGACCTCTGGACTGGACCTTGCCAGGTCCGTGATACCATCCAAGCAGGTAGTAATCGCTTGTAAGGTCCAGACCGTGGCAAAATTAGGGGCAAATGAAGACCCCACAGCCTCATAGGAAGACTTGGCGAGTTGCTCGACCTGTCTATCAGTCGCATCCTTCAATGAGGAGCTATCAGAGGCAGAAAACAGGGAGCGTGCAGCAATCCTGGTCATGGAAGCGTCCACCTTTGGAGACTGCGACCATTCCTGAAGCACCTCCTGGGAGAAGAGGAAGCGATTGTCCTTAGGTTTGCGGACATAGCGCCGCCCAGGATGTAACCTGGGTGCTCTAACCACCCTTCCAAAATTAGTGTGGTCCATGAAAGAGCCACTTGGTCTAGCCTCTGGCCTTAGCCATTGATAGACCTCCTTCGGGTGCACGATAACCTCTTCAGGGGGAGTCACGAGACGTAAGGTCTCATTGATGGAGGACACCAGATCCTCCACCCCATCTGGAGGTTCAGACACCGACCCGAGAGTAGAACCCCCATCATCTTCCTCTCCATCAGAGGAACGCTCCTCCTCAGAGAGAGCCTGGAGCTCGGGTGACTCCTCACGACGAGCTCGCTTAAGGGGTCTCACAGTAGAAGGGAGAGACGCCCGGGGGTAACTGGGAGGAGTAGCCGGGTTTTCCAGTCTCCTATGAAGTGCCTCCAGTGACTGCGACATGGAGGACATCTGGGACAGCAGGGATTCATTGATCCTATTCTGCGTTTCCCATGGTCCTGGGATCACCTGGACCTCAGGGTACAGCACCGGAGCTGCTGCCTCAGCAGTGCCAGTCCGGGCTTCTGGGCGTCCGCAGTTATTGCAGGACCCCTCCACCAGTGTACCATTGCATGTAGCACAGGTAATGGCAGCCTCCGCCGCCTTAGCAGCAAGCTTCCTAACTGAGGACATAGCCACAGTAGGGGATGTATAAGCCAAGTCGTACAGACAAACAAACCGGGAGTCCCGGTGGCTTACCGACCGCAGTAAAGCGGTGGGAGGAAGCGGTGTGTGTGTGTGACCTCCGCGAGTTCCGGTCTCCCTCTGAAGTGCAGACACGCGCTGCCGTAGAACCCAGCCGGGAAGTGAGGGAGAAGATGGCCGCCGCCAGTAAAGTCGTGGGCGGCGCCGAGAACACGCGGGAAGCACACACACACGCCCCCCGGTGACGTCACCGTAAGGGCTGCCTTCTCTCCTCCAGGCAGCCCCATAATGGAGTTGCTGGAGCCCGCAGCGCGGGAAATAGTGTAAAACGCAGTACACACACACAGACTGCAATTACATCCAAAGATTAGCAGTCTACGGCCTCAGCCCCTGTGACACACAGGGCGGTCAGCCAGGGTGACCCCAGCACAGGGTACACCCGCAGATCCGCGGACCCGAGGGTAACGCGCGGTCTGAGTGTCAGGACACCATAGTGACAGACACTACCCCCAGGCACACAGGAGACACAGAGTGCCTCAGTGCCGGTCCGGTCTGTAAGCACCATTTAGGGAGGCCTCGGACGGGGGTTCAGCCCAATAACAAAGCAAAATATCCACAGCACCAAGTGAAAAGAGGGGAACACATTGGATTCCAAGAGTGGAGGCGCAAGTCTCCAGTTAGGGAGTTCCACCCAACTTGACCACACATATAATGAAAAACAGACAGCGCCTCACCAGCTGGTCAGCTTCAAAAACGTGTTTAATCCGTCACACAGCACGACGTTTCGGTCGTAGTGACCTTTTTCAAGTGCATACATCCTAATACACAGGTTTGCTTTATATATCATTACACTCCACCCCCAACATTAATCATCCAATCAGTACATAACATATGATAAACAAAGTTAAAAATGACACATTCACTAGACATAGACCAACTATCTATCCTATACCTCCAAACGCACCTGGGATCTAATCCTAGACCTTATGGAGTATATAGATCGCCATAGTCCGTGCTTCATAATGTCCAGAAAACGTATAGTCACATAGTGGCGAGAACTCTCCAATGGAATGCACGCATCGTCCTATTGCGATGGCAACAATCGCTTCCTATATGTCTCCGCCAATCAGCAGTCTTATTCAGAAAGAGACACCCGGGGCACAACGCGCACGCGTCGGCGTCCTCCTCCGATTCGCCGCTGTACTCATCAATCAAGTCTCTGTGTCCTGCCATGGAACGCCCATGTAATCGTCAAGCAGGCGCCAATGCTGTAAACAAGCGCTCGCATATACCCTGTCTACGGCGTCCATGGAAACAGTTCTGGAGCCCTCCTGGGCATGCGCAATAGTGCTCAATGTTCACTACACGTATCAGTGATGTCTAGACACCACTATCCACTGTAATTAAACAATATAACACCCGCATATAAGAACTAACAATGACATATATAAGATTAATAAGGGCACAGCAGCAGGTTCAAATAAAGAGATGCGGAAACATTAGTGCAGTGCTCAATCGTGCCAACAGGCCTCTATTACCCAACCACGGACCATTCAAGGATCCATGTTGAGCAATTGGTTCCGCATCAAGATTATGAACCCATCACATTATATAGACATAATCTGCGTCATCTTACCACCAAAATACCGTGTATATAGTTCCCCGCTCCAATCCTCATAGTAGTGAACACAATACTAATATTCAAAGCGGACACTGTGATTCCACACAGAGCATCTCTTCCAATCTAGATTGAATGTGAAAATGAGTAAAAACATGATAAAAACAACAAATCAGAGAAGATACAAACATCAATCCGTACCCAGTAGACAGCCCCTCTGATCGTAATCAATATTCATACCCTTAGGGGCCAAGGTGTCCAATTCAAAAATCCATTTCAACTCTTTCTTTTTTAATAGGGTCACACGGTCCCCTCCCCTTCTCAATGGGGGGACATCATCTATAACTCTAAACCTGAGTTGGTTGACCGCGTGACCCATTTCATGAAAATGTCTCGGTACTGGCAATTCAGTTAGTCCCGTCCGGATTGTACTCTTATGTTTACCTATTCGTGCTTTTATTTCCATTGTGGTCTCCCCCACATAGAGGAGACCACACGGGCAACAAATAGTATAGATCACGAAGCTGCTATTGCACGTATATCTCTTCTTAATGTAGTACTTTTTTCCGGACCGGGGGTGGCTAAAGAACCTTCCCTTCAACAAATTACCACAGCATGTGCAATTCAAACACGGGAAATTACCCAGGCTGTGTGGTGCAAGAGTAGTTTGGATACTTTTTTTGGAACTACCAATATCTGCATGTACGAGGTCGTCCTTCAAACTATGTCCCTTTCTATAAGAGATCAAGGGAAATGATTTGAATTCTTCGACCTCGCCATGTCCCTTCGATAAAAGGGGCCAATGTTTTCTTACCACCTCCATAATTTTTGTGCTGACTCCACAATATGTGGTTACAAATGGAATTCTTTTGGCAGACATAACCTTAGATTTAGCATTCAACAATTCTCTCTGACTAGTATTAAGCGCTTCAGTTTTAAACCTCATCAGGCTAGATTTAGGGTATCCTCTTTTTAAGAACCTACTTACCATCTCCTGCAACCTCATATCAATCTTTGAGTCATCAGAGACTATCCTACGCACTCTCAACATCTGGCTCCAAGGGAGGGACTCCACCATCCGTCTAGGGTGCTCACTTAAAAAGTGCAAGTCATAGTAAACCCCAAACCCGGATGGATGTTATTCAATGAGTCGAAGAACATTTCCAATTCTTCCCTACTCCCATCCCACACAAAGAAGATATCGTCGATATAACGACGCCACCCCCTGACATGACGCCACGATGGTGAACTGTACACGTGTTCGCCCTCGAGGACATCCATCCAGGTTTGGGGTTTACTATGACTTGCTCCCTTGAAAATATGCAATTTCTAGACACTATGGTGTATAAGGAAAATGGTCGTCTCAAAACAGATCTGTTTGTTAAAAGTACTGACAGAAATAGTACTTTGCACTTTTTAAGTGAGCACCCTAGACGGATGGTGGAGTCCCTCCCTTGGAGCCAGATGTTGAGAGTGCGTAGGATAGTCTCTGATGACTCAAAGATTGATATGAGGTTGCAGGAGATGGTAAGTAGGTTCTTAAAAAGAGGATACCCTAAATCTAGCCTGATGAGGTTTAAAACTGAAGCGCTTAATACTAGTCAGAGAGAATTGTTGAATGCTAAATCTAAGGTTATGTCTGCCAAAAGAATTCCATTTGTAACCACATATTGTGGAGTCAGCACAAAAATTATGGAGGTGGTAAGAAAACATTGGCCCCTTTTATCGAAGGGACATGGCGAGGTCGAAGAATTCAAATCATTTCCCTTGATCTCTTATAGAAAGGGACATAGTTTGAAGGACGACCTCGTACATGCAGATATTGGTAGTTCCAAAAAAAGTATCCAAACTACTCTTGCACCACACAGCCTGGGTAATTTCCCGTGTTTGAATTGCACATGCTGTGGTAATTTGTTGAAGGGAAGGTTCTTTAGCCACCCCCGGTCCGGAAAAAAGTACTACATTAAGAAGAGATATACGTGCAATAGCAGCTTCGTGATCTATACTATTTGTTGCCCGTGTGGTCTCCTCTATGTGGGGGAGACCACAATGGAAATAAAAGCACGAATAGGTAAACATAAGAGTACAATCCGGACGGGACTAACTGAATTGCCAGTACCGAGACATTTTCATGAAATGGGTCACGCGGTCAACCAACTCAGGTTTAGAGTTATAGATGATGTCCCCCCATTGAGAAGGGGAGGGGACCGTGTGACCCTATTAAAAAAGAAAGAGTTGAAATGGATTTTTGAATTGGACACCTTGGCCCTAAGGGTATGAATATTGATTACGATCAGAGGGGCTGTCTACTGGGTACGGATTGATGTTTGTATCTTCTCTGATTTGTTGTTTTTATCATGTTTTTACTCATTTTCACATTCAATCTAGATTGGAAGAGATGCTCTGTGTGGAATCACAGTGTCCGCTTTGAATATTAGTATTGTGTTCACTACTATGAGGATTGGAGCGGGGAACTATATACACGGTATTTTGGTGGTAAGATGACGCAGATTATGTCTATATAATGTGATGGGTTCATAATCTTGATGCGGAACCAATTGCTCAACATGGATCCTTGAATGGTCCGTGGTTGGGTAATAGAGGCCTGTTGGCACGATTGAGCACTGCACTAATGTTTCCGCATCTCTTTATTTGAACCTGCTGCTGTGCCCTTATTAATCTTATATATGTCATTGTTAGTTCTTATATGCGGGTGTTATATTGTTTAATTACAGTGGATAGTGGTGTCTAGACATCACTGATACGTGTAGTGAACATTGAGCACTATTGCGCATGCCCAGGAGGGCTCCAGAACTGTTTCCATGGACGCCGTAGACAGGGTATATGCGAGCGCTTGTTTACAGCATTGGCGCCTGCTTGACGATTACATGGGCGTTCCATGGCAGGACACAGAGACTTGATTGATGAGTACAGCGGCGAATCGGAGGAGGACGCCGACGCGTGCGCGTTGTGCCCCGGGTGTCTCTTTCTGAATAAGACTGCTGATTGGCGGAGACATATAGGAAGCGATTGTTGCCATCGCAATGGGACGATGCGTGCATTCCATTGGAGAGTTCTCGCCACTATGTGACTATACGTTTTCTGGACATTATGAAGCACGGACTATGGCGATCTATATACTCCATAAGGTCTAGGATTAGATCCCAGGTGCGTTTGGAGGTATAGGATAGATAGTTGGTCTATGTCTAGTGAATGTGTCATTTTTAACTTTGTTTATCATATGTTATGTACTGATTGGATGATTAATGTTGGGGGTGGAGTGTAATGATATATAAAGCAAACCTGTGTATTAGGATGTATGCACTTGAAAAAGGTCACTACGACCGAAACGTCGTGCTGTGTGACGGATTAAACACGTTTTTGAAGCTGACCAGCTGGTGAGGCGCTGTCTGTTTTTCATTATATGGGGGTTCAGCCCAGTCCGGAGTGTAAGCACCATTTAGGGAGGCCTCGGACTGGGCTGGCTCCAGTCCGGTCTGTAAGCACCATTTAGGGAGGCCTCGGACGGAGCGGAGCTGTGCAAGGCTCCCATCTCCCACTCTCCAGAGCCCCCCAGAGAGGGATGGAAAGGAGCGCGACAGCGTACCGGGAGAACACAAAGTGTCCAGGCTCTAGGCCCTCCGGTACCTCCACCTGCGTGTGCCACCAGGGTGAGCGGGGAGGCTGTCGCAGGTCCCGACCAGGACCATATTACCTTGTCTTCAGACGCCATCACGTAAGTAGTGAGAATGCAGTGAAGTGCAAGCAAAGCGTGATCCTCCGAGCACACTAAGTTTAAAACTGAGGATGTTCCCTGCGGTAGGGGTTTATAAGCGGAGGAGGCGGTGTCTACAAACTTGTAGTACCTAGTGTGACCTCCGGAGGGCGGAGCCCTAAACCCCATTGTCTGGGTCTCCCATTATGATGACCAGAAAAGCTTGTTTATTTTAAATAACATGCAGTTGGAATAGAATTCATTTCTGAAACTGGAAAGTCCAAGCCTGTAAAGTGAATTCCCTCGGTGCCTTTCACGTGGCTAACAGACTTTACCAAAACATGTAACTCACATATGAATGTAACATTTCATCCCGAATCAGCTATTTAATGAGTGCGATGACACAGGTTGCTGATAAAGGCTGCCCCTGAGACGTATTACAGCCGACAATGTGATAATGGAGGACTTCAGACGGTCAGCCGATACCAGGGATAAGAGGCATCGGGCCGGTCTACAGCTCAGTCCCCTGCACAGTAATCCATACCTGTAGTGGCTGCAGATAGACAAGGCACGGGGTCCCAGGCTTGATAGGCGTGGTGGGTGGCAATATTGTCCCTTCTAGATATCAGGGCCTGGATTTCCTGCTCCACAATTCCTCGGACAACACTCAGCTTTCTGCCAAATCTAGTAACAAAGAAATAATTCTAACACCGGCTCCAATATACTGGATGTAAGGTGTCCACACACATCACGTCTTCCAGCCCCCCGATACACAGGCCGGACCCTAATGTGTGCAGAGGCCTTAACTTCTGATCACAGGTGCGTCTCAATGAATTAGAATATCATCAAAAGGTTATCTTATCTCAGTAATTCAATACATAAAGTGAAGCGCACATACTGTGTTTCCCCGAAAATAAGGTGCCCCAAAAACAAGATGTACTTGCATGCAGCAATGACTTCTTCTAGCCCCCCCCGCGCTATTGTCCCGGTGACGCAGATGGCCCTGCTCTATGCCCACCCCGCTGCTGTCATGGCCAATCATAGGCCAGGAGCTGCCCCCGGGTGGCCAATCACAGGCCAGTCGGTGCATGTCGTCAGCTTCTGGCTTATGATTGGCCACCGGAGTGGCTCCTGGCCTGTGATTGGAACAGCTGCACCATACACCTACGGAATCGGGAGGCAGGGAGATGAGGGCGATGACGGACTACATGCATTGTGTGCGTGCGTGTGTCCCCGAGTGAGTATGTGTGTCCCTACGTCTTTTGATGTTGATACCATATTGGGGGATTATGGAGTTGATGGGGATACCGTATTGGGAGCTGCAAGGGGATGATGGGGATACCGTATTGGGGGCTGCAAGGGGATGATGGGGATACCGTATTGGGGGCTGCAAGGGGATGATGGGGATACTGTATTGGGGGCTGCAATGGGATGATGGGGATACCGTATTGGGGGCTGAAATGGGATGATGGGAATACCGTATTGGGAGCTGCAAGGGGATGATGGGGATACCGTATTGGGGGCTGCAATGGGATGATGGGAATACCGTATTGGGGGCTGCAATGGGATGATGGGATACCGTATTGGGAGCTGCAAGGGGATGATAAATTTTCATTCATTTTCAACAAGAAATATGAATTCTTCTTCGTGGGCAAATAAGACACCCCCTATAAAAAAGACATGGCGCATCTTTGGAAGCAAAAGGTAATCTAAAATGTTCCGTCTTATTTTTGGGGAAACAGGATATTATATAGAGTCATTACACACAGTGATCTATTTCAAGTGTTTATTTATGTTAATGTTGATGATTATGGCCTACAGCCAATGAAAATCCACAGGTCATTCTCTCAGAAAAATAGGGAGGATGAAGGGTTCAAAAACATGCTGCTGTATTCCACGAGACATGAAAGGGTGAATATAATAATGATTTATTAGTCAACGCCTTTCAGGGCTCCCAGAAACATAACAATATGATATTGATTTGTCCTGATGAAGGGGCCAGGGAGCCCTGAAACATGCTGACTAATAAATCAGTATTATATTCACCCTTTGATGTCTCGTGGAATACATCAGCACGTTTTTTTACCCTTCATTCTCACTACTGTATATGCACCACGCTGGGGACTGCAGCATTTCAGCGAGCACAAGCGAGACCATTTTCTGCCTCTGAAGGTTTCCAAAACCTATAAAAGTTATTATACTGAATAAAAATGTTAAAAAAAAGCGTATAAAACCTATAGTACTGGTTTACCTGGTATCAAGTGCCTTTAAGGTCTTGTTTCGTGGCTGCTGCTCCAGGGCGCTGATGGCTGGATTGCCGGCAGAGGGAATAGTCATGGCGCTCAGCACCAGGGATGTGATGGCTTGTACCGCCAGGACATTAATTTGCGTTCTCTCTGTGTCCTCCTAAGGTCAACAAAGGAACAGAATTCAGTTTAGAAGGGATCATTTTTAGACATACTTTTCACTATCCCTTTTTTTTCTTAGAAATAGTTTATTTTTAGCATAAGCCCAGACGGCAAGCCAATGACTCTACATTTACATGACAACGGAGAACCTATTCATCCCATTGTGCACAAGGGTTTCATCACTCCCCTATCAGAGATGGAAACACTTAAAGGGGTTGTCTGGGACTTGCATACTAATGTCCTACGTATAGGATAAGATCTGAGGGGTCCGACACCCAGCATTCCTGGAAATCTCCTTCAGACAACTTTGCGTGACTGAAGAGCCCTCAATCAATGTTGCTGCTACATCGTGGTGTTATAGAAGTGAATGAGTTAATGGGGTAGTGTACGAGTGATCCCATCCACTTCTAGAGTGTCGTAATGTAATGGTATGAGAGGATCAATGTATTATCATCATAATCTGTAAACAAACAGAGATCTTGCAATCTAATTTGTACCTGACCCCTGCAAATACCAGAGAGTAGAAGTGATAAATGTATCACCACTGGAGACAACTCTGCTTGAGTTCAAAGGACGGTAACCGGTCACTGGGGCGTCGTACACCTTTGGTTTCTCATGACTGGCGTATTTCTGGGAGATACTTTGTCACATATTGTTACTTACTTGCCTGCCTAAAGCCTCCAGATTATCATTAGTCAGATGGATGAGACTATCCATGCCATGTTTCTCATCTATAGAAAGGTGAAATCGTGATGGGAAACATGAACACAATATCTTCGGCCTGGGGAGGAGATATCCCGGAAGGTCAGGATCTCATACTTTTCTAGAGCTCAGAACCACATCCCATGACCGGCCGTATCTGAGGTCACCAAGGGGAAGTATGTGGGAGTGACAGTTCTTTAATAAATAAAGACGTTTGAGTTAAGACCTTTGTTCAAACTCTATGTAGGATTGATTGTTCCAGATTTCATTGGAGTTCTTCCCTCCGCTCCTCTCAGCCCTTTCCATAACACAGGTTTAGTACCTTTCTTTTGTTATCCCTCGTATTTCACGTAATTTTATATACTTGGATTGTTTTGTTCCCTTTTGAAACAGCTTTTTAATATTTTTAGAAACATATATATAAAATGTCAAAGTTTTGTTCCTCTTGCTCTATAAAACATCGTCTCTGAAGCCATACGCTACTTGTAATGGGTGTCCAATCGGCCTGTATAAACAATTGATGGTGACAGCTTGTTCCTTTGATTATTGTGGAGCTCGGCAGTGACCACACTGAGGTGTATATATATTCCATGTGTTGGAATCAGTTGCGTATATACTATATGCTTAGTCTGAGTTCCCCAATAATCGGCCTAGTAGTAAAAGCAGCTGTCACCTCGTCCTTCAATTAGATATTGCCTGACAATTAGATCCAGCAGTGTACTATTCGTGACATATAGGTGACAGCAGTGGGATATATGTGTGATCTCCCGGGCTGCATCCTTGACACAATGGAAGGTGGCAGACACTGGAGGGAAAAGTTAGCACGTGGCCAGAATAGTCGCTAGTACAGAGTAGCGCTCCGTCCTGGCTCGGTGGGGAGTCCCAAGCAGAAAAGCATCATCTTTAATGTCCATTTACCCTAAAAAATGAGGGCTGTAAACTCATTTAGCATCTACCTCTTGCTGACTTTCCTCTTGGTCCATCACAATGGGCTGAGTCACCAGCACACCAAGCAGCGTGGCCCAGGTCTCCTCAAACTGGGTCCGGCTTGTCCATCCTAGAGACACAATGGGAGAGGTCAGTGTGGGGTGGGGACATTCCAGATATTACTCAAATGCTGCAAAGAGGGATCAACACTGGTTTTAGAGAGACATGAATAAATGACAAAGGAAACAATGAAAACGCACATTTATTTATTTTGCAAACTTAAATGGAAGCTGTTATCAGGATATTACTATGGCATCGATGTCAAGAGACCTTAATGCTTATTAAATCCAAACCTTGAATTTCGTTTGGTAATTGCAGAAAGAGACATTGATGGTAAGTATCAGCCGCATTTAACAGCTCTACTGCCTCTCTCCCTATTCCGCTTATTCATTGTGATCAATAACAAGGGTAAGGGACTGCTGCCACATTGTAAGAGCCAAGATCAGAAAATAAAGCATGCTCCATATCCGGGTCCTGTATGACAGGGGCAGTGCTACGATGATCTTTTTTCACTTTGGAGACTTGTGTCAGTTTTGGGACTTGTGTCTCACTCCTGTATTGAGACTTCATATTAAATATGTTTCTTTCCTTTGGCAGTTTATGAGTTTTTGTCAGTTTCTGTTTCTAGCAAGGTAGCTAGTTCTTTGTTCAGGTGTGGCTACTCTGTGATGACTTCCATCCCCTTTATATGGTCACATGGTTCCAGCATTCTTTGCTGGTGATTGAACTTCATTCCTAGCCAAGCTGCCTGTGGTGAAGGTGCTATTCTGGAGAGCGGACTACTGCCAAGCCATCTACTGCCAAGGCGTGAAGTTGTCTCGTCGTTCCCCTGTCCGTCTTTCCTTACCCTCTTGTTGATATTAGTGCAGCAGGTGGGACTAGCGCTCCTGACAGCCATCTCCTTATTGAGGGCTAACATCAGGGCCAGTGAGAGACTAGGTATCCTGGTTGAAAGAACCCATATAGGAATGGTAGGGAGATCAGGGCACAGCTGCAGGTGAGAATAGGAGGTCTCCTTTCCACATTAAGCAGGGCCCTCAGTGGTATTTGTCTCCCAGTTTGTTGTTTTGTGCAGTGCACTGGACATCGTTGGTCCATGCACCACTGTCACGCATGGTAGCCGGACACCCCCTTAGTCTAGTGTGACAGGCAGGCATTGACACAGTATCAGTATAATAAAGGGAATATGTCCAAGTGAAATATTTAGGTTAAACAAAATTTTTATAAAACATGATTTATTCTTTCACAATATCTGTACTAATGAAAAAAAAGATCCTAAAATTCTTGCAGTTTTCGCCGAGCCGTAAACTAGGCTGACACTTCCTGATGCTGCTGTAATGCAGATTTCTAAATCCTGTGAATAAACACTCAGGAAACATGGCTGCTCCAATAAAGATGATCAGGAAAAAAAAACAAAAAACACAGTCATAAAAGGAAAACAAACTGGAATTGATAAAAATAAAAATATACTGATAAATATAAAAAAAAAAATGCTACATTTGAGACATTCCCTCTATACTGCGATCATCATATGAGAAAAAAAAAAAGGCCATTTATACCAGACTTTTCCGCACGCTCAACCTCATGTGGGGGAGGGGGCAGGACACCCTGCATTGACATACAGGACACCAGCGCATGGGGACATTTGTTCCACATGGACAATCGGATCTTTGAAAACTAATAAATAAAAATAAAAGCAAATATGGATTTCTTGACACTGGAAGTTATGAGTCTAAAAAGCCCAGATGTCAGGGTGAAGAGGTCAAGATTTGTAAGCTTTAATAATGGCCAAAATTAAAAAAAAAAATACATTTTAAACAAAAGGCCATTTTGTGATGACACGTTCCCTTTAAGTGAAAGGGTGAAATAAGGAAACAACAGAGGACGGCCGATTGCTTCTTACCCAGGGTGTTTATCCGGTATATAAACTCTTTGAATACTTCTTTTTCTTGCAAGAACTCAACCGGGATCTCGGGGAGCGATGTTCCAAACTCTCCTCCAGTTTTGGGGGACCAGCCGAGCTTCCACACCTGGGAAACAAACAGCAAATAGTAAAAGCTTCATCTCTAGTAGGAGACTTGTAAGAAAGCTCAGACCTGGATGACAGCGAGGAGAAACTAGCAGAAATCACTATATTGTGATACATATAACGATCGAGGCCGCCTCCACTAGTCGGACACGCCCTCTCCATACACTTGTATG
Organism: Allobates femoralis; assembly: GCA_033576535.1. Taxonomy (NCBI): domain Eukaryota; kingdom Metazoa; phylum Chordata; class Amphibia; order Anura; family Aromobatidae; genus Allobates; species Allobates femoralis. Next base: position 55,153,938 of record JARQOC010000003.1, on the reverse strand, counting down.
CTGCGAGGCCACACCCACTGAATGGACTAGCCTACTCCATACACATGTAATGAGCGAGGCCGCCTCCACTAGTCGGACACGCCCTGTCCATACACTTGTATGCTGCAAAGCCACACCCGCTCCATACCCATGTAATGAGGGAGGCCGCCTCCACTAGTCGGACACGCCCTGTCCATACACTTGTATGCTGCAAAGCCACACCCACTCCATACCCATGTAATGAGGGAGACAGCCTCCACCAGTCGGACACGCCCTCTCCACACACTTGTATGCAAGAGAGGCCACACCCACTGATTGGACAGACCAGCTCCATTTACTTGTAATGAGTGAGGCTGTCTCCATTAGTCAGAAACACCAACTACATACACTTGTAATGAGCGAGGTGACCTCCACCAGTCGGACACACCATCTACATATAGTTGCATTGAGCGAGGCCGCATCCATTATACTGCCGCTTCCACTAGTTAGACACGCCTGCTCCATACACTTGTATTGAGCCAGGCCGCATCCAATATACTGCCACTCCCATTAGCGGACACGCTTGCTCCATACACTTGCATAAAGCGAGGCCGCACTCACTATACTGCCACTCCCACTAGTTGGACACGCCTGCGCCATACACTTGTATAGTGAGGCCGCACGCACTATACTGCCACTCCCACTAGTCGGACACGCCCGCTCCATATACTTGTATAGAGTGAGGCCACACCCACTAGTTGGACACACCAACTCCATAAATTTGCATTGAGCGGGACCTCACCCACTAGTCGGACAGCCCGTTCTATACACTTTTAATGAGAGAGGCCGCGCCCACCAGTCGTGTTGCTGCCGGGAACATGCATACCCCATAACCATGGTCCGTTCCAGGCTTAGAAACCGGCAGGCTCTTGCAGTGCACAGTGCAGCAGCTGGGAGGATTAATGACTCTGCAATTTACACCTGACAACCCCTTGAATAATAACCTGAATTAAGAGAATTCTTGGTTGTGATACGTCGGGGTTCACTCACCAATGGGGGTACTCTTGTGTAGCTGTTCACTATGGGTAACCTGGCCAAGCTGATGATGATATTTCTGAACACCGGGGTGAGGAACGCGGCTATGTTTCCATTTCTCTTGTGCCCAAATAACAAAACACTCTGCAGGGAATCCACCATCTCGGACGTCATTATGCAGGCGGTCTTGACGAAGGCAGCACCTAATTGTGAACACATTGATTATTATGACGGCTCATAATGGCAGTCACCTACACAGTAATAGCTTAAACGTACAATGAGAGTGCAATAGAAGGGATTTATGACACTTTACAGCCACCTAGTCTGCTCCAACATCCTATCCTCAAATGTTATAAACAGCAGCCGGCCTAGCGCTAGCCTGTAAGCCGGCAACAGCTATTCCCATTACTCCTCCCCTCTAGTCTCCAGCCGTTCCACTGCAACGACCAGCACTATGCACTACATAATTAGTGCAGGCCTTCAATAGCTCTCATCATTACTCCTTCCCTCTTGACTCCTACCAGCCTGCTGCACTGATCAGCGCTATACACTATAGAAGTAGCGCTGTCATGCAAGCCGGCAACAGCTCTCATCATTACCTCTCCCCTTCTGATTCCTGCCGTCCTGCTGCACCGACCAGCGCTATACACTATATAGGTAGCTCCGGTCTATAAGACAGCAACAGCTCTCCTCATTACTCCTCCCTTCTAGTCTCCAGCTGGCCCACTGTACCGGCCAGCGCTATACACTACAGTGTTGGCCAAAAGTATTGACACCCCTGCAATTCTGTCAGATAATACTCAGTTTTTTTCCTGAAAATGATTGCAATCACAAATTCTTTGGTATTATTATCTTCATTTAATTTGCCTTCAATGAAAAAACACAAAAGAGAATGAAGCAAAAAGCAAAACATTGATCATTTCGCACAAAACTCCAAAAATGGGCCAGACAAAAGTATTGGCACCCTCAGCCTAATACTTGGTTGCACAACCTTTAGCCAAAATAACTGCGATCAACCGCTTCCGTTAGCCATCAATGAGTTTCTTACAATGTTCTGCTGGAATTTTAGACCATTCTTCTTTGGCAAACTGCTCCAGGTCCCTGATATTTGAAGGGTGCCTTCTCCAAACTGCCATTTTTATATCTCTCCACAGGTGTTCTATGGGATTCAGGTCTGGACTCATTGCTGGCCACCTTAGAAGTCTCCAGTACTTTCTCTCAAGCCATTTTCTAGTGCTTTTTGAAGTGTGTTTTGGGTCATTGTCCTACTGGAAGACCCATGACCTCTGAGGGAGACCCAGCTTTCTCACACTGGGCCCTACATTATGCTGCAAAATTTGTTGGTAGTCTTCAGACTTCATAATGCCATGCACACAGTCAAGCAGTCCAGTGCCAGAGGCAGCAAAGCAACCCCAAAACATCAGGGAACCTCCGCCATGTTTGACTGTAGGGACCGTGTTCTTTTCTTTGAATGCCTTTTTTTTTCTCCTGTAAACTCTATGTTGATGCCTTTGCCCAAAAAGAGAGAATATTCTTCCAAAACGTTGTAGATTTTCTTAGGTAAGTTTTGGCAAACTCTAGCGTGGCTTTTTTATGTCTCGGGGTAAGAAGTGGGGTCTTCCTGGGTCTCCTACCATACAGACCCTTTTCATTCAGACGCCGACGGATAGTACGGGTTGACACTGTTGTACCCTCGGACTGCAGGGCAGCTTGAACTTGTTTGGAAGTTAGTCGAGGTTCTTTATCCACCATCCGCACAATCTTGCGTTGAAATCTCTTGTCAATTTTTCTTTTCCGTCCACATCTAGGGAGGTTAGCCACAGAGCCATGGGCTTTAAACTTCTTGATGACACTGCGCACGGTAGACACAGGAACATTCAGGTCTTTGGAGATGGACTTGTAGCCTTGAGATTGCTCATGCTTCCTCATAATTTGGTTTCTCAAGTCCTCAGACAGTTCTTTGGTCTTCTTTCTTTTCTCCATGCTCAATGTGGTACACACAAGGACACAGGACAGAGGTTGAGTCAACTTTAATCCATGTCAACTGGCTGCAAGTGTGATTTAGGTATTGCCAACACCTGTTAGGTGCCACAGGTAAGTTACAGGTGCTGTTAATTACACAAATTAGAGAAGCATCACATGATTTTTCTAAGGGTGCCAATACTTTTGTCCACCCCCTTTATGTTTGGTGTGGAATTATATCTAATTTGGCTTTAGGACAATTCTTTTTGTGTTTTTTCATTGAAGACAAATTAAATGAAGATAATAATACCAAAGAATTTGTGATTGCAATCATAACTGAGTATTATCTGACAGAATGGCAGGAGTGTCAATACTTTTGGCCAACACTGTATATAGATAGCTCCGGTCTATAAGACAGCAACAGCTCTCCTCATTACTCCTCCCTTCTAGTCTCCAGCTGGCCCACTGCACCGGCCAGCGCTATACACTATATAGGTAGCTCCGGTCTATAAGACAGCAACAGCTCTCCTCATTACTCCTCCCTTCTAGTCTCCAGCTGGCCCATTGTACCGGCCAGCGCTATACACTATACCCTATATAAGTGACAGCATTGAAGGCTGTGGATAATCAAGTAAGAAGCAAACCAAGAGGGATTGAACAGTACATGCTCATTGAAGGTGTGAGCAGTCAGAAGGAGAAAGCACCCAGGCCAACGGATGGGAGGTCACCGGAGGTCTGAGAACATTAACAGGTGGATTAACCAACTGGGGACACAATAATGGAGAAAGAATAAAATAATTCTAATGATCGCACTGTTAAAGACATCATACATCACGTACCCGATTCCCCTTCCTCGGTCTCATCGGATGAGCTGTTCTTCTTCCTTTCAGGGCTCAGAAGTTGTTCCCCAGGTTTGACTGCAACTAAAGCACATAAAGGTATCCGGTAAGGAAGAGCCAGTGCTAATTAACACTATGGCCCTTTAACAAGTGACATCCACAGAAGATCTGGGGTCAGCTCCCCGAGATGTTTGGAACAATCTCCTGCTGAGTTCCTTCATGAACTGTAAGTGTACCAAAGAGAATCAATGCTGTTCTTAAAGGCAAATAGCGGTCACATCAGATATTGATGATTAACATTTCCCTTGTCAATTAAATTTTTGTTAATTACCATCTATTTTGAAAGTATTCTCACTGTGTATTTTTTCCACATCTATCTAATCCAGGGGTGGGGAACCATTTTTTTGCCGAGGGCCATTTGGAAATTTCTACCATCCCTTTGGGGGCCGCACAAAGTTATCAACTTGAAAATGACCCCCTATATTTGGTTAACCAATTACCTCCCCCCTACTGTGGTGGCTGGAGCTGCTTCTCTTTGGCGTGGGTGATATTGGTCACGTTGCTTCTTCACTTCTTTTGCAGGTTTGCTAGAGCCCTAGACATCACAGGAGAGGCTGGGAGCATATACATCACTGAGGGGAATGAGGCTGTGGCATAGACATCACAGGAGAGGCTGGGAGTGTATACATCACTGGGGAGGCCAAGGCTGGGGCATAGAGATCACTGGAGAACTGGATGTAAAGGGCAGACAGTCGGCCGCCAGTCTGAGCACTGCGCTCCCCAGGAATCTGCCCGGGGCCCACAAAAAAAAGTCATCGAGGACCACATTCGGCCCTAGGGCCTGAGGTTCCCCACCCCTGCTCTAATCATTTGCACAATACTGTATACAATGAAGTGAATCTGCACAGAACTGGACCTGAGGTGCAAAATGATTGAACAACTGTCTAGGAAGCATCAGGAGTGGGCTCTCACTTACCGGCCTCGATAATGAAGCGCGTGCAGCTGATGAGGGAGCAGGCGCGGGTCATGTACTCGGCGGAGGCCAGCAGGCTCCACAGCCCCGGCTGCTGCAGGGTCAGACAGCAGCAATCCAGCACAGCCTGGAGATCCACGCTCAGCGGGATCTGCTCATGTATAATGTGCCAGGACACCGCCTGCGGAGAGAAACCACGTCACACACCAATAACACAACAGAGAGCAGAGCAATGACCGGATCATAGATTACCTCCACCGACATCACCACAAACTGCACAAGCTCCGCTTCTTTCTCTTGGCTTATGTGTAAGGAGGGAGGTATTTTTGGTAGAGACATCAGATACTGCGCCAGCGCTCGACAGAGGGTGACAAGACGGTAGAAGACTTCAGGATCGCCTAATCCAAAAACAAGAACATGGGCACCATCATCAGGGGCTGAACTGTACAATACATCGGATTTTCCATTAATATAACATTAGGTTTTGTTTTTTTACCTTGCTTATTTGCAGATAGGACCCCCAACCATCATTACAAAGAACTTGCAGCTCTCTACTAGATTAGATGGTTCCTTTTGATTATCATTCTGCCAGCACAATAAGGACTGGACTTTGCCATCCACTCTACTTGACCGGGTTATTACCTTTCATTATCATTCTGCCAGCACAATAGGTGCTGGATTTGGTTACTCACTGTACTTGATTGGCTTGTACCCTTTCATTAACATTTTGCCAGCACTACGTGTGCCGAACTTTGCCATCCACTCCAATTGAGTGGGTTATTCCCTTGCATTCTGCCAGCACAATATGTGCTGTACTTTTTCTCTTCCACTATACTTGAGTGGGTTATTCCCTTTCATTCTGACAGCACAACAGTTGCTGGATTTTGCCATCCCCTCTACTTGAGTGGATCGCTCCCCTACGTTATCATTCTGCCAGCACTATACATGCTGGAATTTGCCATTTATTCTACTTGAGTATGTGAGTCTCCTTCATTGGTATTCTGCCAGTACTCAAGTGCTGGAATTTCCTTAAGTTAACTTCCCAGCATTCATTGCTCCTTCCTTTATCCAGGGAAACTGCCCTTAACACAAAGCCAACCTCTCTGAACCTCAATGCACAGAGAAAGGATTACACTTTGCAACAGGCAGTGGACAGTGAGTAGGGAGACACACAGGGGTTGTTTTCAGGGATCGGTAATAAGTTTGGCTTACGCCTCCCGTCTAAACATGGGTATAAGACATGGGGACGTGTTCCTTACCTAGCACCATGCCCAGCTTCTCCCAGTAGGAGCTTCCATCCATCGGCTGCAGAGGCTGAAAGAGCCGATGAGTGTCAGGAAGCTGCCGCACCGTCTGTGAGAGGAGATCCAGGATCACAGATCTTGTGGCTTCAAAGAAAGTGCTGTTCTGATCTGATACCATCTGGTTCACTCCCAGGGACAGACAGGGGGCAAGAAGGCTCAAGTTAAACTCCTACAATGGGAAGAAAAGATCAGTTTAGTTTAATGCAAAGAACAAGACTTTCCTTCAGTCCGGGGTGAGGTCATCAGTGACAGGTCAGTGCTGCCTGCAGCTTTATTACAGGTCTGTATAGAAATGGAAGAAATCTCCTTGTCAATATTCAGCTGAAGAGACCCTGTAGAATAACGCACCTGGATAAAGTATGCAACGTAGCTCTCCACCAGAAGGGAGCAACAAGTTTAACTTGCACAGATCTGATATGATGATGTAAGGTTAACTACGTATATTAAAGGGAATCTGTCACCAGGTTTTGCCATCTCATCTGAGAGCAGCATAATGTAGAGACAGAGATCCTGATTCCAGTGATGTGTCACTTACTGGGCTGCTCAGTGTAGTTTTGATAAAATCGCTGTTTAATCAACTGGAGATTATCATTAGAGGACAATTCAAGTACTCCTTCCTATTCATGAGCTGCACAATCTGCAGCAGATTGAAAACAGTAACTAAATAAAAATGACAGAAAGCAGCTCAGTAAGTGACACATCGCTGGAATCAGAGTCCCTGCTCTACATTATGCTGCTCTCAGAGGAGATGGCAAAAACCTGATGATGGCTCCCTTTAAAGGGATTGTCCACTGCTGCTCACTTCTGCATCAGGTGTGTGGGGTCGATGAAGATAAAACCCTACTCATCTTCTGAAACACGTGTAGGGTCAGCAGCATCTATAGCTTTGTCCTAATCTAATCTCCGCTGGTAAAACAATATTATCAGCACTGATCACCCAATATAAACGCAAACCAACACCTTTATCTGCTCTATTACTGCACTGCATCAACCTGTATCCAAGCCCCCAACTCCTTTTGCACATGGTAAAATACCTTTTATACTTTCAGCAATCTTCAGTCTGGTCTTTTTTTTCCCTTTTTTTTTAATTTTGTGCCTTTGCAATTTGATTGATGGGGATGATGTGGCTTATATCATCCACAGATCGCTGCAATTACTGCACAGGGGCAAAGTGCCTTGTCCTACTAAGGGCAGATCAAGATCCTGTGATGTGCCGGCACCGAATAACCAGAAATCGACGCGCGCACATGTGTATTGCAGATCTTTACTCTGGCCAGGCCAGCTACACAGGCAAAAGCTTCAGAGCAATCGGTGGATTTAGGAGCTCCTGAGCATAGAAAAGCCACAGCCATCAGACCAGACTGCACTGTATCACAGAAGTGTAAAGTATTTCTTTTTGGATTATACAGGGGATCGGGGGCACAGATACAGATGCATGGACTGCGGCAATAGAGCAATTACTGAAAGATCAGCAAAAGATCGCTCAGGGAACATAGGCGGCCATTGCTCTCGGCAGCGTGTTTACATGGGACAATGTGCTGCAGAGAACGATGAGCATCATAAAAGATCACGTCATCCAATAGATAAGCATTTTGCTCATCATCTGCAGCTTGTTTAGTCTACAAGTTTCTCATGAAGCGAGCGTTGCTTGCAGAGTAGAAGGTCGTACCTTGCTGGCCATAAAGGCAAGACGTTCCGCAGCAGGAATCCTATTCACCAGTTCTGCTCCTTCCAGCAGCGCAGAATCAGAGTGAGTAAAACACTGCGACCGCACCAGAGACACGTACCAGGCCTGTCACAACAAGTGGGAACAAATACCATTATACACAACACTTTACCAGCAAGCGAATAAAACAGAATAAAATACAGATAGCAAAATGTCTATAATGTGATTCAATAACCCTCTCCGGCACCGGTCCGGTGTTCTGTGTCTGCGCAGACGCAGGAGGTGGCACTGCCTTTGTCTATGTAATGTGTGGGCACAGGGGATGACCGGATGGAGGACAGGGTGTCATGGTTGAATGTGAATGGCAGCGGTGATAATCCCACCTCATCAGCTTCCAACGTCTCCAGCCGTGGCTGATTCTTCCCGTCCAGCGGGTGAGAGGTAACTAAAGGTAAGGGGCTGATTGTTTCTGGCGCCACAGTAGACCGAAATCTGTCCAGCAGAGAAAAGAGTCTTTGGTGCCTGAAAATCCAAAGAAGAGAGAATGAGGTGATATCACTGCACCGCAGGAATCAGCACTTCTGTCTCACACACAAAACTCATGGAAAGAGGTGATGTTTTCTTGACTTTTGTTGGGGGGGGGGGGGACGCTTTTTCTAGGGGGTGTTCATTTGACCCCTGCTCATTCAAAGTCCTAGAGGTGGAACTGGCACATGGAAAGTATTTAAAGGGGTTGTCCTGTCTAAATCCGTAGGTTTGTGTTCCCTCTATATGACTGCAGGCTTACAAATGTTCACATTGCTTGAACCGTTCTCTATGAGGATTCTCTGGTTTCAGAGCCGGGAATGGCTGTCATGTTGCCGCAAATATGCGATATGCAGACCCCAGCCAGATTTTGACTCCTCGTTCGATAAATTTGCATTGATTAAGGTCGCAGCACTCTAGTAGGTTTATGGCCGGGAGTCTCCATATTATGTCCATATGCTCGCTGCCATGTGACCCCGTTCCTGGCTCTGAAACCAGAGAATCCTCACAGCAAACAGTGCGAGCAATGAAAGGATTCAGTAATCTGCAAGTCACAGAGGGATTGAAGATTTATGGATTTAGACCGGACACCCCTCCAAGGCGTATTTCCTGGATATGCCATACATGTATCCAATAAGAATATCCCTGTAATACAGACGCACACATCGCTCTCCCACTGTCCCTCTTTACCTTTGTGCTAATCCACTGCTCTGCAGATATTCCTGCATCTTGTCCAACTCATCTACAGGCAGCTGGCACACGCTGTTCTGTAAGGAAACAAGCACATCTCCAGATTATGATTTTATAGGTATATATTTCAAAATAAAATCTCTGTATTTTGCAGTCTATAGACACTCCTTACCAGAACATGCACCCCAGGATTAGACAGCTGAAAATAGGAAAAACATTTTTTCCTATTGATTAAAACTTCCCTGGTGATGTAATGTGAAGGGGGCATTATCACTAATTTTAATGTACTAGGGTAGAATAGGGAGGTAATAAATCAATTGTTAGTGTTTCTTTGTAGTGTGTATTATATACACACAGGTCTGTTACATACAAACTACATGCAGATAGACAAAGCTCTGCTACATGCACATAACTACAACCACAGCTCTGCTACATGCACACAGTCACACACACACACCTCTAATACATGCACACAGACACTCAGCTCTTCTACATACAAACTACATGCAGATAGACAAAGCTCTGCTACATGCACATAAAAACACAACCACAACCTCTACTACATGGCCATAAACACAACCACAGCTCTTCTACATGCACACAGACACACACACAGCTCTGCTAGATACAAACTACATGGAGATAGACAAAGCTCTGCTACATGCCCATAGACAAACACAGTTCTGCTACATGTACACAGACACACACGCTCTTCTACAGATAAACTACATGAGATATAGATGTACAGAGTTCTACTACAGTACATGCACAGACAAACACACAGCTCCGCTACATGACATATGTAACATCATTATATATGTAGGGCACTTGTATGTAGTATACACTAGATCCATGATTAAGACTTAGCTAGCTGAAACACGTTGGTTTTTACCCCTGTAGTTTTTATGGTCATGTCGGACTGCTGGATATATGTTTTTTACATGAAAAAAAAAAATTAAGTTATATAATATTCTTCCTTCTAGGACAGTATTCTTTTCAATCGCTGGATCCCTTTGCTTTGATGCCCATATAGACAATCCCCACTCTGCTACATTCACATATATGCACACATTACTCTGCAAAATGCATATACAGACACACACAGCTCTACTACATGCATGTATGGACACAGACAGCTCTGCTACATCAACATGTACACACACAGCTCTCATACATGCACATATGAGCGCGTGTACCCACATTATAGGTACACTAACACAGCTTGCCGTTACACACACCATACACCATCACATACATCGGGATCTTAATGGAAGCTGCACCAGCTGAGCAGCTGAAGGACCTTCCACACAGTTAACTCCAGGACTTTCAGGTCATATGATCAGTCACATGACCTGAAAGTCCTGGAAGTAAACACTTACTGTCCTTCTCAGCTGGTGCAGCCTCTGCTCAGCTATCGGTCCCAGGAAGCTTCCTCTCCTGCCCTGCACCGGTTACATAGATCATTGAGTGGCAGGAGGACGCGGCCTCTGCACTCTCCATCATCATATGAAGCTGTGTTAACTGCTTAAGTGCGTCTTATAGTTCAAAAATATGATTTATAATTGTGCATGAAAATCCTGACAATAAAAAGGGCTGCCCTTTATCTCTTCTATTTTCTGCATGACTGCGCTCCTGGCCATCTGCTGTGCGGGATAATTTAGCAGGACCCCCCTTGGGAAAAATAGTGAAGGGGCTGCACCCCTGATCAGAGCTGGGGCCCATCATTCACAAGAACTGTGAGAGCCGCAAAAATCATCACGAAGTGGCATATTCTTTGTAAGATGACGATATCCCTTTGTATCCAGTATTTGATAGGGGGACAGTATATTCTGTGCCCTAGATCGTGCTGAATGTGTGGGACTGCCACCAACCGGAGTGCTACACATGCAGAGCCGCCACCAACCGGAGTGCTACACATGCAGAGCCGCCTCTAACGAATTGCCGATCCAGGGCCAGGGCCAGACAGTCAGGGCCAGGGCAGACAGTCAGACACAGGGACACAAAGGGGCCAACAGTCAGACACAGGGCCAGACAGTCAGACACAGGGCCAGACAGTCAGACACAGGGCCAGACAGTCAGACACAGGGCCAGACAGTCAGACACAGGGCCAGACAGTCAGACACAGGGCCAGACAGTCAGACACAGGGCAGACAGTCAGACACAGGGACAGACAGTCAGACACAGGGACAGACAGTCAACACAGTGACAGACAGACAAGACAGTGACAGACAGACAAGACAGTGACAGACAGACAAGACAGTGAACAGACAAGACATACGACACCACACAAAGAGAGAGACACAGACACTATTACCCTGCCCGGTGAGCCCTGGTGATTTCTTCCTTCCAGACATTAGCAAGACCTGTGGGTACGGTATGGACAGGACCTGGAGATGTGCCTCTCAGGCCCAGTCACATGGGCAGGTCTTGTCAGTACCGTACCCACAGGTCCTGCGGTGCCCAGAAGGAAGACATCACTGGGGCTCACCGTGGGATCGCCGGGGAGGGTAAGTACTGGAACATTTGGGGTGTGGAAAGTGCAGCAGACAATGATCACTAATTGACGCTCATTTTCTGGATTTGCTTTCTGCACCACTAACACAGCTGTCAAAAACACTGATGTCTGCACAACAAATTGAAAGTCCCATTCACTTTTCTGGCAGATGCAGCTTCCAAAACTGGATCAAAAACGTCCAGTGTGAACATAGCCTTAATGTACCAATGATAACCAGGGAGAAGTAATGACAGCCCGGCAGACATGTTTCCTTCACCTGTGGAGTAGCAGCCAGCAGCATCTCTACCCGGCGGCACGCCAGCGTATCCACCATGCGGGCCAGCACACGGAACGGCGTGCACAGGAGCTTGTCGATATACAGCAGCAGCACAGCGCCGGACTGGCTCAGGTGAATGCCCTCCAAACACTGCAGAGTTTTCTTCAGAGACGTTGGCTAATGGATGAAGAAAGAGACTGTTGGCTTCTTGTTTTAGACAGTGAAACATCAAGGGAAAAACAACACCCAAAAGGTTAATGAAAGGCGGCCCTCTAGGGGTATCATCACACATCCCTTCTAATCCTGGACTCCCCATTTTGCTTTCCTGCCTGAAGTAAAGGAGTTTGTAGCTGGAATAAGGAGCGATGAATTGTGCTGTTGGGTTCTGGCATAATGAACAGTGGGAAGGCGGCCTCGTTACTTGGCTTTGCAATGCAGTAACCTTTAATATAACAAAAGCCCTGCTGGCAGCTGGCACACCCTCGCTACAAGCTGCGCTCGCAGAGGAGACCAATACGCTCACCGTGCCCTTCTCCTGGGCTACATTACGCTTGTTGTGCCCTGAATATCAATGAAAGCGCACAGCCAACTCTTACCTGACTGTATTCCTGGCTCTTATTTTGATTAGTCAGCCTGGGCTGTCGGCATCCTTGTGGTGTGATACAGGCAGGCCAGCTAATCAATAGAAAAGCCGCAGAAGCCGAGACATAGGAGGCAGTCCGGAGAGTCCCCTCTGATGGATACAGCTGATCTAAGAATTGATTTGCCCCATTGACACTCAACACCGTCCTCTGTCTGGTAAATGCCAGGGGTGCCCATGCTGCCAAGCGAATAATAACAGCTGCCAATGAGGACCGGAGTGAAAACCAAACCAGGACAAAGCTGATCAAATTGCTCATCTGTACATCATCTGGTTGATTTTAGATTTCCCAGCAACCGGTTTAAGTACTTGAACCTTCTGACAACTCTGATGACCGCAACCCAACTTATACATTTGAGATACAATAGAACAGAGTACAATGTGGTGACCGGCTGTGTTATAAATGGCCGACATATATCACAGAGAAGGTTGTCTCCTCTGTGGTGTAAATTTGCTGCGTTTCTCTGCAACTTGTAGTGCCACAAGGTTTAATGCATTCAGGTCCATGTTAAGTGTGCTGTCAAGAGACATGGGTGTGTCTGACTAAACACACCTCTCCATCCAAGGGTGTTGTCTAAGATGTTAAAATGGAGTCTGTGTGAGGAGGGAGGGGGGGGAGAGAGGGGCGGGAACGAGGAGGGAGGGGGAGGAGGGCGGGACGGAGGAGGGAGGGGGGAGAGGGCGGGAACGAGGAGGGAGGGGGGGAAACGAGGAAGGGAGGGAGGGGGAGAGAGGGCGGGAACGAGGAGGGAGGGGGCAGAGAGGGCGGGAACGAGGAGGGAGGGGGCAGAGGGCGGGAACGAGGAGGGAGGGGGCAGAGGGCGGGGAACGAGGAGGGAGGGGGCAGAGGGCGGGAACGAGGAGGGAGGGGGCAGAGGGCGGGGAACGAGGAGGGAGGGGGCAGAGGGCGGGGAACGAGGAGGGAGGGGGGCAGAGGGCGGGGAACGAGGAGGGAGGGGGGCAGAGGGCGGGAACGAGGAGGGAGGGGGGCAGAGGGCGGGAACGAGGAGGGAGGGGGGCAGAGGGCGGGAACGAGGAGGGAGGGGGGGGCAGAGGGCGGGGAACGAGGAGGGAGGGGGGCAGAGGGCGGGAACGAGGAGGGAGGGGGGCAGAGGGCGGGAACGAGGAGGGAGGGGGGGCAGAGGGCGGGGAACGAGGAGGGAGGGGGGCAGAGGGCGGGAACGAGGAGGGAGGGGGGCAGAGGGCGGGAACGAGGAGGGAGGGGGGCAGAGGGCGGGAACGAGGAGGGAGGGGGGCAGAGGGCGGAGGGAACGAGGAGGGAGGGGGGGCAGAGGGCGGGAACGAGGAGGGAGGGGGGCAGAGGGCGGGAACGAGGAGGGAGGGGGGCAGAGGGCGGGAACGAGGAGGGAGGGGGGCAGAGGGCGGGGAACGAGGAGGGAGGGGGGCAGAGGGCGGGAACGAGGAGGGAGGGGGGCAGAGGGCGGGAACGAGGAGGGAGGGGGGCAGAGGGCGGGAACGAGGAGGGAGGGGGGCAGAGGGCGGGAACGAGGAGGGAGGGGGGCAGAGGGCGGGAACGAGGAGGGAGGGGGGCAGAGGGCGGGGAACGAGGAGGGAGGGGGGCAGAGGGCGGGAACGAGGAGGGAGGGGGGCAGAGGGGCGGGAACGAGGAGGGAGGGGGGCAGAGGGCGGGAACGAGGAGGGAGGGGGGCAGAGGGCGGGGAACGAGGAGGGAGGGGGGCAGAGGGCGGGAACGAGGAGGGAGGGGGGCAGAGGGCGGGAACGAGGAGGGAGGGGGGCAGAGGGCGGGAACGAGGAGGGAGGGGGGCAGAGGGCGGGAACGAGGAGGGAGGGGGGCAGAGGGCGGGAACGGAGGAGGGAGGGGGGCAGAGGGCGGGAACGAGGAGGGAGGGGGGCAGAGGGCGGGAACGAGGGGAGGGGGGCAGAGGGCGGGAACGAGGAGGGGGGCAGAGGGCGGGAACGAGGAGGGGGGCAGAGGCGCGGGAACGAGGAGGGGGGCAGAGGGCGGGAACGAGGAGGGGGGCAGAGGGCGGGAACGAGGAGGGGGGCAGAGGGCGGGAACGAGGAGGGGGGCAGAGGGCGGGAACGAGAGGAGGGGGGCAGGGGACGGGAACGAGGAGGGGGGCAGAGGGCGGGAACGGAGGAGGGGGGCAGAGGGCGGGAACGAGGAGGGGGGCAGAGGGCGGGAACGAGGAGGGGGGCAGAGGGCGGGAACGAGGAGGGGGGCAGAGGGCGGGAACGAGGAGGGGGGCAGAGGGCGGGAACGAGGAGGGGGGCAGAGGGCGGGAACGAGGAGGGGGGCAGAGGGCGGGAACGAGGAGGGGGGGAGGAGGGCGGGAACGAGGAGGGGGGGAGAGGGCGGGAACGAGGAGGGGGGGAGAGGGCGGGAACGAGGAGGGGGGGAGAGGGCGGGAACGAGGAGGGGGGGAGAGGGCGGGAACGAGGAGGGGGGGAGAGGGCGGGAACGAGGAGGGGGGGAGGAGGGGGGAACGAGGAGGGGGGGAGAGGGCGGGAACGAGGAGGGGGGAGAGGGCGGGAACGAGGAGGGGGAGAGGGCGGGAACGAGGAGGGGGGGAGAGGGCGGGAACGAGGAGGGGGGGGAGAGGGCGGGAACGAGGAGGGGGGGAGAGAGGGCGGGAACGAGGAGGGGGGAGGAGGGGCGGGACGAGGAGGAAGGGAGAGGGCGGGAACGAGGAGGGGGGGAGAGGGCAGGGAACGAGGAGGGGGGAGAGGGCGGGAACGAGGAGGGGGAGAGAGGGCAGGAACGAGGAGGGGAGAGGGCAGAAGTGAGGGAGAGAGAGGGGGGAGAAAGACATCCTGAGAGGAAACTGGTCTGGAAACATGTGTCTATTGACTGGAGTCAGTGAATGCGATTGGAGATACTTCACTGGGACACTTCTGGAGAAGTGTATCCTAAACTACATGGGAGAACGTGTGAGTTAAACAGATTGTATACCGTGTATTGACATTTATGTTGCTGTAAAGCCAAAGGAAGCCTCCTGTTGATTTTGCATTGTGTGGTTATGGAAGACTGAATAAACCAGAAGAACTTTAAAATGGAGAAGTGATTCCTTTCACTACCTTCAGGACCAGCAAGAGAGTGAGTAACCCCTATTATAGTGAATGAACTGTCACAGGAGATTGTGAGCTCAGTGTCTAACCTCACAAACTTCCATAGAAGCAACATTTCACTATGAGGACTGTGTTGGACCCATTTTATGGCAAATAACTATAAAAGATACCTCAATTTCAAACAATGGCCATCAACTGAGACAGTCTCGGGATGAAACATGCATATTAGTTCCCTTGTGTTGTGGATAAAGTAATAGCACAGATCAGGCTTTCCTTATGGGCTGGGAGATAGGACACTTACCGTGGCTAGGTTCTCACAGCGGGACTGGATAGCCTGGATGAAGAGGCCGCTGGCGGCAGAATTCCTGTGGATTGCACTGATGAAGTCCTGCACCGGAGGTTCATGTGACAAGTTGATCAGATCCTGCACGTGGTTCACAATCAGCCAAGTCAGATGCTCTGAATCGTGGAGATTCTGACACTAAAACATGAAAGAAGGGACGATCATTTACCATTTTCAAACCAAAAGTATTTTTATCCTCTATGTTTATTGCTTCTTAATCTGCATTGCTGGGGTTGGGTTCTAGGCAGAATAAGTCTCCTTCCCCTTCTGGAAGTTCTTTCTTACTTATCCTGCAGAAGCAGCTTCTAATCTGCACACAGGCTTTGCTCCTTTCCAGACAAGCAGGCAACAGGCCACTTCTATTAGCCGCCCGGTAGTGAACAGCGGAAGGCTGTGGATGGCTGTGCGGAGTGACTGAGCGTGTGCGACCACCTGCACTCAGCTCAGTAGGTGGCTGTGCCTATTTCAATACACCTTTACCACCAGGGGGCACCATATCATTTAAGTCAATTGAATAATTATTTGAGAAATGTATTTTTTATTTTGCAATTTAATTTCACCTGTACGAATAACAACTATATTTATAGGTGGTCCGACCCCTTTACACATCCTGACTAAAGCTGTATGCTCCCACACAAGGCCACTGTATTGTGATCAGTCATACAATAGTCCGTTTCTTCCTACAGTCACAATATAATACTCACCACATAGTCACAGAACAGGATGAGGGCGCCCCGGCGGACTATTTCCCGGTTACAGACACCAAGCCGGGACTGTGCCTCCGCCTCGTCGCTGTCCGTGGATATCTGGGGGCTCAGCAGCAGTTTGGTGCTGGACAGGTTGTTTCTCCTAATACAAGGATTAGTCAGATTATTATTCATGAAGACACTTTGCTCAGCCGTAAAAGAAAGAAAAATAAAAAGATCGTAATGCAGAAGACACCTTGAGGTCCAGAATGAAAGAAATCACAAGGAAATCCAATATAAGCAATAAGTATTACTGATGTGGTCTGTATCAACCTGAACGGGTCACAGATAGAGATGAACACACATTTACAGCAGTCAGATCACACCGCCTCTTGTGTACGAGCATCCGCGGCTCATCTCTTGATTAGGTGGCCTGCCACAATGTCATACCTGTGGTGCCATATACAACACATGTCGGCTAAATAAAAGACGCCAGGAATGCCGGCAGGTTGCAGGACTCTTATCCAGCATTAATGGAATCCTGACCTGGCTCACTGGATCACGATCTTAGTTTATCTCTCTCTATTTCTTGACCAAGAAAGTGCAAAAACACTTGTGCATGGCCTCATCATCTCCCACCTTGACTACTGCATCCTCCTACTCTCTGGCTTCCCCTCTAGCACTCTCGCACCCTCCAATCTATCCTAAACTCTGCTGCCCGACTAATCCACCTCACGGGCAGAGTCTTCCTTCCTCATCTACTGTATCTTCACCCATCTCTTGTAGACTGTGAACCCTTCCAGGCAGTGTCCTCTCTCCTCATCTACTGTATCCTCACCCATCTCTTGTAGACTGTGAACCCTCGCAGGCAGTGTCCTCTCTCCTCATCTACTGTATCCTCACCCATCTCTTGTAGACTGACCCCTCACTTTTAGGGTCCGCTCTCCTCACTTACAATATCCTCACCTATCCCTTGTAGACTGTGAGCCCTCGTGGGCAGGGTCCTCTCTCCTCACTTACTGTATCCTCACCCATCCCTTGTAGACTGTGAGCCCTCGTGGGCAGGGTCCTCTCTCCTCACCTTCTGTATCCTCACCCATCCCTTGTAGACTGTGACCCCTCACGGGCAGGGTCCTCTCTCCTTACCTACTGAATCCTCACCCATCCCTTGTAGACTGTGAGCTCTCGTGGGCAGGCTCCTCTTTCCTGCACCTGTCTGTGCCTTTGTATTGTTCATGAATATTGTACTTGTCTATGTATTTCCTTTTCACATGTAAAGTGCCAAGGAATAAATGGCCCTATAATAATAATTAATAAAAATAATCTCTAGTCATAGTTTGATTGTAATTGGAAGCCATGATGCTAGTGTGGTCAGAAACGTGGTGCCACATATTCAGGTGACACCAAATCAATGACAGCTTACAGTGATAATACTGATTCATTAGAACAGTTGACGTTATACAAGCTTGGAGATGCCCATAACTCACACTAATTTAAAGGGAGTAGCTGCCAAACTGCTATACCCAGCTATATGCAGCAATGAGGAGCAGCATGTTCTGAGTATTTTACCATCAGTCTTTTGCCCACAAGACAAAGTGTAAATGTACTGCACTGGTTGTTAATGATGGGTCACGTAGCAGTTAAATAATATGGCACAAAATAATTTTATTTTTTTTCACATTTTTCTGTGCAGAGAAGGGGGTTAACAGAGATCGTGACTGAGCTGTGTGGAGCAGATGACAGATCAGAAGCTTTTGCCAAGGAAAGGGCAAAGGGCAGAGGAGTTCACACTGATCCTGACATTGCTCAGCACTGTGCTGTATACACCTGAGTAATCTGATACATTGTCACCTCATCAGCTGCAGTCAGGAGCTCCACACAGTGTAGGCCACACCCCCTTTCCCTTATATGGTTATACACTCTGTATTCAGTCTGAAGATGAATGTGACCGATAATGAACATGTCTCACTCTCACACAGTCTAGTGGGGACACCTTGTGGAAGTTTATGAATGGTTTTCAACCAGCATTTTCTTACTAAGTATATTTGCAAGTTTATTATAATTACTTTGCTCTACATTATTATTAAATACTAATTTCAACGGCGGTTACATGAAGGATGTTTAAATCAAATGCTTCCAAAACTGGACCATGATCAGACTTCATGTATTATTCTACTGCAGGGCAGCACATTTTCTGCTTCTTTGAACACAAATCTACAGCAATAAGCTCACTGCATACGGCTCTGCCCCAGTATAATGCTCCTCTATGTGCCCACACTGCAGATTTGGTACAGACATTTTCTGCACCAAATCTGCATCCTCTGGCAGAAAAATGCACCATGGGTGGGCATAAGACTTCAGAGTATTGCCTAAAGCTGAATTAGAAATATAGAATATACAAGACGTTTTAAAAAAATAAAAAACAACAAAGTAATACAAAAAAGAAAAAAAAACAACTAAGAACATATAGAATAAGGAATCATTAATAAGGACATCACAACTACACAAAATGATAAATAATTATAACCCAGAGGCCGCTTTGTGAGTAGCTGGCATCACGTTAGGTGAAAGGTGGTAACCAAGGCAACAAGAAGTTAATGACTCGTTAGGCTTCTCAATTAATTATACGGGTCGCAAGTAATTATGTATAAATTGGTGGAACAAATTGTACGGTGCGTGATGGCTGTGTAGGAGCAAACATTGTATTTATGAGCAGCGTGTCATATTAGATTTGTGAGCGCCGGCCTTCCTCCTACGCCAACGACAGCGGCGTTCAGTAATGATGCCATACACTCCAGCTGTTTATGTTATTAAGGCGGCGGGGGGCATACAAAACAGGCACATACTGACATTTAAACGGACAGACTAAAGAAAACAAAAACTTTAAATAAGTAAGAAGATTTATCCAAGAAAGTGGCTATAGGAAAGGTATAAAGGGCTTCAGAATATACATCATCTGGGGCTCCATGTTCTTAATGTTTTCCCCGCCACGTTGCTGGAGACCACCCCTACCACTTGCGTGTGCTGTGACTCCTCCTGAGCGGCATGAGCCCCCCAGGATTAAGTATCGAACATAACTCCATAAATTTTGGCTTTGGCTATGGAGCGGAAAGTGTGGCCAATGAAGCAGGACAATTGAGCCCTATACACAGCAGCAAGCTGTCAGGGGACGATCACTTGGCCGACGGCTCTCTCCATTCCCCCAACATACAGGAACGCTCGGTCGAGTGCCCCTACACACTCTATGGATGAGGTCCTGTCATATTCCTCAGTCAGTGGATTATCTCCAACCAGAACAAAGACATCAGCTGTTGAAATTCAGCAAAAATCTTCATCTTCCCCAACATCATTTGTTGGTGGACAGTCAGAAGATGCCCATACACATTTGATCAGGTGTTGGGGGAACTGCTGTAAATGCATCACATAGGAGACACCAGGACTGCTGTATATACATCACATAGGATACACTGAGAAACTGCTGTACATACATCACATAGGAGACACTGAGACAGCTGTATATATACCACATAGGAGACACTGAGACTGCTGTATATATACCACATAGGAGACACAGACAGCTGTATATATACCACATAGGAGACACTGAGACTGCTGTATATACACCACATAGGAGACACGGAGACTGCTGTATATATACCACATAGGAGACACTGAGACTGCTGAAAATATACCACATAGGAGACACAAAGACTACTGTATATACATTGCATAGGATACATCGAAACTGCTGTAT
The DNA here is from genome assembly GCA_033576535.1 of Allobates femoralis. Taxonomy (NCBI): domain Eukaryota; kingdom Metazoa; phylum Chordata; class Amphibia; order Anura; family Aromobatidae; genus Allobates; species Allobates femoralis. Next base: position 55,133,741 of record JARQOC010000003.1, on the reverse strand, counting down.
ATACATCACATAGGATACACCGAACCTGCTGTATATACATCACATAGGATACAGTGAGCCTGCTATATACACATTGCATAAGGTACAGCAAGTCTGCTGTATATACATCACATAGAAGACACAGATTGCTGTATACACACTGGTGATCAAAATTAGAGAACAATATGTGATGACTTGATTTTTTCAGACAGAATGTAATCTTCACTGATGAATATTTGGTGGACTTTGTGTAAGGGGTGCACCATGCTACTAGAACAGGGTTTCCATAATAACCAAAGTTTATCATCTTAAAACCTTTATTTTACATAAAACGTGATGATGATAATTAGGGAACAGCAATGACTGTAGACAGAGAAAGATTAAAACTAAAAAACTAAGTGTTGTGGAGGTTACAACACTAACCAATCAGGAGGAGGTGTACAGGCCTTTGCTGTGAATGACTTCAGCACATCTGCGGCCACAGGACATCACTAGTCTCTCTCTGCTCTGGGGGATTTTGCTCCACTCCTCTTCCAGTCTCTTCCACAGTTCTGTGACTGTTGTGGGTTTCTTGGCCATACCTTTGTCAGTAAGGATTTTCCAGAGTTTTCTATTGGGCTTAGCGCAGGACTCAGGGCTGTGGGCATTTCATTGTTTCAGTGTTTTCTGTTTCAAGAATCTGCTTTTCCTGTTTTGCTGTGTGACTGGGGCATTGTCCTGCATGAATTGCTGCTGATTGAGTGCTGAACACAAGTAAGGAACCCCGTGTTGTTGAGAAGGTTCTGATACAGACTTGCATTCACTCTGCCATGTATCTGTATGAGAGGTTCAGCCCCTGCAGCAGAAAACATTCCCCAAACCATGACTCTTCCTCCACCACCTTTCACGGACTTCATTACATACTTTGGGTTCAGTCTTTCCCCAGTTTGTCGGTGAACATAATATTTCCCATTAGACCCAAATAAATTAAACTGCTTTCACCACTAAAATGAACTGTGGACCATATCTACTCTGTCCACACAACATGTTCCTCACCAAAGGTGAGTGTAGTCTTTTGATTCTTTCTGCTTATGAGAGGTTTGGTCACTTAGTGGGCTTTCAGTCCAAATGATGACGAACGTTGTGACACTGTATATGATGACACAGATCCTTACCCTGTTCAGTGCTGAACTGATGAGCTATTCCAGCTACAGTGTTGAAACGATTACTCATGGAGATTCTCTGCATTATCCTGTCCTGTCTTGCATCTGTCTTTTGGAGCGACCAGCCTTCTTGGAGGACTTGAAAGAGTTTGCAATGTTGTAAAGATCCAATATTCTAGAAATCACAGACTTGGAATGACCAACTTCTGTTGTTATGGCTGATATAGTGACCCCTTTGCCTTCATCTGGACAACCTGCGGCCCGAGGGTTTCAGTCACTTGGAAATGGCAAACTGGAAAGTTAGGCTGCCAGTTACACAGGGTTTGTCAAATAGTTAAGGAAATTAGCACCAGGTGCAGGTTAACACCAATAACTTGCAGGCATCTGAAGGTGTTCTCTAATTTTGATCAGTGTCTCTTTCATTTATCTCATTTACATTTTTTTTTTCTGGGCTTTAGAATATTTTAAATTTCTGAAATAAACTTAAAATACTGCTATTTTACTCATGTTGTGATACTTTCACATAGGACAACACAAGAACCTTAATGTTAAGGAAATTGTGTGTTGTTCTCCAATTTTGATCGCCAGTGTACATTGCATAGGATACACTGAAGCTGCTGTATATACATCACATAGGAGACGGGTGCGTAAAGCTCACAAACTCTGTCCACAAAGAATGTCCTGTTGCTGCAAGTGGCTAGCGTCAGGATGTAATACTTTATTCTATGCACTACAGCATTCAGTATGAATGCTGCATCATCGTGCTCACATTGTTAGGAGGAGTTACAGGGTCACTGCGGTCCCCAGGAGTATGCCCTGAGGTTTATGACCGGTAGGCGGGAGGTTCCCCGCCCTTGCCTTACACGCAAGACAATCCAGCCGTTATCTACAGGTTAAGCTGATTTTAGAGAAATGCATATGGGACCCACTCCACAACCTGACTATAATAGAACAAATAACATATAATCCGTCTTTAGATTTGTATTCTTTCATTTGGAATGAAAAGGATTAAAGCGGAACCGCTGTTTCAATTTCTATTTGAGAATTTAACAGTACATAACTGAATGAACAAATTGTAATATATCTCAGAGACATCATCTTCTTTCTCCTCCTAGACTGATCTTTCACTTTCAATTCAAGGGTAAAATCTCTGTTTAGTGCAGACAGATTTTCCCATTACTGGGATAGGAGAGGACAGTTTGTGCTTTGAAAATTCTATGAAGAGAAAGGAGCTAAAGAAAGTGACATTCTGCTGCAAGTTCTCCTGAGGAGAGGAGCTAGAGGCAGAGACAGACATTCTGCTGCACCTTCTCTAAGGGGAGGAGCTAGAGGCAAAGACAGACATTCTGCTGCAAGTTCTCCTGAGGGGAGGAGCTAGAGGCAGAGACAGACATTCTGCTGAAAGTTCTCCTGAGGGGGAGGAGCTAGAGGCAGAGACAGACATTCTGCTGAAAGTTCTCCTGAGGGGAGGAGCTAGAAGCGGAGACAGACATTCTGCTGCAAGTTCTCCTGAGGGGGAGGAGCTAGAGGCAGAGACAGACATTCTGCTGCAAGTTCTCCTGAGGGGGAGGAGCTAGAGGCAGAGAGACATTCTGCTGCAAGTTCTCCTGAGGGGAGGAGCTAGAGGCGGAGACAGACATTCTGCTGAAAGTTCTCCTGAGGGGGAGGAGCTAGAGGCAAAGACAGACATTCTGCTGAAAGTTCTCCTGAGGGGGAGGAGCTAGAGGCAGAGACATACTGCTGCACCTTCTCCTAAGGGGGAGGAGCTAGAGGCAGACAGACATTCTGCTGCATGGTCTCCTGTGGGGGAAGCGCTAGAGGCGGAGACAGACATTCTGCTGCAAGTTCTCCAGAGGGGGAGGAGTTAGAGGCAGAGACAGACATTCTGCTGAAAGTTCTCCTGACGGGGAGGAGCTAGAGGTAGAGACATACTGCTGCACCTTCTCCTAAGGGGGAGGAGCTAGAGGCGGACAGACATTCTGCTGCACGGTCTCCTGTGGGGGAAGCGCTAGAGGCGGAAACATACATTCTGCATGTTCTCCTGTGGGGGAAGCGCTAGACGCGGAGACAGACATTCTGCTGCATGTTCTCCTGAGGGGGAGGAGCTAGAGGCAAAGACAGACATTCTGCTGAAAGTTCTCCTGAGGGGGAGGAGCTAGAGGCAGAGACATACTGCTGCACCTTCTCCTAAGGGGGAGGAGCTAGAGGCAGACAGACATTCTGCTGCATGTTCTCCTGAGGGGGAGGAGCTAGAGGCAAAGACAGACATTCTGCTGAAAGTTCTCCTGAGGGGGAGGAGCTAGAGGCAGAGACATACTGCTGCACCTTCTCCTAAGGGGGAGGAGCTAGAGGCAGACAGACATTCTGCTGCACGGTCTCCTGTGGGGGAAGCGCTAGAGGCGGAAACAGACATTCTGCTGAAAGTTCTCCTGAGGGGGAGGAGCTAGAGGCAAAGACAGACATTCTGCTGAAAGTTCTCCTGAGGGGGAGGAGCTAGAGGCAGAGACATACTGCTGCACCTTCTCCTAAGGGGGAGGAGCTAAAGGCAGACAGACATTCTGCTGCATGGTCTCCTGTGGGGGAAGCGCTAGAGGCGGAGACAGACATTCTGCTGCAAGTTCTCCAGAGGGGGAGGAGTTAGAGGCAGAGACAGACATTCTGCTGAAAGTTCTCCTGAGGGGGAGGAGCTAGAGGTAGAGACATACTGCTGCACCTTCTCCTAAGGGGGAGGAGCTAAAGGCAGACAGACATTTTGCTGCATGGTCTCCTGTGGGGGAAGCGCTAGAGGCGGAGACAGACATTCTGCTGCAAGTTCTCCAGAGGGGGAGGAGTTAGAGGCAGAGACAGACATTCTGCTGAAAGTTCTCCTGAGGGGGAGGAGCTAGAGGTAGAGACATACTGCTGCACCTTCTCCTAAGGGGGAGGAGCTAGAGGCAGACAGACATTCTGCTGCACGGTCTCCTGTGGGGGAAGCGCTAGAGGCGGAAACAGACATTCTGCATGTTCTCCTGTGGGGGAAGCGCTAGACGCGGAGACAGACATTCTGCAAGTTCTCCTGAGGGGGAGGAGCTAGAGGCGGAGACAGACATTCTGCTGCATGTTCTCCTGAGGGGGAGGAGCTAGAGGCGGAGACAGACATTCTGCTGCATGTTCTCCTGAGGGGGAGGAGCTAGAGGCGGAGACAGACATTCTGCTGCATGTTCTCCTGAGGGGGAGGAGCTAGAGGTAGAGACAGACATTCTGCTACAAATCCTCCTGAAAGAACAGTTACAGTTCTTCATAGAACATTATGAGCTCCAGCTGTCATTATCTCAGTAATGGGAAAATCTGTATTCACTGAATACATGCTGTACCTGTGATTTGAGAATTCCGAGAATGAATGATCAGTCCAAGAGGAGAAAGAAGAACATTTCTCTAGTAAGATATATTACAAAGTTCCTGTCACTATGGTCTCTCTTACCTGGGAGACTTGTGACAGGTTTGGGCCCTCTTTCTCATGTCTATATTGAGACTTCATATTGAACGTGCCTTTTTTCCTTTGGCACTTGAGGAGTTAATGTCAGTCTGCTGCCAGCAAGCTAGCCAGGTCTTGTTCAAGTGGTGGCCATTCTGTTACTACTCTTTCCCCTTTGTACATCCCATAGTCCTAGCATGGTCTGCTGGTGATTGAATTAATTCAGGCCAAAGCTACTGAGGTGAAGGGAGCTCTCGGGAGAACCTCTTGTCGCTAAGCCGTCTGCTGCCTGGATAAGTGACAGCAGACGTGAAGGTGCTGCCTTGTTGTTCCCTCTGTGTCTCCCTTTCCCTCGTCTCTTTTATTGTAGTGAATTGGACCAGCGCTCCCGCCAGCCATTCCCTAGTGAGGGTTAACATCACGGCCAGTGGAGGGCTCAGGTTTGCTGCTCGGCGACGAGTTGAAAGAACACGTATAGGGACGGTAGAGAGATCAGGGCACAGCTGCAGGTGAGTGCAGGAGGTCACCTCTCCCCCATTTCCTATAGGTCCGTGCTCACTGTCATGCACAGTAGTCGGAAATTCCCTTGTCTAAGCGTGACCGTTCCTTATTGATTTATGACTTTTTTTTTTTTCTAAATAAAATAATAGTAGTCTATAAGATTTGGGACACCAATACATTACATAATGCATAAGTTAAACACCTGTACAATACAAAGCTGCCAACACTGACATCCATATTCAATGACATCCTCACACTGCCCTAATTATGCCAGATGCAGCATGTCTGACTTTTAAAGGGATGTTCCCATCTCAAAAAGGGATGGTATATTACTTTGGTTAGGGGTCCGATTCCGGGCTCCCCCACAAACCTGAGAATAAGGGGGGCACAGTTATGCTGTAGCATTGCACCCCTTGAATTTTTCCCAGTATACCGGTCTCCATAAAGGGAGAAATATGGGTCTGCTTTTTACCCTAACAGTGCCATATCTGTCTATAGGCTTCACCTTACATTTGGGGCGTCCAATGATCCTAAGAACAGGGTTTCCACAGGCCTCTGATCACCTCAGGGTCTATAGGACTGCTGGAGTAAGCAGAGCATAGTTATTTCAGACAGTCCTATAGACGATGAATGGAGGAGAGGCCGCTCTGTTCAAGGTGGGTGACTGCAGGGCCCAGTTTTGGCATCACTGAGGACCCCAGCAAGTTAGATAACATGACATTTTGAAAAATCCTAACATGTATTATTAAAAGAATATAAAACAAGATCTTACTTCTGGGTCTGGTGGACTTCTGACCACCAGTTGTAGTTTGTGTAGTCAATCAACAGCAGAAACTGACACCAGAGAAGAACTAGAGAGGGATGGGTGGGAAACATGGACTCCACCAGGTCGCTCAGGCTCTCCAGCGTGTAGAAGGTGCCATTGTCGCCGCTCCCTTGAACAATCTTGTAGCTGCGCTTGTGATTCTCCGGAACATTCCTGGTGAGGAAAATATTTACAGAAATATTCAGTGCAAATTTGCTGCAAAAATGTGCGAGAATGGGGTTGGCAGAAATCAAAGCACCTATTGCAGCGTCAACTATTGTTAGAGGGATGGAACCGATCTTGAATTGCAAAAATGTTCGGAAAAAGTTTCTGGTTGTGAATATATAATTATATGGGTCTTTAGTGGGGTAGGTGACGTCACAACTACTGCTACCTGTCATGGCGCGTGCAAGATCGACAGGTATTGTGCACCTTTCCCATTATAAATCGTCTTGTTCATGAGACTCTTCCGCTAGTAAAAAGCTTAGAATTGTGCCTGGACGAAAATCCCAAGACACATCGATCAGGGGGCACTTGTATAGTGGACCACCAGGGGGAAAGGGAAGGGAGTGAGGATGGGGAAGGGGTGTCAAGGGTTGTACTCAACATCAATTTAATATACATGGCCAATTCAATGGTAGAGACAATCAATTTTAGTCTCCAAAGTGGACGAATCACTTCAGAGAAAAACACAAAAATTGACAGTAGATATAATAATAGAACTATTCTGAAATTCATGTCATCATTCGTAAATCAGATGATTTCCCTCCGTATTGCAGCGATGCATCTGGTGAGAGTCTCTAGCTTGGGACGGACTAACTTTGACAAGGGGGGCAGATTCTAAGCAGATCTGTCAGGATTCTTGGCAGATTTATCAATTTGCTATTCAATCACTGGTCTGTACACTATTAGGGCAGAACTTGTTTGCCTATTTTTCTCAAAAATTTTCCAAAAAGTAAAAAAAACAAAATTTCATGACATCTGTACTACATGGAGACTAAAGGGATGGTAACAACTCCAATAAGGTACCTGAATGTAAATGTTTATTTGCGATACTGACTGCACCTCATCAGTACTGTGTTTCCTGTATGGTCGGCAGTCTGATGATAAATGGTAACAATAACTCCCAGCACATACTTACCATTGTTAATGACATACTGGGAGTTGTAGGTTAATGCGATACAATTGTATATATGGGGCTGACCTGACAATACAATTGATCGCTATTGGCCATTACAATTGATTGCTGATTACCGCTTCTGGGGCTGCATTGATGTACTGAAGATGGTACTGGTGATGCAGTCATGTCTAGACTGTGGCTCCTACGCTATATATATGTGCAGACGGTGGTTCTGGAACTACCTTCTTGTCAGTGGTACTGGCCCTGCATTCATGTACTGATAGTGGTTCTTGAGCTGCTGTCATGTACCGATGGATGGTGATTCTGACACCGCATTCATGTACTGATGGTGGTAATAGCGCTGTATTCACGCACGGACAATTTTTTTGGCACTGCTTCATATATGCACGGTGGTTCTGACACTGACAATGTGCTGATGGTTGTTCTGGTGATGCATTCATGTACTGACAGTGGTTCTGGAGCTGCTGTCATGTAATGATTGTGGGTCTGACACTGCATTCATGTACTGACAGTGGTTCTGGCGCTGTATTCATGTGCTGACTGTGGCCCTCATCTTGTACACATGTAGCAATCCAAAACATACTTTATGGCCATGTTAAAACTTAATATCAAAACTTTGAATTTTGAGGATTTATGAGGAGGATTTGGTGAGCTTCTGCTCCAGAAACTCAGTGTACATTTGCATAAGGACTAAATTAAAACAAATATTTTACTTTTCCCAATTATATGTTGTATAATCTGAAAAAGGTTTTACATTTTCATCGCCTTTAATTCATGAAGTCTTTTTTTTTATGTTATAATTATATTGTATTAATTTGCAGGATAGCACGATTATTTCATGGCGCTCCATCCCCATCTAATGGATGGAAAGAAACCTGCAACTGTTCACAACTCAAATAGCACAAGAACCCCGAAAAGGAGAAACAGAACTAAGACACTCGACATCATGGCACATGAACTGGGATATCAGCGAGCAGCGGAAGAAGCAAAGAAGTCACAAATTAGGGTGAAAATACGCTATAAGCCAAAACCTGGAATTTTTTTGTATGACAAAAAACTGATGTTTCGGCTTATTTGTATTAATCTCCCGCACTGAGGTTCCTGCCTCTCCCTCTAAGCTCACCATTTCCATTTTAGTCTACGGTATCTATTATATCTACCAGGCAGGACATCCGCTGTCTGCAGGCAATGTGTAACTGAAATCTTTATTAATAATATTGGGTCACATTGACGTTACCTGCTGTTCATAACCATCTCTAGTATCCTCCATATTCCACATTCACAAGTCATCAGTCTTCCTGTCACTAAAATCTGTCCTCTCCAATCTACACTGAATTCCACAGCCAAGGTCATATTCCTGACAAACCTCTAAGACAAAGGCTCCGTCCTGTGTCTGATATTCATCACCGTCAGCTGGTGCCCATCTGCTATAGAATACGACACAATATCCTCCCTCCTCTCTACCACATACCTGTGATCTCCACAGTGCTGCAGCATCCTACATCTCCTCCCTCCTCTCTACAATACCTATGCTCTCCACAGTGCTACATCTCCTCCCTCATCTCTACCACCATACCTGTGCTCTCCACAGTGCTGCACCATCCTACAACTCTCCTCCCTCATCTCTACCACAATACCCATTGCTCTCCACAGTGCTGCACCACCCTACATCTCCTCCCTCATCTCTACTACCATACCTGTGCTCTCCACAGTGCTGCACCGCCCTACATCTGCTCCCTCATCTCTACTACCATACCTGTGCTCTTCACAGAGCTGCACCACCCTACATCTCCTCCCTCATCTCTACCACCATACCTGTGCTCTCCACAGTGCTGCACCATCCTACAACTCTCCTCCCTCATCTCTACCACAATACCCATGCTCTCCACAGTGCTGCACCGCCCTACCATACCCTTCCCTCATCTCTACCACCAATACCAGTGCTCTCCACAGTGCTGCACCGCCCTACATACCCTTCCCTCATCTCTACCTACCATACCAGTGCTCTCCACAGTGCTGCACCGCCCTACATATCCCTTCCCTCATCTCTACCACCATACCAGTGCTCTCCACAGTGCTGCACCGCCCTACATACCCTTCCCTCATCTCTACCCCATACCCACGCTCTCCAGTGCTGCACTGTCCTACATCCCCCTCCCTCTCTCTACCTCCATACCTGTGCTCTCCACAGTGCTGCGCTGCCCTACAATTCTCCTCCCTCATCTCTACCACAATACCCATGTTCTCCACAGTGCTGCACCGCCCTACATCTGCTCCCTCATCTCTACTACCATACCTGTGCTCTCCACAGTGCTGCACCATCCTACATCTCCTCCCTCATCTCTACCACAATACCCATTGCTCTCCACAGTGCTGCACCACCCTCCATCTCCTCCCTCATCTGTACCACCATACCAGTGCTCTCCACAGTGCTGCACCGCCCTACATACCCTTCTCTCATCTCTACCACCATACCGTGCTCTCCAGTGCAGCACTGTCCTATATCCCCCTCCCTCTTCTCTACCACAATACCCATGCTTCCACAGTGCTGCACCGTCCTACACCTCCTCCCTCTTCTCTACCACCATACCGTGCTCTCCACAGTGCTGCACCGCCCAACATCTGCCTCACCTCATCTCTACCACCATACCTGTGCTCTCCACAGTGCTGCACCGTCCTACACCTCCTCCCTCTTCTCTACCACCATACCCGTGCTCTCCACAGTGCTGCACCGCCCTACATCTGCCTCCCTCATCTCTTCCACCATACCTGTGCTCTCCACAGTGCTGCACCATCCTACATCTCCTCCCTCATCTCTACCACCATACCTGTGCTCTCCACAGTGCTGCACCATCCTACAACTCTCCTCCCTCATCTCTACCACAATACCCATGCTCTCCACAGTGCTGCACCGCCCTACATACCCTTCCCTCATCTCTACCACCATACCAGTGCTCTCCACAGTGCTGCACCCCCTACATACCCTTCCCTCATCTCTACCACCATACCAGTGCTGTCCACAGTGCTGCACCGCCCTACATACCCTTCCCTCATCTCTACCACCATACCAGTGCTCTCCACAGTGCTGCACCGCCCTACATACCCTTCCCTCATCTCAACCACCATACCCACGCTCTCCAGTGCTGCACTGTCCTACATCCCCCTCCCTCTTCTCTACCTCCATACCTGTGCTCTCCACAGTGCTGCGCTGCCCTACAATTCTCCTCCCCTCATCTCTACCACAATACCCATGTTCTCCACAGTGCTGCACCGCCCTACATCTGCTCCTCATCTCTACTACCATACCTGTGCTCTCCACAGTGCTGCACCATCCTACATCTCCTCCCTCATCTCTACCACAATACCCATTGCTCTCCACAGTGCTGCACCACCCTCCATCTCCTCCCTCATCTGTACCACCATACCAGTGCTCTCCACAGTGCTGAACCGCCCTACATACCCTTCCCTCATCTCAACCACCATACCCACGCTCTCCAGTGCTGCACTGTCCTACATCCCCCTCCCTCTTCTCTACCTCCATACCTGTGCTCTCCACAGTGCTGCGCTGCCCTACAATTCTCCTCCCCATATCTCTACCACAATACCCATGTTCTCCACAGTGCTGCACCGCCCTACATCTGCTCCCTCATCTCTACTACCATACCTGTGCTCTCCACAGTGCTGCACCATCCTACATCTCCTCCCTCATCTCTACCACAATACCCATTGCTCTCCACAGTGCTGCACCACCCTCCATCTCCTCCCTCATCTGTACCACCATACCAGTGCTCTCCACAGTGCTGCACCGCCCTACATACCCTTCTCTCATCTCTACCACCATACCCGCGCTCTCCAGTGCTGCACTGTCCTACATCCCCCTCCCTCTTCTCTACCACAATACCCATGCTCTCCACAGTGCTGCACCGTCCTACACCTCCTCCCTCTTCTCTACCACCATACCCGTGCTCTCCACAGTGCTGCACCGCCCTACATCTGCTCCCTCATCTCTACTACCATACCTGTGCTCTCCACAGTGCTACACCATCCTACATTCTCCTCCCTCATCTCTACCACAATACCCATTGCTTTCCACAGTGCTGCACCGCCCTACATACCCTTCCCTCATCTCTACCACCATACCTGTGCTCTCCACAGTGCTGCACCGCCCTACATCTGCTCCCTCATCTCTACTACCATACCTGTGCTCTTCACAGAGCTGCACCACCCTACATCTCCTCCCTCATCTCTACCACCATACCTGTGCTCTCCACAGTGCTGCACCATCCTACAAACTCTCCTCCCTCATCTCTCTACCACAATACCCATGCTCTCCACAGTGCTGCACCGCCCTACATACCCTTCCCTCATCTCTACCACCATACCAGTGCTCTCCACAGTGCTGCACCGCCCTACATACCCTTCCCTCATCTCTACCACCATACCAGTGCTCTCCACAGTGCTGCACCGCCCTACATACCCTTCCCTCATCTCTACCACCATACCCACGCTCTCCAGTGCTGCACTGTCCTACATCCCCCTCCCTCTTCTCTACCTCCATACCTGTGCTCTCCACAGTGCTGCGCTGCCCTACAATTCTCCTCCCCTCATCTCTACCACAATACCCATGTTCTCCACAGTGCTGCACCGCCCTACATCTGCTCCCTCATCTCTACTACCATACCTGTGCTCTCCACAGTGCTGCACCATCCTACATCTCCTCCCTCATCTCTACCACAATACCCATTGCTCTCCACAGTGCTGCACCACCCTCCATCTCCTCCCTCATCTGTACCACCATACCAGTGCTCTCCACAGTGCTGCACCGCCCTACATACCCTTCTCTCATCTCTACCACCATACCCGTGCTCTCCAGTGCTGCACTGTCCTACATCCCCCTCCCTCTTCTCTACCACAATACCCATGCTCTCCACAGTGCTGCACCGTCCTACACCTCCTCCCTCTTCTCTACCACCATACCCGTGCTCTCCACAGTGCTGCACCGCCCTACATCTGCTCCCTCATCTCTTCCACCATACCTGTGCTCTCCACAGTGCTGCACCATCCTACATCTCCTCCCTCATCTCTACCACCATACCTGTGCTCTCCACAGTGCTGCACCATCCTACAACTCTCCTCCCTCATCTCTACCACAATACCCATGCTCTCCACAGTGCTGCACCGCCCTACATACCCTTCCCTCATCTCTACCACCATACCAGTGCTCTCCACAGTGCTGCACCGCCCTACATACCCTTCCCTCATCTCTACCACCATACCAGTGCTGTCCACAGTGCTGCACCGCCCTACATACCCTTCCCTCATCTCTACCACCATACCAGTGCTCTCCACAGTGCTGCACCGCCCTACATACCCTTCCCTCATCTCAACCACCATACCCACGCTCTCCAGTGCTGCACTGTCCTACATCCCCCTCCCTCTTCTCTACCTCCATACCTGTGCTCTCCACAGTGCTGCGCTGCCCTACAATTCTCCTCCCCTCATCTCTACCACAATACCCATGTTCTCCACAGTGCTGCACCGCCCTACATCTGCTCCCTCATCTCTACTACCATACCTGTGCTCTCCACAGTGCTGCACCATCCTACATCTCCTCCCTCATCTCTACCACAATACCCATTGCTCTCCACAGTGCTGCACCACCCTCCATCTCCTCCCTCATCTGTACCACCATACCAGTGCTCTCCACAGTGCTGCACCGCCCTACATACCCTTCTCTCATCTCTACCACCATACCCGTGCTCTCCAGTGCTGCACTGTCCTACATCCCCCTCCCTCTTCTCTACCACAATACCCATGCTCTCCACAGTGCTGCACCGTCCTACACCTCCTCCCTCTTCTCTACCACCATACCCGTGCTCTCCACAGTGCTGCACCGCCCTACATCTGCTCCCTCATCTCTACTACCATACCTGTGCTCTCCACAGTGCTACACCATCCTACATCTCCTCCCTCATCTCTACCACAATACCCATTGCTTTCCACAGTGCTGCACCGCCCTACATACCCTTCCCTCATCTCTACCACCATACCTGTGCTCTCTACAGTGCTGCACCACCCTACATCTCCTCCCTCATCTCTACCACCATACCAGTGCTCTCCACAGTGCTGCACCGCCCTACATACCCTTCCTTCATCTCTACCACCAAATCAGTGCTCTCCAGTGATGCACTGTCCTACATCCCCCTTCCTCTTCTCTACCACAATACCCATGCTCTCCACAGTGCTGCACCGCCCTATACCTCCTCCCTCATCTCTACCACCATACCCGTGCTTTCCACAGTGCTGCACCGCCCTACATCTGCTCCCTCATCTCTACCACCATACCTGTGCTCTCCACAGTACTGCACCATCCTATATCTCCTACCTCATCTCTACCACCATACCAGTGCTCTCCATAGTACTGCATCGCCCTACATCCCCCTTCCCTCATCTCTACCACCATACCCGTGCTCTCCACACTACTGCACCGTCCTACATCTGCTCCCTCATCTCTACTACCATATCCTTGTGCTCCACAGTGCTGCACCATCCTACATCTCCTCCCTCATCTCTACCACCATACCTGTGCTCTCCACAGTACTGCACTATCCTACATCTCTTCCCTCATCTCTATCAACATACACAAGCTCACCACAGTGCGGCACCATCCTACAGCTTCTCCCACATCTCTACCACCATACCAGTGCTCTCCATAGTACTGCACCGCTCTACATCTCCTCCCTCATCACTACCACCATACCGGTCCTCTCCACAGTGCTGCACCGTCCTACATCTCCTCCCTCATCTCTACCACCATACCCGTCCTCTCCAGAGTGCTGCACCGTCCTACACCTCTTCCCTCATCTCTAACACTGTACTAGTGCAGTCCATTCTGATCTAAAATTCACAACCTCAATAAAATGAAGCTCCCATTCTCATCTCTGACTTTTCACGTGCTGCAGCAATAAATGTAACTGTGATAACCCAGGCAAAAAGATTAATTTCCAGTATTATCTGATGGTTGATATTTTATTCTATTCTATTAATGAACTGGCTATGAACTCCATCTTACTTGTCAGAATACTAACATAAGTAGTTGCTCGGGGAAATAATGCAGGAAGAAAAAAAAAAACTATAGAAAAAACTAAATTATCGTGAGAGCAGCCTACTACCAGGGCTTAATCAAGAATACATTTACTTACCAGATTTGAAGATATGGACCAGACACATGAGCAGGGTTCCCAGCTGCTGGCAGTAGAATGTATGCTGCTGATCACTGAGGTCCACCTTCAGCTCCTTGTGCACTATGTCCTCCAGGAGGATTCCCACCAGCTGTAACAGGAACCTGACCAGGACATGCAAGGAGAAATTACTTCACATCTCAGGATTACATGACAGATTAAAGGTGTGCATCGCCCAAAAACAAATATCACTCTGATATCTGCACTATGGGACTTCAGACAGTAATCGAGTAAGCACAAAGCAAAAAATGGTCAAGTTATCAAAAAAATTATCTAAAAATCAAAGTGGACAACAATGTTAGATACGAGGTCACTGAGTCTAGGTGGGACATGATGAGCGTTTGGGTTCAGGGAAGATCAGAAGAGAGGCATGTTATGGATCTGGAGGAAGCAGGAGATGGTAAAAGGGCATGGATGTGCACTGAAGACACGTGTTTAAAAGGGGTTTTCTCTCTTGTAAGGCCCCTTTCACATCAGCGTTTTACGCTGATCGCGGCAGTTGCAGTGAAAAAAACGCAACTGCCACGATTACCGCATAACGGCCGCGATAGCGGCACACTTGCGGCAAGCCCCATGCAAAGTCTATGGGGTTTGCTGTAAGTGTGTGGCAAGTGCGGTTTCAGCACTTGCGGCAGATGCGGCTGCGAGAAAACCGCGGCAAGTGCCGAAACCGCAACTGCACCGCACGTGCCGCAAGCCCCACATTGCATGGAGCTTGCCGCAGGTGAACCGCAAGTGCGGCCGTTATGCGGTAATCGCAGCAGTTGTGTTTTTTTCACCGCAACTGCCACAATCAGCGCAAAACGCTGATGTGAAAGCACCCTTAGGGCCCTTTCACATCAGCGGTAATTTCAAATCGCGGCAGATGCGGTGAAAAAAACGCATCTGCCGCGATTACCGCATAACCGGCACACTTGCGGCAAGCCCCAAGCCCCATGCAATGCAAGCAGCGTTTTTTTTCGCGGCCGCACCTGCCGCAAGTGCCGAAACCGCACTTGCCGCATCTGCCGCACCCTTACCGCAAGCCCCATAGACATTGCATGGGGCTTGCCGCAAGTGTGCCGCAAGTGTCGCGGTTATGCGGTAATCACGGCAGATGCGGTTTTTTCACCGCATCTGCCGCGATTTGAAATTACCGCTGATGTGAAAGGGCCCTTAAAGAGGTAAAATTGTCAAAACAAAACTATTTACTACTTGTTAAGAACTCTCAAGAACTGAGACATTTTGAATTCTATAGTGTACCTTTGGTTACCTAGGTTACCAGCCACCTCTGATGGGACTGCAGCAGTGGTCGGTAACCTAGGAAACCAAGAGTACACTTCTAGACAAGGTCTTTGCTTTATATCTTGCAATCGATGCTCTGAAGCTGCCGGGATCAGTGGATCCAGCCAACTTTAGAGACCCCAATTTCCCATGATGCTGTGAAAGAGAGTGCACAGTCATGGCCAACGGTGTAATCATGCCACCGGGTTAAGCTGTCAATCATCAAAAAGAAAGAAGATGTGGAAACCCCTGAAAGCCTGAGATTGTGACATCCTGCACCCAAAGTACAAAAAGATAGCAGCTTGCCACATGTCTTCTTCTCCAGTCACACCCAGATCTCCATCTGGAAATCAATTGGATTCCAATTGATTAGACATGGTTCATTTTGGAAGATTTACTATCGTGTGTGAGAAAAGGATTTCTAACAATGCAGCAGAACGCACAGCACTGTGGGGCCTGAGATGTAAGAGTTATGTGTCGGCAGAGTACTGAAGAATTACAAGATGGTCTACAATACATGTGTATAGATGGATCATGCAACATTCTGGAAATCCTATAAAAACATGCATTTACCAGGCACAATGTCGTGAAAAACACAGGTGCTGTGCCTGGAACTGCAGCCCAGGAGAGATGTAACCAGCCTTCAAAACCCTTTAAAGGGTCTGACCAGTTGATGCGGGGTCTATAGATATCATTACATACATCTTGGTGACTAGTTCAGTGGAGACAAGGAATACCTACCGAGAAAAAGTTTCCTCTGGCGGAGCCTTGACCTGGTTCTGCTCGGCATCATCCTCCTCCGAGCTTTGACGGCTGTTGTCCCCGTCCCTTAATCTAGTGATATTTTGACATGATATCAGGACAGGTGAGAAGGACAGCTCCTGGATCCGGGACAGGACAATGTCCTCTGTAGACTGCGAGATGAGGACACGCAGTATGGCCAAGATTCCAGATATCCATAGCTGGACGGTGGTCACGGAGGCCTGTGCGACATCAATGTATAAAGAACAACATCGTATAGAAATTGTCCTGACATTTGGTATGAGGTGACAGCAATGTAACAGATGAGATTGCTCCTCGCTTCCTACTCACCATAGTATATGGAATGACAAACATACTTCTCAGCAACATGTCTACGGGACGCAGGGACGAAGGGGCCAAGGTTTCAAATAAACTATTCAGCACCCCCAGAGCTTCGTGAGAGTCTATGTGCATCTAAAAGGCAAAACAAGTGGGAAAATTAAGAATTCTGGTACTCACCATAAGATCAATCATGTGTCCTTCAGGGGGGGAACAAAGTAACCATGGGATAGTCTGCTGCTGCCTGGAATAAAATGGTCTCCTCCCCGGCAGACTATACCTCACCTGCCAGCACCACGCTCCTCAGTTTAGCGAGAGCAGTGAGAGAAGTAAAATGAAATAAAGCATGAAAAAAATATATTGGTAATTACACCCCAAGAGAAAAACCAAAGCAAAACGCACCGGAAAAAGAGGGTGGGAAGGGTGGGACCAGTGTCCCCCAATGAAGGAAACAAGAAAGATTTCCTGGAGAGTACCAAAAATCTTAATTTCTAGTTCACTTCATTGGGTGCACAGTACAATGTGAGACATCCCGGAGCAGTCCCTGGGGTGGCAATAACTTAAAACATACTCGGTTACCTCCGAGCCTTCATGGTCACTCAAGTGGCAGCCTAAGTGGCATCCGCTGAAGCAAAGGTTTAGCAAAGGAGTTGTAGGGCTGATGACCAATGACGAACTGCCAGGAAGCTCTCACCGCACGATTGGAGTGAGCTCTAACTCAAAGGGGGAATCTTGGCCCTTGACCTGTCATGGCAGCTCTATTTCAGCAAGCTATAGTTGCTTTAAAGGCAACCAAGCCTCTGCAAAGGTCCTCTGGTAGGATAAATAAGGAATCTGATCTTCTAAATGGAGCGGAGGTTGCTAAATAGCACCGTACGACCCTGGCAACATCCAGACTATGGAAGGCTCTCTCAATCAGATGGGAAGGTGCAGGGCGAAAAGAAGTAAAAAAATGTCCTCGCTCAGATTAAAAGCTGAAATCAAGGAAGGAAGGAACACACTGACTTGTCCTGGTGAAGGATGAGATAATCAGGAGAGAGCTGCAAGCTGCGATATGGATGGAGGTGATGGCCCCAAGAAAGGCTACTTTATAGAAAAGAAGCAATGGGGAGTTTTACCTAATAGGTTCAAAAGGTGGGGACTGAAGAGCCTCCGAAACCAGATAAGGATCTCATGGATCCAGAGGCAGCTAGAATGGTGGTCTAGCATGTACCACTTCCTTTGGATTTAGAAACAACGCCTTAAAACTGACCAGTGGTAAATTCTGATGGAAGCAAGGACCCCTGAAATAAAAAAAAAACCCTGATCAGATCAGCAGAGTCCACAGAACATCTGCCAACAGACTGATTACGTCTGCCTACCAAGCTCTTCATGGTCAGTCTGGAGTGATAAGAATGACCGGAATTCCTTCCCTCCTGATCTTCTTGAATAACTAGGGCAGAAAAACCAAAGAAGGAAAAAGGCAAAAGCAGAGTGAATGGGGACCAAGTGATCGCCAATACGTCAACCGCGTCTGCTTGTGAATCTCGACACCTGGCCACGAACCTGGGAACTTTGCAATTTAGCCTGGATGCCATCAAATCGACATCCGAGGAGTCCCACAGAAGGTAGTTCTGTCCGAAAACCTTTGGATGAAGAGCTCATTCTCCTGTGTCCACTCGCTGGCGGCATGGGAAGTCTGCTTCCCAATTGTCTACCCAGGGAATATAAACTGCCGAAACTATCTGTACTCTGTCGTCTGCCGACATCAGAATCCTTATGACCTCTAACATGGGGTTTGAAATCATCAGTGTCCCGCCCGGATGACTGATGTATGCTACTGCGGGGGTATTGTCTGACTGAAGCCGAACGGGTAATACGGTGAGAAGATGTTGCCAGTGCAGTAGCGCCCGGCACTCTGAGCTCGATTAAGTTGATTGGAAGAAGCTTCTCCCAGTCGCTCCAGGACCCCTGAACATGTTGCCAGTGCAGTAGCGCCAAGCTCTCTGAGCTCGAATACGTTGATTGGAAGAAGCTTCTCCCAGTCGCTCCAGGACCCCTGAACAAACAAGCAGCAAAAAAAAACCTGTATCCAAGTAGGCTGGCATCAGTTTTCAGAACCTGCAACAGGCTGGGACAGAACGAGTGACCCCCGGTTTACAGAGACTAAATTAACCTCCATCTGAGAGACTGCCGGAAGTAATGCAACAGACGAATGGGATAATCCAAAGAGTTCAAAGATATGTCCCCAAAAGGCTAGGAGAACATTTTCTAGAGGTGTCACCCAAAAACGCGCAAATGGGTCTGCCTCGGAAGTTGCCACCATCTTGCCCAGGACCTTCATGCCAAAAAAGGAGGGGATGCCTTCTGGGACAGCTCAAGTTCCGGATGGGGGAATGGAGATCAAATCTCTTCTTACTTCATGAGCCCTGGCCTGAGCGTCCAACCAACGCCCCATCTCCTCTGCCCTATGGGGCCTTGTCCCTAACCTGACGAATGAAATGCATAATGACCGGATTGTCATAGACTGGGGAAGGAGAGGACTTCTTCCTTCAGTAGCAACAGCAATAATGTTGTCCAATGTGGTACCAAACAAGTAGGAGGCCAGAAAGGACAACCCTGTAAGAAACTTCTTCTAAGCAAGATTTTCTCTCTGTGTCTTAAGCCATAAGATATACAAATACACCGCTAACCTGGAGTCCATTAACCTGAAACAACTAAAGAGAAATGAATAACGCCTAACCTGGTCTCTAAAAGACAATACATAGGTGGGGGACTCGGACCTCATTTACCTCCGTCTGACAGTACACAAAGCTGAGGAGTCGGGTGCTGCCAGGGAGGAGTCAATTTTCGTTATTATAGTATCAGCAGACTTTCCCATGGTTACTGTGTCCCCCAAAGAAGCAAATGAGAAACTGGATTTAGATACTCCCCGCCTGGGGTTAGGACATGGATATGAGGCACACATTTTGGCTCAGGCTGGTGGGTTATACCCTATTCTCAGATGCCAGGCACGCCAATTTTAAGCAAAAACACACAATACTGGCACATACCTGTTGCTTTGCCAACATGGGTAGGATAACATCCGCTATCTGTCGGGATAGCCGCTTCCACCTATCTTCGTTTTCTTTGTGGCATTGCTGCAGCACCAGGATGAACATCTCCAGCACCTGAAAATACCAAGGAGGCAATGAAGAAACCTTACTTCTAAGATCAAGTAACTAGTCTGCGAGAATTCAGAGTAGGCAAATAAAAAAGTAATAAAAAGTGGCCAGTTCACTCCAGAATCACTAAATGTGTGCTGGAATTTTTTTCTTAAATATTATGTGTCATAAAAATACCAAAAGCCCAATATGTTTTCAATTGTCCTTAAAGGGAACCTGTCACCAGGTTTTATCCATCCCATCTGAGAGCAGCATAATGTAGAGATAGAGACCCTGATTCCAGCGATGTGTCACTTACTGAGCTGCTTGCTTTCATTTTGATAATATTAGTGTTTTCTCTGTTGCAGATTTAGCAGTCTGTTAATATGCCGGACTACCTGGCAGCAGGACAAGTAGACTGCTAATGAGAATCTCCAGATGATTAAAGTGATTTTATGAAAACTACACTGAGCAGCCCAGTAAGCGACACATCGCTGGAATCAGGATCTTGGGTCCAATATTATGCTATTCTCAGATTTGGTTGCACAAACCAGGTGACAGGTTCCCTTTAAAGCTGGCACTGAACCACCCCCTCTTCACCCCTCCATCTCAGGAAAGTAAAGGTAGAAAGACATTTTTTACAAAGTTAATTAAGGTCTTCTCATTGCAACTACGAGCCCCTGCAGAGCGAAAAGACACAACGTCTGCTCTGTGGACTCTCAAAGAAGAAGAACTTGATTCCCGGTACATCGAGGAGTGAGCCTCAGAAGGATATCCTTATTTCCTTAGACACATGGGCACCAGTGGAAAATTAGAAATATTAGGTTATACATTACTTACACGTATATGAAGAGCCTATCGTTGGACTCAGAACTTTGGGATGTACTTCATACATATTTTACTTTAATTGTGAGACATTCATTAATAACTAACCACTGGAAAAAAAGAGTAGACACTTTCCTATCTATGGACCTGTAAATTCATAATTGGAAATATGACGGCAATATCTTTCATGTGGGTCGCTCACCAGAGTAGATATCCCCGAAGCTGGGATATTATAATTTTTTGGGAGCTGCAGGCACATGCCTTGACCTCCCCTGTATGACAGAGTAAAGATCCTTCTCTGATGTTTTAACCGCAGGGGGACGCTGTCAGTTTCTTACTTACCGTCCCCTAATGAAGTCACCAGAGGGATGGTAAGTGGGTATAACAAAGGTAAATAAAAGCCAATGCCACATTGTAATCTGTGTCAATATCAGGAAGCTGCATATCATGCAAGATTGATCCATATTTCCAGGACTACTTCCCTCCCTAGACTTGGCAGTCATAGCTGCGGCAAAAATGTAATAAGTCTTTGTTCAGCCTTTTTTATTTTATATTATTGTCTATCCCTTATTGTATTGTCTCCCATTTGTAAAATCTTGTATATTTTCATAAACACTGCCTATTCTTTTGGATTAAATATATCAAACGTAATCGTTTCGATCCACTGGCTCAATAATCTATAAACCCTGAGCGTCACGTTATGGGAGTCCAGTTGTCCTGTATAAATAACTGGTGCTGGCAGCATACATTTTGTTCATGTTATTGGGGAGCTAGGCAGTGACGGTATTGAGGTATATGTACATATACACATAATATATATATTCCATATGCTGGGACCGGTGCCCTATATATGCGATACCCTCACAGCGAGAGCCTGAACAATCAGCATAATTTCAGACCAGCCACAGCCTCATTTACCTATCCTTGGTCAATTCTCAATTGTCCTGCCGATAAAGGGGGGCGCTAGAGGGCTGTTTTGTGACACAGGGTATTTATATATTCTTTAAATGTCCACCCGCAGGCGACACCTCACCTGATGATACTGGATGAGCCGGAGTAGCATGGACACCACAACTTCTTTCTGAGTCTCCAGTTCTTTTCCAGCATCAGCCTTATTTGCTCCCCTTAATACAAATAGGTCGTGGACTATGGGCTGCAAAGCTGGAATAGCTACAAAACAAAAGTCAAAACGTGCATAACCATTTCTATACTTCTATAGAGTGCACTTAGTTATGTGACCAATAATTACATCTAGTAGTGTATATAGATGAGCAAAAAGACTCATAGTAACCTGGTCTGGCAGCCATGACTGCCAACCTTCCCTCCCACCTGACTATATATAACTGGTGCTTCTTTAGATTAATAGGTCCAGCGCAACGTCATCGATGCAGCGCGACGCACAGAGGCCAAAAAAGACACCATGGATGCTGGCAGCTCGGAGGTTGTCCCCAGGGCGGTCCCAGAACACCAAGGTGACCAGGAATCTACTCCCATCCACCTACCATGGGTCACAGCTTTTCTCCCACTGGCCATTATACCATCGCACAGCTGGATGATTTTGGGAATGCCGATGATCTGCTTGGAATGGTAGCGCTCATAGGACAGCAACACCAGGAAGAAGAACACGTTAGGAATGATGGCTTCTGATTCTCTATAAAAACATTATTATAATATAAAAAAGTCACCTACAATACAAATATATATATATATATATATATATATATATATATATAGCTAATAAGCAAGAAACACAACAGCAAGTAGAAGAACTTACCTGAACTGACCCACTTCAATGTACTCAAACTGCTTCAGTACAAAGCCAATAAAGACCTACAAAGCACAAAGGTGTAGAAAAACATTAGATATATATAGTGGGGGAAAAACCTGTAAGAGGGGTGATCAGCCTTATGGCTAGGGCAAAGTGCTGCATGTATTAGATGAGAACTCACAGTGTTATTCTTATCAGTTTTGATAACTAAAACTGTAAAAAGTTATTAAAAAATTAAAAATCCTCAAGGTTCTCGGCCATAAAGGGATTTTTATTTGCTTGTTTCCTGATTATTAGGTTATTGGCCAACACTGTGGTCTGGCAGCGGTGGCTGAACGTGTGTGTTCTTACAAATCCATTACAATAGAGCTTGTAAGCGCTGATGGGAAGTTGGGCGAAACGTGCTGTTAGCCCCCGATCCGACCAGCTTCAGTATCCCTCCGCTCCTCCGATACTGCAGGGGCTAAACATCATCCACTTTTAGCATCTGGCAACTCTAAATGTACACGGATTGTGGTGGTCCAAACTGTGAATCAAACAGGAGCACACTGCCCCCTATAAGAAGCCATGAGGCTGGGGAGCGGTGCACCCCTGTAATTACATTATGGTTTTTCTCTTTCCTAATGAAGAAGCGAGGGAGCTTCGAAACGCGTTAAATAAACAATGTGTAACGCACAACATCATTAGTGACCGCCAGCGCAGAATGACCACTGATCGTCCTTCTCTCTTACTCTTCGGCTCTTTGAGCCTGTGATCTGCAGCAGCGGTCATTGATGCGTCTTACTTCCTCCACTGAGGTGAGCACATATGATCATTTATATATTTTTTTCTCTGATAAAACCTATTGGAAGGTATCAATGGTGTATATACTTTCATCTGCATCACCTGGTCAGAGTCCAGCAGGCAGTAGTTCACACGGAGCTGGACCAGCTGGGCGAGGAGGTCGAGGACTTGTCTCTGAAGATGGACAGAGGTTGTGGTGGTGTACTGCTTCAACGCTTTTATCACCAGAGGCTCAAACAGACGAATGTGATTGTGAATAGTATTCTACAGCAAAAAAAACAAAAAAAAAAAGAAAGAAAGAAAACATCATTGATCTCCTGGAAGTAACGAACGACTCATGCAGACATACCATCCTTTAATAGACTTCATACAAGAGGCTGTTTAACCCTTGAATAACCACCCAACACCCTGGTGGAGCGTGGCAGACGTCCTGCAGGCTTCTAGCGTTGCAATATAGCAGGAGCAAGCTGGATGCCTAGCTGTCTCAGAACCTGAGAAGGCAGAAGTGGGTTATAACAACTTCTGTCTTCCCCTTTCTAATGGCCATAGAGCTGAAGTAATGAGACGTCCATGTATGCACTGCTTCACAACAGACAGCAGCTCTTATCTGAAAATGGAGCATCTAAAGATGCAAGCAGGCTGGCTGCATAGCTGTCTCACACTCTGAGAAGGCAGAAGCGGTTTAGAACAACTTCTGTCTTCTCCTTTCCAATTATCATAGAGCTGAAGGAATGAGACACCCATGTCAGCCCTTTTACATAACAGGCAGCAGCTCTCATCTATAAATGGGGCATCTAAAGTTGTGGAAAACTGCAAAACTGAACAAAAAAGTAAAAAGGTTGGCCAGTGAAAAAGTTATTTTTTTATATTACTTTTCCCATAGGGAGTGAATAGTGCAGAGGTTAAGCATCTGCACTTCTGCTCCCTTGTAATGGGGATCAAAGTGCATTGATCTGATTGATGCGGATTCCAGTGGTTGGAGCCACACTGATCAATAAGTTATCACAGGTGAACTAATGTCCTTTAAGATTTTATTAGGCTTTTAGTGTAAAAAAACAATGGTGACCGTCCCAATGAATTATCTCGGGCTCTTCAAAACTGACTGAGGGATTAGGTAGATATTGGGACGGACGATAGATGAATTCTTCCATTATCAACCCGAAAGATCACCTTGTCAGCACGATGCTTGGTAACGTTGGTAATGTTGTTCTTCAGCTGAGACGACACTTTCTGCAGAACATCAAACCACCTGTGAAAAGAGGAAAGCATGAGGAAACACATGTAAGGAAAGTAGTGTGGAGAGACCTCGGTACCGCTGTGCGTGATCTTACCCCGATGTGTCCGGCTCTTGGTCGGCCTGAACCATATTTCTTAGGCTGGCGTCTGCCAATGCCTGAGTGAAATGTGTGTATGGAGCCATGAAGCAGTAATGGTACAAGCCTGGTCGCAGGTTAGAGGAGCCCAGGCGCTGAGCCTTGCCCTGGGATTTACCAGGGTTAGAGGATAAAGCCTCAAATTGTGATGCCAAGTTGGTCCCAAAAAGTGTCTTCAAAAGCTGAAGGAAACAGAGGAGAACAATAGTATATACAGAGCAGAAGAACATTAGGAAAAACTGAAGACAGACCTACCACCATTGGTCAATAAAACTACAATCTACCATAATATAAAATCCTTTCTACCCACAGGCAATTTACCTCTCTACACTTATTTTCTACCCCCTCATAAAATCGTTTTTCCATTGACATATACCAATTAAGGCTTTGTTTTCATGACAAGTTGTAGTTTTAAATGACACCATCCCCACTGTCACACATGGTGGTGGCAGCATCACGCTATGGGGAGACTTTACTACAGCAGGGGCAGGGGAGCTGGTCAGAGGTGATTGTAAAATAGATGGAGCTAATAATACAGGACAATCCTGGTGGAAAACTTGTTAGAGGCTGCAAAAGACTTCATACTGGGGCGTAGGCTCACCTCCCAGCAGGACAACAGCCCTGTATACCGCCAGAGCTACAATGGAGGGTTCAGATCAAACCATATCCATGTGTGTGAATGGCCCAGTCACCATCCCGACAGAATTCACATTGAGAGTCTGTGACAACACTCGAAAATGCCTGTTCACTACTATTATGTTGTACTCACTACTTTATGTTGGTATATCACATAAAATCTCAATAAAATACTACTGTGATCCTCTTTCTTTAGTCCTAACTCTTCCCAACTAATACTTTCCCAATATACTTTAGGTTCCTACTCTGCTCCTGTAAGCAATCAGGTATCCAAGAGGCTGGTAGCTTTATTATTGTTGTTGTAGTTTTCGTCCTTCTGGTTTGGAGACTGGAATGGGACCAACTGAGGAGGACATGTCACTGATGGGGGCTGACAGGAGAGTGAAGTGTTATCTTGGCATGTGTACCCAGACTGTTGTCACTTACAGAGAGGCAGCCCAACCTCTATCAGTGATGTGCCCTGGTCAGTTGGTCTGAATCCAGTCTGCACAAGAATAAAGGAATTTACAAGCCTTTTAGAAATCAGCTTACAGGAGCAGGGTAGGTAGCAGAAGTATATTGGGAAAGTGTTAGTTAGGACAAAAGAAAAGAGATCACATTAGTAGTGGAAAAACATCGAAGTTTGTGAGTGTAGCGTGGAAAGGTTCACAGATATAAAAACTTTAAGGAACTGTATGGCAACACACTGGCACCCAAGGAAAAATAGGGGCAATAGGAAACTGTGTGTGCTCTCCAAGAATAGGTCCATTTAAATGTTGCTGTAAGAAACAGTACGCAAGATCCAAATGTTCTACGCCAGGAAGGGATTAGTACAGTTACTTAATATGAGATCTTTTAGTTTTGGTTAATTGTACTTAGATCAAAGTGTTGCTCTGCCAACCAGTAATAATATGTGGGGAAATAGGACTATTACTCTCACTGCTGCACCACATGGAAAATGGAGTACTAGATAGCGGCCATTCACATCAGTGGGTTGTCTGTGTAACGCAGGACAGGAAAGGTCTTGGTAACCATTCTCCACTACTTTGGTCAAGAAAGGAGGATCCGGATGACTATTACATTCTTCAAAAATGATACTCTAAAATGTAACGCCAATGACTAGGCATACAATGCAAGACTGGCTCTTGTCATACCAATGAACTGAGAAGAAAGTGGATTAAAGGAGAGTGACCAAGTTAGAAAACAATAGCTGCTTTCTTTGAAACCAGTGTCACCCCTGTCTACAGGTTGTATGTGGAATTGAAGCTAGACCCTATTCACTTCAGTGTAGCCAAGTGGCAAAACTCCTCAACCTGTAGAACAAAGTTGTAGTAAAAGATAGCACCTTTGGGTCACTTGGGTAATTCTAAATTTTCATTGAGCGTAACCTCTTTCACCTCAGCTCCAGTTGTGGCTTATTTATGAAGGGCTGGTTACATTGTTACAGGCCGGTATATTCTCACCTGCTGAACACAGACGGTCGCCATCACTGGTTCACGGCTGAAACAGGATTTAAGATAACCCAGAATTTCTTCTACGCACTGAAAAGACAACAGTAGGATGTCAGGGAGAAAACAGAGCAGATACAATGTGGATTATTATATCAATAACTGAGCAATTATTTCCCCGTCACACATGATCGTATTAAAGGGGCTGTCCAACTAGAACAGCTGCTGCTGTGACCGATTGAGTATCGGAAGGGCTTTGGTAAATTGTATTTATTTCAATAGCACGTTTTATATATTTTTACTATGCTTAGAGCTTAGGGTGGGCAAGGCCTACAGGGTGGTGAAGAAGCCACAGAGTAGGGAGGTGCGGCGCAAAAGGGCCAACAGCAATGGCGCAAAAGGGCCAAGAGCAGCGGCGCAGCGCAAAAGGGCCAAGAGCAGCGGCGCAGCGCAAAAGGGCCAAGAGCAGCGGCGCAGCGCAAAAGGGCCAAGAGCAGCGGCGCAGCGCAAAAGGGCCAAGAGCAGCGGCGCAGCGCAAAAGGGCCAAGAGCAGCGGCGCAGCGCAAAAGGGCCAAGAGCAGCGGCGCAGCGCAAAAGGGCCAAGAGCAGCGGCGCAGCGCAAAAGGGCCAAGAGCAGCGGCGCAGCGCAAAAGGGCCACGCACAAGGGGTGCAAAAGGGCCAAGAGCACGGGGTGCAAAAGGTCAACACTCATGACCATATTAACCCCTTCCCGACCCAGGACGCAGCATATGCGTCCTGAAAACAAGTTGCTTCCCGACCTTGGACGCATATGCTGCGTCCTCGCCAGTTTCCCGTCCTGCGGCTCTATTAACCGCGGTAACTAAGGGGTTAATAGAGCCGCAGGTACGGAAGGACCTGCACTGTACCCCAGGGGGGATGGCTTAGCCCCCCCGCGGCTAGGACCGCTCCGATTGGCAGTGAAGTGAAAGTGAAACTGCAACTGCCAATCGGAGTGAATGTAATATCTCACCAATGAAACATGGTGAGATATTACAATCCAGCCAAGGCCTGATGCTGGATAGCATCAGGCATTGGCTGGATAAGGGGTCCTGTGTCACCCCCCCTCAGATTTGATTGGAGAGAGCGTCTCCCTCCAATCAGATGAGGGGGCGGCATGACCGGCGGGTGCCCTCCATCCTAAGCCGCCGCAATTGTGCCGCCGATCCCGGGCCCTCTGCTCTCCCCTGGCTGCAAATGTGCCCCCCCTGCCCTCCGGATCTCCCCCGCTGCCCTCTGATCTCCCCCCTGCACCGCCAATCTCCCCCCTGCGCCTCCGATCTCCCCCCTGCGCCTCCGATCTCCCCCCTGCACCTCCAATCTCCCCCCTGCACCTCCGATCTCCCCCTGCGCCTCCGGATCTCCCCCCTCCCCTCTGGTCTCTCCCCCTGCCCTCCGGTCCACTTCCCCCGCTCTCCGGTGACCACCGATGCTGCTCCTGGCCTCTCACCTGTCTTCTTTCTTCTCCTCTGTCCTCCGGTCTTGTCCCTCTGTCCTCCGCTCTTCTCCCTCTGTCCTCCGGTCTGCTGTGTCTTCTGTCTTCTATCTTCTCTGTTGCTGTCCTCTTCCTGCGCCGTCCTGCTGCTTCTGTCGGCTCCTCTGCACAGTCATCTCCCAGCATGGAGATGAGGGTGCAGAGGAGCAGTGTCACAGCCAGGGCACAGCATCTGTGTGATTGCTGTGCCCTGGTCTGTGTTAACCCCCTAAGTGCTGTGATCTCATAGATCACAGCACTTAGTGGATCCAATCACCATGGAATCTATCGCCAGAGACTTACAAGGGAGCACTTGATCCCTTGTTGTAGTCTCTGGGATCAGCGTCATGGTGCACAGTATGGCAGATCATTGCCACACAGTGCACCATGACGCTGATCCCAGAGACTACAATAAGGGATCAACTGTCCTCTTGTTGTAGTCTCTGGGATCAGTGTCATGGTGCATGGTATGGCAATGATGTGCCATACAGTGCACCATGACGCTGATCCCAGAGACTACAATAAGGGATCAACTGTCCTCTTGTAGTCTCTGGGATCAACGTCATGGTGCACGGTATGGCACATCATTGCCATACCATGCACCATGACGCTGATCCCAGAGACTACAACAAGGGAGCACTTGATCCCTTGTTGTAGTCTCTGGGATCAGCGTCATGGTGCACAGTATGGCAGATCATTGCCATACAGTGCACTATGACACTGATCCCAGAGACTACAACAAGGGATCAAGTGTCCTTTTGTTGTACTCCCTGGGATCAGCGGCATGGTGCATGGTATGGCAATGATGTGCCATACCGTGCACCATGACGCTGATCGCAGAGACTACAAGAAGGGATCAGCTGTCCTCTTGTTGTAGTCCCTGGGATCAGCGTCATGGTGCATGGTATGGCAATGATGTGCCATACCATGCACCATGACGCTGATCCCAGGGACTACAACAAGAGGACAGCTGATCCCTTCTTGTAGTCTCTGCGATCAGCGTCATGGTGCACGGTATGGCACATCATTGTCATACCATGCACCATGACGCTGATCCCAGAGACTACAACAAGGGAGCACTTGATCCCTTGTTGTAGTCTCTGGGATCAGCGTCATGGTGCACAGTATGGCAGATCATTGCCATACAGTGCACTATGACACTGATCCCAGAGACTACAACAAGGGATCAAGTGTCCTTTTGTTGTACTCCCTGGGATCAGCGGCATGGTGCATGGTATGGCAATGATGTGCCATACCGTGCACCATAACGCTGATCGCAGAGACTACAAGAAGGGATCAGCTGTCCTCTTGTTGTAGTCCCTGGGATCAGCGTCATGGTGCATGGTATGGCAATGATGTGCCATACCGTGCACCATGACGTTGATCCCAGAGACTACAAGAAGGGATCAGCTGTCCTCTTGTTGTAGTCCCTGGGATCAGCATCATGGTGCATGGTATGGCAATGATGTGCCATACCGTGCACCATGACGTTGATCCCAGAGACTACAACAAGAGGACACTTGATCCCTTGCTGCAGTCTCTGGATGTAGCAGAGGCGATCGAGCGTCGTGGGACCTTCGTTATGGACTACGTCGGAGCGATCGAGCGTCGTGGGACCTTCGTTGTGGACTACGTCGGATCTTTTTATAATAAAGATGGAGTCCGAATTGTGTCTGTGTTTTTTTTTCAAATAAAAAGATTTTTCTCTGTGTGTATTTATTGACTATTTACCATACTAGAGATTCCTAATGGCGGGTCTAACATTGGCCCTATATTATGAATCTCGGGCTTAGTGCCAGCTGCCAATAAAAAGCTGGCATTAACCCCTTTATTACCCAGTTAGCCACCGGCACCAGGGCAACTGGAAGAGCGTGGGTACAGCGCCAGAAAATGGCGCTTCAATGAATGCGCCATTTTCTGGGGCGGCTGCGGGCTGCAATTCGCAGCATGGGGGGCCCAGAACGCTTGGGCCTCTCTATGCTGAGGATTCCAGCCCCCAGCTGCCTAGTTGTACCTGGCTGGACCAAAAATATGGCGGAGCCCCACGTAATTTTTTTTTCTAGAATTAGTTCTAGAAATTTTAAAAAAATGGGCTTCGCTGTATTTTTGGTTCCAGCCAGGTATGACGAGGCAGCTGGGGGTGGGTAGCAGTCCGTAGCTGCCAAGTTGTACCTGGCTGGACCAAAAATATGGCGGAGCCCTATGTCATTTTTTTTCTAGAAATATTTCTAGAAATAAAAAAAAAATAGGCTTCGCTGTCTTTTTGGTTCCAGCCAGGTATGACGAGGCAGCTGGGGGCTGGTGGCAGTCCGTAGCTGCCAAGTTGTACCTGGCTGGACCAAAAATATGGCGGAGCCCTATGTCATTTTTTTTCTAGAAATAATTCTAGAAATAAAAAAAAAATAGGCTTCGCTGTATTTTTGGTTCCAGCCAGGTATGACGAGGCAGCTGGGGGCTGGTGGCAGCCCGTAGCTGCCAAGTTGTACCTGGCTGGACCAAAAATATGGCGGAGCCCTATGTCATTTTTTTTCTAGAAATAATTCTAGAAATAAAAAAAAAAATAGGCTTCGTATTTTTGGTTCCAGCCAGGTATGACGAAGCAGCTGGGGGCTGGTGGCAGTCCGTAGCTGCCAAGTTGTACCTGGCTGGACCAAAAATATGGCAGAGCCCCATGGGTCCCCTATGCTGCGAATTGCAACTACTAGACTAGTATGTTTTTTCACAAAAAGTTTCTTTATTCATTTATACGTCTCAATTTGTGAAGCACATGTTGGTTCAAAGTGCTCACTGTGCATCTAGATATGTTCCCAGGGGGGTCTAGTTTCCAAAATGGGGTCACTTGTGGGGGAGCCCCAATGTTTAGGCACACAGGGGCTCTCCATACGCGACCTGGTGTCCGCTAATAACTCCAATTGTTGGCAAACACCAGGTTGCGTATGGAGAGCCCCTGTGTGTCTACACATTGGAGCTCCCCACAAGTGACCCCATTTTGGAAACTAGACCCCCCAAGGAACGTATCTAGATGCATAGTGAGCACTTTGAACCCCAAGTGCTTCACAAATTGATCCATAAAAATAAAAAAGTACTTTTTTTTCCACAAAAAAATTATTTTTTCATTTTTACAGATCAATTTGTGAAGCACCTGGAGGTTCAAAGTGCACACTATGCATCTAGATACATTCCTTGGGGGGTCTAGTTTACAAAATGGGGTCACTTGTGGGGGAGCTCTAATGTTTAGTCACACAGACGCTCTCCATACGCAACATAGTGTCCGCTAACAATTCCAATTGTTAGCGGACACCATGTCGCTTTTGGAGAGCCCCTGTGTGCCTAAACATTGGAGCTCCCCCACAAGTGACCCCATTTTGGAAACTAGACCCCCCAGGGAACATATCTAGATGGATAGTGAGCATATTGACCCCCAGGTGCTTCACAAATTAATGGAAATTTTTTTTTTTTGCAGAAAACAAGTACTTTTTCATTTTTACAGATCAATTTGTGAAGCACCTGGGGGTTCAAAGTGCTCACTATGCATCTAGATACGTTCCCTGGGGGGTCTAGTTTCCAAAATGGGGTCACTTGTTGCGGAGCCCCAATGTTTAGGCACACAGGGGCTCACCAAACGCAACATGGTGACAGCTAACAATTTGAGCTGATTTTTATTCAAATTGTTAGCGGACACCATGTCGCTTTTGGAGAGCCCCTGTGTGCCTAAACATTGGAGCTCCCCCACAAGTGACCCCATTTTGGAAACTAGACCCCCCAGGGAACTTATCTAGATGGATAGTGAGCATATTGACCCCCCAGGTGCTTCACAAATTAATGGAAAAACATTTTTTTTGCGGAAAACAAGTACTTTTTCATTTTTACAGATCAATTTGTGAAGTACCTGGGGTTCAAAGTACTCACTATGCATCTAGATACGTTCCCTGGGGGGTCTAGTTTCCAAAATGGGGTCACTTGTGGGGGAGCTCCAATGTTTAGGCACACAGGGGCTCACCAAACGCAACATGGTGTCCGCTAACAATTTGAGCTCATTTTGCATTCAAATTGTTAGCGGACACCATGTCGTATTTGGAGAGCCCCTGTGCGTCTCCACATTGGAGCTCCCCACAAGTGACCCCATTTTGGAAACTAGACCCCCCAGGGAACATATGTAGCTGCATAGTGAGCACTTTGAACCCCCAGGTGCTTCACAAATTGGTCCGTAATAATGAAAAAAGAAATATTTGTGGAAAAAAAAAGTGCTGTTTCATTTTTATGGATGAATTTGTGAAGCACCTGGGGGTTCAAAGTACTCACTATGCATCTAGATACGTTCCCTGGGGGGTCTAGTTTCCAAAATGGGGTCACTTGTGGGGGAGCTCCAATGTTTAGGCACACAGGGGCTCACCAAAAGCGACATGGTGTCCGCTAACAATTTGAGCTCATTTTGCATTCAAATTGTTAGCGGACACCATGTCGTGTTTGGAGAGCCCCTGTGCGTCTCCACATTGGAGCTCCCCACAAGTGACCCCATTTTGGAAACTAGACCCCCAGGGAACATATGTAGCTGCATAGTGAGCACTTTGAACCCCCAGGTGCTTCACAAATTGGTCCGTAATAACGAAAAAAGAAATGTTTGTGGAAAAAAAAGTGCTTTTTCATTTTTATGGATGAATTTGTGAAGCACCTGGGGGTTCAAAGTACTCACTATGCATCTAGATACGTTCCCTGGGGGGTCTGGTTTCCAAAATGGGGTCACTTGTTGCGGAGCCCCAATGTTTAGGCACACAGGGGCTCACCAAACGCAACATGGTGACAGCTAACAATTTGAGCTGATTTTTATTCAAATTGTTAGCGGACACCATGTCGCTTTTGGAGAGCCCCTGTGTGCCTAAACATTGGAGCTCCCCCACAAGTGACCCCATTTTGGAAACTAGACCCCCCAGGGAGCATATCTAGATGGGTAGTGAGCATATTGAACCCCAGGTGCTTTACAAATTGATCTGTGAAAATGAAATAGTACTTTTTTTTTTCACAAAATTTTTTTTTAGCCTAAATTTTTTCGTTTTCACATGGCAACAGCATAAAATTCATCCTAAAATTTGTTGGGCAATTTCTCCTGAGTACACCGATACCTTATATGTGGTCATAAACCACTGTTTGGGCACACAGCAGGGCTCAGAAGGGAAGGAGCGCCATTTCACTTTTTGGATGTAAAATTAGCTCCAAAATTCAAATTGCGCTCCTTCCCTTCTGAGCCCTGCCGTGCGCCCAAACAATGGTTTATGACCATATATGAGGTATCTGTGTACTCGGGAGAATGTGCACAACACATTTTAAGATCCATTTTATCCCGTTGCCTATGTGAAAATGAAAGAATTGAGGCTAAAAGAACATTTTTGAGAAAAAAATTAAAATATCCATTTTTTGTTTCCACTTTGCCTTAGGTCCTGTGAAGCACCGGAAGGGTTAATCATCTTCTTGAATATAGTTTTGAGTAGCTTGAGGGGTACAGTTTTTGGAATGGTGTCACTTTTGGGTGTTTTCTGTCATGTACACCCCTCAAAAGGACTTCAAATGTGATATGGTCACTAAAAAAAATGGTTTTGTAAATTTTGGTTGAAAAATGAAAAATTGCTCATGAACTTTGAACCCTTATAACGTCCTACCAAAAAATTTTTTTTTGTTCCAAAATTGTGCTGATGTGAAGTAGACATGTGGGAAATATTATTTAATAACTTTTTTCTGTCACATATCTCTCTGGTTTATCAGAAAAAAAATAAAAAATGTGAAAATTGTGAAATTTTCAAAATATTTGCCATATTTTTGATTTTTTCACAAATAAACACAAAAATTATCGACTTAAATTTAATACTAGCATGAAGCCCAATGTGTCACGAAAAAACAATCTCAGAATCGCTAGGATCGGTTGAAGCGTTCCCGAGTTATAACCTCATAAAGGGACACTGGTCAGAATTGCAAAAAATGCCAAGGTCTTTAGGGTCAAAATAGGCTGGGTCCTGAAGGGGTTAAGAGGGATAACGTACCATGAAGTGGAACTGGTGGGACCAATTATGGACCGGTGGGGCTTAAGTAAATTGTATTTACTTCAAGAGTACCTTGTATGTATTGCTATTATTCATAGGACTAGAGCGGGTGGCACAACAAATTACTGTGAATACAATCTGTCAGACGTGTTTTTCTAGTAGTCTCATCAATATGAAAACAATATAGAGGAAAAACGTCCCATGTTGGTGCTCACCTTGCCAATATCAGTCAGTGTAGCCAGTTCTAATATCTGCGACAGGACATCAAGAGCAGCGCGCAGGAAATATCCGAACTTCTCATTGTTATTCTGAAGGTCTAGAGTCACCTGAGCAATCAAGAGAAAGGAAATCAATGAGTAGTACTAATAAATACCCAAAAAGACCATGTAGCCTGGATTTCAATCTTTTTATTGAATGGGTGGTTGGAAAATTATTCTCTAAGCAGTGACCTAAAAATCATCATGTATCAGATCCCTCAGCTCCACGCAATACTTCTTACCATTTATGCCCCTCTACGTATACAATAGAGCTGAAGAAATACATTTTGCCTTAAATATGAGCACTAAGGGAGTCCAAATAAAGATTGGCTAGTTATATACCTCCCCTAACACTGCCTGCAAGGGCAGAATCTTCAGTGTATAATAAGAGATGTAGTTTAAATCTGTCTTCTGCTTGCCAGCCCCGACAGGGAGAAACCTGTCACAAGCAGGAGTCAGGGAAGACTTTCCATCTTACTATGTATTTAAATATTATGACTATAATGGCAATGTAACATAGTTACATACGTAGTAACAGTCTTCCTTCAACCTTAAAAGCTAAGTCCATCTAGTTCAACCCATAGCCTAACATGTTGAAAATACATAAAATGACGTAGATTATGTGCATTCTTAATTGGGCAAGCATGCGCACGTTATCAGGTTTTGGAAGTGCTGGTAATCAGATACATTAGTAGTATGATTTACTTCTAATATGATCTTGATTACATACCTTATAGTTGGCATATGTGGCTTTCAATACATCATACAGCTTTAAATATGATGGAAGATGGTAAAAGCTGCCGAGAGATTTGCTTGCTTGTGCTGGACCTGAAGCATCGGTCTGCCTAGAAGCTTAAATAAAGGGGAAAAAGAGAAAAACACTGCCATAAACTGTTTCTAATTTTTTTTATATCTATGTAAAGGGGTTGTCCACTACTAGGACAACCCCTTATGAATCCACTTGCTTGCCGTGTTGAAATAAGTCCCTTTACTCACCTTCTGACCTGGCGCCTTTCGCAGCTGTCACTCACTTCCCGTTGACAGCACATCTGGTCCGAAGGCGTGGAGGAGGATGCCGGCAATGATTGGACACGGGGGCTCACGTGATGTCACAATATCACGTGAGCCCTAAGTCACAGTTACTGACACCAATGGAACAGTGCCAGCATGGGAGGTGAGTAAAGGGACTATTATTTTAACTTTGGGAAACAAGTGGAATCAGAAGGGCTTGTCCTACTAGTGGACCACCCTTTAAAAACAGATTTGTCACAAAATATTGAGATTTGCTCATGGTCAGGCAAATAAAAATCTTAAAGGGATTTTCAAATAATCAAAACTTAATGATCCAACCCATATAAGTCAGTGCCTTAGTCATTGATGGTGAATAAGTGCAACTTGAGGACCCCTGCCCTTGAGTTGTTTGGGATACAAACATTCAGACCTGGACCCAGATCAGGCCCTTATCAGACAATATCATATGAATAGATGCTAGGTTTTGAATATAGGGAGGGACCACTGTTCTAGAGAATGAAAATCTGTCCTGATCATATGATGATCTGCCTCTGAAGAAGATATTTGCATGGCTAATAAGCCTCCTTACACTGGCTTGGTATGATACACAGGAAGAAAACTTCCTTGCTTAAAGGCTCCGTTACACGCTGCAATGTCCCAGCGATGCCACCAATGATCAGGATCGCTGGGACATCGCTATCTGATCGCTGGTGAGCCGTCACACAGGTAGACCCACCAGCAAGAACGCTGGTAACCAGGGTAAACATCAGGTAACTAAGCGCAGCGCTGCGCTTAGTTACCCGATGTTTACCCTGGTTACCAGTGTCCCAGCGTGTAGTGTGCGGAGCTGGGAGGTCGTTGACCGTTGGTCTCCCGCTGTCACACATGCCGATGCTGGCCGCCCAGCGGGAGACCAATGATAAAAAATGGTCCTAGCCATTTATGAACAATCTGATCGCTGGTCGTTGGTACATGTCACACGCAGCGGCATCGCAAGAGGTCGCTGCAACTTCACAAAACCAGTGACGTTGCAACGATATCGTTAGCAATATTGTTGCGTGTAACGGGGCCTTAACCTTAAGCCCCTCAGTCAGAGGCCACCCACCCAGCCAAATCAGACCCGAAAGAAAATCAGAAAATAACCCAAAACATGTGTCTGCAAATGGAGGGTCTGTTTGGCTTCTCACCCAAATCATGTGGCAAGGCCAGAGTCAATACTGACGTTTAGGATTGCTACAGACAATACGTGGAGCTGGAGTTCCCATATTCCTCCTCTCTGAAGACGCTAAGCACATGATCCTATAAGGCACACCCTTACTCTCTGCATTGTACCGAGCATGATCACATGATCAGAAAAGAAGAAAGGCATCAAAAGTTTCCATTCACTGACGACAGAGAAGGTAAAATTCACGAGACACAGGTCATCGTGCTTCATGGCCTCACCTACCTGGGGTGGAATCGGTGGATTTCTTTGGGCTTAGTGGTACTGCTGTTTGCTCCGCACTTTCCTTTTCTTTTCCCTTTCGTCGTATGGGACTTAGAGAGGGCGGGTTAGTAAGAGA
This sequence comes from Allobates femoralis, assembly GCA_033576535.1. Lineage (NCBI taxonomy): Eukaryota > Metazoa > Chordata > Amphibia > Anura > Aromobatidae > Allobates > Allobates femoralis. Next base: position 55,096,846 of record JARQOC010000003.1, on the reverse strand, counting down.
GGGCAGGGTTGCCTGAAATTAAGATAATGGGGAAGGAAAAAAACATCCGATAAAAGATGTGACAATATGTGTTTGGTCAAGCAAAGATAGTTAAAGGGAACCTGTCACGTCGTTTAGTGATAGCAAACCGCCCCCAATGTGTTTTACATGATGCAATGTGCAACACTAACATGGTTTCCTAAAAACAAAATTCCACATGGTTATCTTAAAAAAAAAAAAGCTTTTATATGCGGAGGTGACTGCACACACATACATGCCTGGCTTCAGTCCTTGGGGAGGTGACTGCACACACATACATGCCTGGCTTCAGTCCTAGGGGAGGTGACTGCACACACATACATGCCTGGCTTCAGTCCTTGGGGAGGTGACTGCACACACATACATGCCTGGCTTCAGTCCTTGGGGAGGTGACTGCACACACATACATGCCTGGCTTCAGTCCTTGGGGAGGTGATTGCACACACATACATGCCTGGCTTCAGTCCTAGGGGAGGTGACTGCACACACATACATGCCTGGCTTCAGTCCTAGGGGAGGTGACTGCACACACATACATGCCTGGTTTCAGTCCTAGGGGTGGTGACTGCACACACGTACATGCCTGGCTTCAGTCCTTGGGGAGGTGACTGCACACACATACATGCCTGGCTTCAGTCCTAGGGGAGGTGACTGCACACATACATGCCTGGCTCCAGTCCTAGGGGAGGTGTCTGCACACACATACATGCCTGGCTTCAGTCCTAGGGGAGGTGACTGCACACACATACATGCCTGGCTCCAGTCCTAGGGGAGGTGACTGCACACACATACATGCCTGGCTCCAGTCCTAGGGGAGGTGACTGCACACACATACATGCGTGGCTCCAGTCCTAGGGGAGGTGACTGCACACACATGCATGCCTGGCTTCAGTCCTAGAGCCCTACACACACAGGATGAGTTGCAGTTTTCAACGACACCATTCATTTTACCATGTAATAAAACATGTGGGGGGGGGGGGGGTAGACTGCATAGGTGTTATAACATGGCATACACTGGTACTTCCAGCAGGACCACGGCCTCCAAGATAATGCCATCAGCATCCCATTGTTTGGTCACGGAGATGCTTTATGCAGCAGAATAGATGCCCACCATGTTTACTACCTTTCACATACCGCTGGGGTTGAACTCCTCATATGGCAGCAGTTACTCTCTTGGCTGTCAGCTGTATAACACAGACAGCACCCTGAGGTATAGAGTGGGTTCAGTACCAGAGTCCGCTCCATACATGTATAGGGGATTATAGGGTATCTTATTCTTCAAGAAACTGATAATCTCAACCATCCTCTGGCATTGCAGGTGATCCCCAATCTTAATACCAGAGACAACAATGGAGCAGATTCAGATTCCATATTCTCCTTCGGTAACGCTTAAAGGGGTTGTCCGGGCTTATTTTTTATTTCATATTTATATCTAGGCTGCAAAATGTTGACAATCTGCAATATACATGTTGTCAACATTTTGCAGGGTTTCCTAGATATAAACACATTTACTGATGGCAGAGAGTGTCCAGGGGGTGTGATTGTGCATACTGGTCGTTTACACCTACTCTAGCACAATCACACCCCCTCCCCTATACCTAGTATGGCCAGCCACCCCCAGGCCATACATGCCCGCCCCCTGCCCACTAAACACTATGTAATGAAACCACCCCCAGGGCTCCTACTGGCCGCCCCAGCCCCTAAATCACCACCCACCCTCTGCAAAACAGCGGTCCCCAGTGCACTTATACAAGGTGCCGAAACCGCTGCTGTGAAAGCGATTCCGGCACACTGTCAGTGCAGCAGGGGACCCGCTGCATATGTGTGCTGCTCACCCTCCTCTTGTGCAGCCGGTCACGGTCCGCCCTGGTCCCGGTCATCTGCAGCCGGGCTCCACACACTGCAGCCGGGCTCCGCTCCGCACACATTACAGATACGGCTGCAGTGTGGAGAGCCCGGCTGCAGTGTGGAGAGCCCGGCTGCAGTGTGTGGAGCCCGGCTGCAGATGACCGGGACCAGGGCGGACCGTGACCGGCTGCACAAGAGGAGGGTGAGCAGCACACATATGCAGCGGGTCCCCTGCTGCACTGACAGTGTGCCGGAATCGCTTTCACAGCAGCGGTTTCGGCACCTTGTATAAGTGCACTGGGGACCGCTGTTTTGCAGAGGGTGGGTGGTGATTTAGGGGCTGGGGCGGCCAGTAGGAGCCCTGGGGGTGGTTTCATTACATAGTGTTTAGTGGGCAGGGGGCGGGCATGTATGGCCTGGGGGTGGCTGGCCATACTAGGTATAGGGGAGGGGGTGTGATTGTGCTACAGTAGGTGTAAACGACCAGTATGCACAATCACACCCCCTGGACACTCTCTGCCATCAGTAAATGTGTTATATCTAGGAAACCCTGCAAAATGTTGACAACATGTATATTGCAGATTGTCAACATTTTGCAGCCTAGATATAAATATGAAATAAAAAATAAGCCCGGACAACCCCTTTAATTCTGAAAACCTTATAATGAATCAACACGCTGCAGACCTTTTCTGCCAAAGATGTCTATTATAAACGTCTAATGCAAATTTTGATGCAATTTGCATTAGATGAAAATCTGCTGCAAAATACTTCTACAAACTTACAAACATTTCCTCTATAGAAAGAAAAAATCTGAATTGGGTGAGTGAGAGTAAAAAAAATCAGCTGCATGTGTGTGGATTGGTTTTATAGCCCATTGTATATGTGTTGTAGTGTAAATTGCTGTGGATTTTCACCATTACCATATCTTTACCTTCACCACAGGTCCTGGTGTCACATCATCAATGACGTGAGCGCATATATTGATGGCCTTTAGTAAGTGAATGAAGAGCTGATCCACCATCCCAACTATTGAGCGGTCACCGAGTGCCGGCCACGGCTCCTCCTGCTTGTTGGTTCCCTGGCTGGCTTCGTCCTCGGCCGGCCATGGGTTTTTCAGAGATTTAGGAGCAGTAGCTGAAAAGTATTAAGAACCTCAGGATTAGGAGGTAACGTATGATAATTGTCTCATACGCGAGAGCACATAGTCATGGAGTAATGCAGGATTGTTACACGTCACACTCACCTGCCAGAAGGTTTCCAGTTAGGATCAACGCATCTTGGTGAGCAGAGAGATCGAGGGGGAACCAGGCAGAGGACAGCAGTGACAAGATCATGTTGGCCATGCCGGCCGTGCAGCACCTGCGAGGATCCTCAGAGGGATTCTGCTGGGGAATGCTAAAAAAAAAAATAGCAATTTTGTAATTCTAAAATCTAAACTTCCAAGACGATCATAACGAGACTGAAAACATTAATTTTATCAAATGATGAAAAACTGGGAAAAGATATAAATGCCACTCCACTATTATGAGCATTTTGTTCTTAAAGTGTTCATGAAGGTGTTCTGTAAAATGGTCTTTAAAGGTGTTTTTAAGGTATTCCTAAAGTGTTCATGAAGGTGGCGTTCACGAAGGTGTTCTTTCTTTAAAATGGTCTATAAGGTGTTCCTAAGGTGTTCATGAAGGTGTTCTTTAAAATAGTCTATAAGGTGTTCCTAAGGTGTTCTTTAAAATGGTCTATAAGGTGTTCCTATGGTGTTCATGAAGGTGTTCTTTAAAATAGTCTATAAGGTGTTCCTAAGGTGTTCACGAAGGTGTTCTTTAAAATGGTCTATAAGGTGTTCCTAAGGTGTTCACGAAGGTGTTCTTTAAAATGGTCTATAAGGTGTTCCTAAGGTGTTCACGAAGGTGTTCTTTAAAATAGTCTATAAGGTGTTCCTAAGGTGTTCATGAAGGTGTTCTTTAAAATGGTCTATAAGGTGTTCACGAAGGTGTTCTTTAAAATGGTTTTTAAGGTGTTCCTAAGGTGTTCACGAAGGTATTCTTTAAAATGGTCTTTAAGGTGTTCCTACGGTGTTCAGTAAGAATGACCTACTGAAAAAATATACATAGAACTTTGTTCTGGTTTTCCATCGATGGAGCTGTGCGAGGGGTCTTGCTGTTTGCGTGCCAAGTTGTAGTTTTTATTGGTATTATTTTGGAATACATGGGATGTTTTTATTGCTATTTTTCTGCATTTTTTCCGAGGAGGATGCAACAGTCAAAAATGACAAATGATTTTCATTTTAGAAAAAGAAAACTTAAACAACATTTACCCTACAAGGCAAATAATAATAATTAACCCCTTTACGACTAATGACGAGTATACTCGTCATGAAAAGCTGTCAGTTCCCGCATCATGACGAGTATACTCGTCATGGCTTTGAACTGTCACTGCTCCTAAACGAACAGTGACAGCTCAAATCTAAAAGCTGTCAGTGACAGCCAAGGGTTAGGGGCAGAGGTGTGGGCACCCCTGTTAACCCCTTCACCCCCCTCCCCCACCGCAATCACTCTTATCTGCGGGCGGGTTGCACCGCAGCCGCCGGCCATGAGCTGATGCTCCAGCTCACACTGTGTCCTGTCCCAGCCCCCTGTGTCCAGCTCCCCCTGTGTCCTGTAGCCCCCCCCTGTGTCCTGAGCCCACTGTGTCCTGTCCCCGTCCCCTGTGCAGCCCCTCCTGTGTCCTGTCCCCGTCCCCTGTGCAGCCCCTCCTGTGTGCGGTCCCCGTCCCCTGTGCAGCCCCTCCTGTGTGCGGTCCCCGCCCCCTGTGTCTAGCTCCCCGTGTCCTGTAGCCCCCCCTCGTGCCCTGAGCCCCCTGTGTCCTGTCCCCGTCCCCTGTGCAGCCCCCCTGTCTCCCGTCCATCCCCGCCCTCCACCTGCATTGTTTTGCTGCCGGCGGGCTTGTGCGCCCGCCGACGAAGCTGCAGGGCCCCCTCCTCCTCCTCCTCCTCCTCCCCTGCTGGTCCCGGTCCCCAGCCCCCGGTCCCCAGCCCCACTCACCTATCCCGGCGGGCTGCACGCTCGGTGCACCCGCCCGCACCGTCGGGCCTCCTCTGCAGTGTGGCTCCTCCTCTTCTCAGGGGCTCCTCCTCCTCATCGCTGGGTAAGTATGAATGAATGAAAGAATGAATGAATGGATGGATGGATGGATGGATGGATGGGTGGATGGATGGGTGGATGGATGGATGGATGGATGGGTGGGTGGATGGATGGATGGATGGGTGGATGGATGGATGGATGTGTGCGTGCGTGGATGTGCTTGTGTGGATGTGTGTGCGTGGTTGTGTGCATGCGTGGATGTCAGCACGTGGATGTGCGTACGTGGATGTGCGTACGTGGATATGCATGTGTGGATGTGTGTGCGTGGTTGTGTGCATGCGTGGATGTGCGTACGTGGATGTGCGTACGTGGATGTGCGTACGTGGATGTGCGTGCGTGGATGTGCGTGCGTGGATGTGCGTACGTGGATGTGCGTGCGTGGATGTGCGTACGTGGATATGCATGTGTGGATGTGTGTGCGTGGTTGTGTGCATGCGTGGATGTGCGTACGTGGATGTGCGTACGTGGATGTGCGTACGTGGATGTGCGTACGTGGATGTGCGTACGTGGATATGCATGTGTGGATGTGTGTGCGTGGTTGTGTGCATGCGTGGATGTGCGTACGTGGATGTGCGTACGTGGATGTGCGTACGTGGATGTGCGTACGTGGATGTGCGTACGTGGATGTGCGTACGTGGATGTGCGTGCGTGGATGTGCGTGTGTGAATGTGCGTGCGTGGAAGTGTGCGTACGTGGATGTGGATGTACGTGGATGTGTGTGTGGATGTACGTGGATGTCAGCATGCGTGCGTGGTTGTGTGCATGCGTGGATGTGCATACGTGGATGTGCGTGCGTGGATGATGGGTGCATAGGTGGATGGATGGGTGCAACAAGAGATCAAGTGTCCTCTTGTTATAGTCTCTGGGATCATAGTCATGGTGCACTGTATAACTGATCATTGTCATACAGTGCACCATAACTCTGACCCCTGAGACTGTAGGAAGAGGACACTTGATCCCCCTTGCTGCAGTCTCTGGATTGAGCAGAGGCGATCGAGCGTCGTGGGACCTTCGTTGTGGACTACGTCGGAGGCAATCGAGCGTCGTGGGACCTTCGTTGTGGACTACGTCGGATCTTCATAATAAAGATGGAGTCCGAATTTTGTTTGTGTTTTTTTTTCAAATAAAAAGATTTTTCTATGTGTGTATTTTCTGACTATTTACCAGAGATTCCTAATGGCGGGTCTAACATTGGCCCTATATTATGAATCTCGGGCTTAGTGCCAGCTGCCAATAAAAAGCTGGCATTAACCCCTTTATTACCCAGTTCGCCACCGGCACCAGGGCAACTGGAAGAGCATGGGTACAGCGCCAGAAAATGGCGCTTCAATGAATGCGCCATTTTCTGGAGCGGCTGCGGGCTGCAATTCGCAGCATGGGGGGCCCAGAACGCTTGGGCCTTTCCATGCTGAGGATTCCAGCCCCCAGCTGCCTAGTTGTACCTGGCTGGGCCAAAAATATGGCGGAGCCCTACGTCATTTTTTTTTCTAGAATTAGTTCTAGAAATAAAAAAAAATGGGCTTCGCTGTATTTTTGGTTGCAGCCAGGTACAGCGAGGCAGCTGGGGGTTGCTGGCAGTCTGTAGCTGCCAAGTTGTACCTGGCTGGACCAAAAATATGGCGGAGCCCTACGTCATTTTTTTTTCTAGAATTAGTTCTAGAAATAAAATAAAGCCTTCGCTGTATTTGTAGCCAGCCATGTACAACTTGGTAGCTGGCTGACTGGAATCCTCAGCGTGGAGAGACTCAAATGTTGTGGGTCCCCCACGCTGCAAATTTCAACCCACAGCCACCCAAGAAAATAGCGCATTCATTAGAGGCGGCATTTTCTGGTGCTGTACCCCAACTCTACCAGTTGCCCTTGTGCTGGTGGCACACGGGTTCTCCATATGCGACATAGTGTCCGCTAACAATTTCAATAGAAAATTAGCTCCAATTGTTAGCGGAAACCATGTCGGGTATGGAGAGCCCCTCCCTGTGTGCCTGAACATTGGAGCTCCCCCACAAGTGACCCCATTTTGGAAACTAGACCCCCGAAGGAACGTATCTAGATGCATAGTGAGTACTTTGAACTCCCAGATGCTTCACAAATTCATCCATAAAAATGAAAAAGCACGTTTTTTTCCACAAAAAGTTTTTTTTTTCATTTTTACGGATCAATTTGTGAAGCACCTGGGGGTTCAAAGTGCTCACTATGCATCTAGATACGTTCCTTGGGTGGTCTAGTTTCCAAAATGGGGTCACTTGTGGGGGAGCTCCAATGTTTAGGCACATAGGGGCTCTTCATATCCTACAAGGTGTCCGCTAACAATTCCAATTGTTAGCGGACACCATGTCGCGTTTGGAGGGTCCCCGTGTGTCTCCACATTGGAGCTCCCCCACAAGTGACCCCATTTTGGAAACTAGACCCCCTAAGGAACGTATCTAGATGCATAGTGAGCACTTTGAACCCCCAGATGCTTCACAAATTCATCCGTAAAAATGAAAACACTTTTTTTTCCACAAAAAATTTATTTTTTCATTATTATGGATCAATTTGTGAAGCATCTGGGGGTTCAAAGTACTCACTATGCATCTAGATATGTTCCTTTGGGGGTCTAGTTTCCAAAATGGGGTCACTTGTGGGGGAGCTCCAATGCGGAGACACACAGGGGCTCTCCATACGCGACATGGTGTCAGCTAACAATTTGAGCTCATTTTCCATTCAAATTGTTAGCGGACACCATGTCGCGTTTGGAGGGCCCCGGTGTGTCTCCACATTGGAGCTCCCCCACAGGTGACCCCATTTCGGAAACTAGACCCCCTAAGGAACATATCTAGATGCATAGTGAGCACTTTGAACCCCCAGATGCTTCACAAATTCATCAATAAAAATGAAAAAGCACTTTTTTTTTCCACACAAATTTTCTTTTTTCATTTTTACAGATCAATTTGTGAAGCACCTGGGGTAGAAAGTGCTCACTATGCATCTAGATATGTTCCTTTGGGGGTGTAGTTTCCAAAATGGGGTCACTGGTGGGGGAGCTCCAATGTGGAGACACACGGGGACCCTCCAAACGCGACATGGTGTCCGCTAACAATTTGAATGGAAAATGAGCTCAAATTGTTAGCGGACACCATGTCGCGTTTGGAGGGTCCCTGTGTGTCTCCACATTGGAGCTCCCCCACAAGTGACCCTATTTTGGAAACTAGACCCCCAAAGGAACATATCTAGGTACATAGTGAGCACTTTGAACCCCCAGATGCTTCACAAATTGATCCGTAATAATGAAAAAATAATTTTTTAGTGGAAAAAAAAGTGCTTTTTCATTTTTACGGATGAATTTCTGAAGCATCTGGGGGTTCAAAGTGCTCACTATGCATCTAGATACGTTCCTTCGGGGGTCTAGTTTCCAAAATGGGGTCACTTGTGGGGGAGCTCCAATGTGGAGATACACAGGGACCCTCCAAACGCGACATGGTGTCCGCTAACAATTTGAGCTCATTTTCCATTCAAATTGTTAGCGGACACCATGTCGCGTATGGAGGGTCCCTGTGTGTCTCCACATTGGAGCTCCCCCACAAATGACCCCATTTTGGAAACTAGACCCCCTAAGGAAGGTATCTAGATGCATAGTGAGCACTTTGAACCCCCAGATGCTTCACAAATTCATTCATAAAAATTAAAAAAAAACCTTTTTTTTCACAAAAAAATTCTTTTTGCCTACATTTTTTCAGTTTCACATGGGCAAAGGGATAAAATACATCCCAAAATTTGTTGGGCAATTTCTCCTGAGTACACCGATACCTTATATGTGGTCATAAACCACTGTTTGGGCGCACGGCAGGGCTCAGAAGTGAAGGAGCGCCATTTCACTTTTTGAACGGAAAATTGGCTCTAAAATTCAAATTGCGCTCCTTCCCTTCTCAGTCCTGCCGTGCGCCCAAACAGTGGTTTATGACCACATATGAGGCATCGGTGTACTCAGGAGAAATTGCCCAACAAATTTTAGGATGCATTTTATCCTGTTGCCCATGTGAAAATGAAAAAATTGAGGCTAAAAGAACATTTTTGTTACAAAAATTAAAATGTCCATTTTTTCCTTCAACATTATTTTAGTTCCTGTGAAGCACCTGAAGGGTTAATAATCTTCTTCAATATAGTTTTGAGTAGCTTGAGGGGTGCAGTTTTTGGAATGGTGTCACTTTTGGGTGTTTTCTGTCATGTACACCCCTCAAAGGGACTTCAAATGTGATGTGGTCACTAAAAAATTGGTTTTGTAAATTTTGCTGGAAAAATGAATAATTGCTGATGAACTTTGAACCCTTATAACGTCCTAACAAATTTTTTTTTTTCTTCCAAAATTGTGCTGATGTGAAGTAGACATGTGGGACATGTTATTTATTAACTATTTTGTGGCACATAACTCTCTGGTTTAGCAGAATAAAAATTAAAAATTTGAAAATTGCTAAATTTTCAAAATTTTTGCCAAATTTTTTATTTTTTCACAAATAAACGCAAAAATTATCGACCTAAATTTAATACTAACATGAAGCCCAATATGTCACGAAAAAACAATCTCAGAATCGCTAGGATCCGTTGAAGCGTTCCAGAGATATTACCTCATAAAGGGAGAGTGGTCAGAATTACAAAAAATGGTCTGGTCATTAAGCTGCAAAGTGACTCGGTCCTTAAGGGGTTAAATACATCAATACATTTTGGACTTTTGCATATTTGCCGATATTAAAAGAGGATGTTTGGACTTGTCGTAAAATTCCTTTTCTTGTAAGCTTTCTTTGTGTGAAAGAGGAAACAGTTTGTGCACGGCTGCTGGACAGCCAGGAGGCCAACACTGAGGATCACAAGAATAGAAAAGTTGGCTTCTCCTCAAGAGGCGACACCTGCCAACCGGCAAACAAGCTATTTATTAAGTTAGGGTCCCGTCACACTTGGCGACATTCCAGTGATCCCAACAATGATACGACCTGGTTAGGATCGCTGGAACGTCGCTATGTGGTCGCTGGTGAGATGTCAGTCAGATCTACTCAACGATGCAGGAACGATACGTTGACCCGTATAACGACCTGGGTGGTCGTTGGGACCCTGTCACACAGCAGCTTGTCTGACTACTCAGATCTACGTGGCTGAGTTCTGAGTCACCAACGAGGTCGTTGTTAAGGCGTCAAACACACCGATGCATGCTGCCCAGCGGGAACCCCGACGATCAAAAAAAGGCCCAGGCTATTACAACACGATGTCACAGCGGGGGCCCGGTCGCTGCTACTTGTCAAACATAGCGAGATCACTGGCGAGGTCGCTGTTGAGTCACAAAACCTGTGACGCAACATTGATCTCGCTATGTGGAACAGGTCCTTAAGGATCACAAGAAAGAAAAAGTTGGCTTCTCCTCAAGAGGCAACACCAGCCAACCGGTAAACAAGCTATTCAGTTAGTCAGGAAAGCAGAATTTAATATGCACACACTCAATGAGGCAACATGAACAAATAGTTGGGTGCTGTGCCAATCAATGGAGGATGTGAGAAAGCGATTTTACTTTAAGTCCAAACATCCTCTTTTCTCAGGCGCTTCATTGGGGAACACAGGAACCACGGGACATCCCAAAGTAGCCCCTAGAAAGGCAAAACCCTTAAGCAGATACTCCAGCAATTGCCGCTTGTAGCTCTATTCTGCTCATAATCACATTGGCAGAGTGGAAAGGGTGCAGTCCATAAAATTTAGAAACTTAGAAATAATATGAACAGAGGATTAAGTAGCAGCTTTGCAAAGCAGCAAGGGTGATAACTTATGGCAGCAAGTCTGAATGAGATGAGCCTTCATTTCCAGTGGGGACACATTGGTCCTGGCATTTAACAGAACCAATCCAGCAGTCAAAATGTTGCCAAAAAAGAAGAGCGACCTCTCAATGCAAGTCTACGAGAGCCCCGTACTGCCCTAGTTTTGGCTCTCGGACTTACATTGAAAAGTGACCTACGTCCCCCAGCAGGCACTGGAGCAATCAGGTTCATCACAACCGGTGGAAGACAACTGGAGCGGGGCCACAAATCATAGAAATCAGCGGCTGGTAGGTGTATTACTAAGTGCAGGGAACATAAAAACAAAATGCTGGTGTGGTACATTAAGCAAATGAGATGAGAGGACTTTAGGAGAGAAGGTCTGGATGATCTGCAAGTCTCCAGGGAACATCAGTGAGGAGGTTGCCCACTACTGCGTACCATGATCATCTGGGCCAATCCGGGGCCATGAGAATGATGCAAATGTCTTTTGACAAGTTCTTCTCAAGCAGCTTGGGCAGTAGGAGGTGGGAAGTGAAAACAGAGACCAATGGATTGCAGAGAGTAGGATGCAATCACTAGACGGTTGTGATCTCTGGACATGATGCGGGGAACCTTGTGATTTTGTCATCAGGTTGATGTCTAGATTACCCCACTGCTTGAAGATCTGATCAAATATAGTCAGATGTAGGGACCACTCTCCTGCAGTTAACTGGGCTGCAGACTTCCTTGGTCACAAAGGATGGTCTACTCCCGGGATGTGAATCGCTGAGATTGCTGGGATTCTTCAAATCTGTGACATCTCTGATGTTGCTGGACGACTCCGAATCCATCCTTGATAACAGACGTCAGCCACAGCGGTGGCACTTCGGACTGGATCCAAATTGGGAGAACCCAACAGCTAGCCCTGCCAGTGTAATATTGCAAGATTAATTGTTGTGGGTTCCAGCGTGTTGAAGGAAAGAAGGACTTACACTGACCGTGCCGAGACAACTCCCAGAAGACTGCTCCCCAACTGAAAAAGCTGGCGTCCATCGTCACAATCTACCAGCGAATAGTCGACCGAGAAGAATGAGAGGACAGACCCACCACATGAGAGACTGGGGAGGAGGATCAGGTGATCCAAAGAGGACTGTCTTCTCCAAACAGGAAAGCAGAGCCAGTTTCAGTAGTCTGGGGTGGAACTGGGCGAATGGGATTGCTTCAATGAAAGTCACTATCTCACCTAGCAATCACTGATCTCAGGGAGACCAGTCCAAGAAAACACTGCGGGCAGCCGGCTAAAGCGCTCAACACAGTGATTTCCTAGGTGCATTGCCTCCTGGGAATTTCAAATATGCAAATAGAGTCTGTAGAGCCTCGTTTAGGAGTCTCAAACACAAGACTAGCCAGATATCCCTCCAGGGAAGGACCCAGTCATGGGGTGGCTCTTTGAGGAGACCACCATAACCACCATATTAAGTGGCCCTTTTAGTCAATATCCAGCTCTTTACAAGCTTAAAGATATGACAAGGGAATACCAAGACCAGGTGTCCATCCACAGACAACTGTTTCGAGTGTTGCCCCTCATCAGTGTGGAGTAGGATTCTGGCTAGGTGGGAGCAATGCCTGGTAGACCAACAAGACAAAACAATCACTGATCTCAGGGAGACCAGTCCAAGAAAACACTGCGGGCAGTCGGCTAAAGCGCTCAAACACAGTGAATTCCTGTGCTGAGACTCCTAAACGAGGCTCCACAGACTCTATTTGCATATTTGACTATCTCACCTAGAACACTTATGCAGAAGTGGAGAGGAAGAGGAAAAAGGCGGCTCAGGGATTGGAGGCTGTTGATTGGACCAATATCTTTTCATTTGGAATGAAAACCTTCACTTGCATTATGTTGAACTGCATTCCCAGAAATATCCGGGATGAGAAATGACTTTGATTAATTGACAATCCACCTGGAGTGAGACAATGTGTCCATCATGATCTGCAGACTCTGTAGGTTCTCTGCATAGGAGGAGTGCAGAATTCCATCTAGACCCAGGTGTTGTTGACTGCGGGAACCCAAACGTCCTGAAGCAGGAGGACACGGCCACTCACCCAAAGAGTGATCCCTGGTGCGAGTGCCCTGTCTTGTGCGGGAAAACCTATTCCTTCTTGTCTGTGAAGATTTGGTAGGATTGTTCCATGGATGACAAGTAGGAGCCGGCTTCAAGGATGTTCTATTCATTCTTGATGGACAGCTCTCTCCAGATGGTTAGATGGGAACTGATAAAAAGAGCAAATACTGATTAGGTTATCGGTTGAATGAAGAACGAGTCAAGATACCGACACACGTGGCAATTTTGCTAGCAATTTCACTGGCAATTTGCTGGTTGCATTGAAATCATGGACACATTGTTACATTTGTACACGGCAACAAAATAGAACAATGTGTCCATGATTTCACTGTAACCAGCAAATTGCCAGTGAAATTGCTAGTAATATTGTCGCGTGTGATGGTACCTTAAGTCTGTAAGGTTTCCAAGGTCTCCATGGAATTGCTACATCTTCCTTCCCTTAAGCAAAGATAGAGGTTGGTGCCTCGCCTTGCCCTTGAACGTTCTGTCAGTCATGCTTATAAGTCTAGCTCCGGGCTTTATTCATTGCTTGAGTATTTTGCTTCCTGGCTCCAGAGACACTCCAGACTTGCTTCCTGACTTCTGCTGCTCCGCATTAAATCTAGCTGGTCTGTGACTTTGCTCTCAGCTGTCTGCAGTCCTCAGTGAGTTTTCAAGATCCAGGCTGTTGTTTCCCCTTCAGACTTCCAAGGAGAAGAGATCTGCTACTTCCAGAGCTTTCACGATCTGTAAAGAACTTCTGTTTGTCTGCTCAGTTACCAGTGTACTTAATTCGGGACTCTGTCAGTGAAGGCTGCTTTGCAGGACTTGAGTGGGACTATTCAGCCTAAGAGTACACTGGTAAAAACAATCTGCTCACACATTGCCCCTGAGTCTGAACTGGACTATACTTGTTTATAATTCCTGGATTTACACCTTTAGTGCTGTCTGACGTCGCATATAATTTATGGACACTCACTTATTAGTGCCGGCCGCACTTGTTTATGTTCCTGGACTAACACCATTAGTGCTGTCTGCACTCGCATATAATTCCTGGACTATTTTCTGTACTTTTTGTTCTTGACTTGTTGCTTGCTGTCAAATACAGACTATTTACCATAATCTTGTCTCAAGTCTCATTAATGTCTTGATATCAGATTCCAGAGTATCTACATCATTGTTACAAAGTCTTTTCTATGGAAGCAGGGTGCTCATCCCAGTAGTGGCATCTGAAATGATCTTCTCCAGCCTGAAAAGACAAGAGCCATGAAAGGGAAGATTTGTGACGACCGTTTAGATGCATGGTCTGCGTGCCTTGGGCCAGAGGATATGGTGGATAGCACCAAATTGCTTGAAGCTTGGGCAGAGTATCTGGCTCCTTTAAGAGAGGAAGAACAGAAGTACTTGCCCGCATGAGCGATCTGATCTTCAAGGTCTTCCAGCTCCAATAGTGGGCACCCGAAGAGAATGGTTGTGTCATGGGGTCCTTCTCTGGTATCCCACAATCAACAGAGCAAGAGATGCGTGAACAGCCCAAGAACCTTTATTGCTTGAAAACATAGAAATCCATAAAACAATCCAGCAGTCTATTGCATGTCCATATAGTCCAAGTTTCTTTAAATCCCTTTATAGAGCTGATCTCAGCTTCAGCATCCCACACACAGCCTAAAATTGTATTGCCTGTCTCCCTCAATCACCTCCCAATAATAAAGTCAGGTCTACTGACACTCCATGGGGGGGAGGGGGGGAAACAAACATTAACAGGAAGGAATTCAATTGTTCCACTTTCTGGATTGTAATGAGTACACAGGAAGGGGGGGGGGGGGAGCATGCACAGTATACCATCAACACTTGTAAAATATAACCCACCATATCACATCATCACAACCTGGCATAGGTGCTTTAACCCCTTCACGACCCTTGGCCCACCGTTTGGGCCATGGAAACAAGTTCGTTCCCGACCCTTGGCCCAGGGGGTGGGCCATGGATTGATCGGGCTCCTGCAGGCCGAGTGAGGGTCTCACTGACCTGTCATTCGGCCTGCAGGTACATGGGGTGTTGTACAACACCCCATGGGGGGTCGATTTGCCCCCACCCCCACCCCCCCGGCTACAGGCGCGGTGATTGGCGCTCAAAAGTGAAAGTGAAAATCACCGCGCCTGTCATGCTTCCCTGCCTGCCCCTGCTCTCCCTACCCTCCGATCTGCTACCCTGGCATCCTCTAAGTGCCCCCCTGTCCCCCACCTCTCTATCCTGCCCCCTCTTCATCTTTCTTTCCCCCCCCCCCCTCCCCCCGCCGCTTCCTGTCCCTGCGGCCCTTCCTGTCCCTACCGCGGGCTTCCTTTCCTGCCGCCCCCTGCTCCTGCTGCCCCCGCTTCCTGTGAGTGCCCCCCCATCCCCTGTCACCCCCCCTCTTCCCCCTGCCTGCCCCCCCGACCACTGGAGCGGCGATCGCTTCTCCCACACACCCCTCCGGCGATCGCGCTCCATCCTGCTGCACGGCTGCGTCCCACTCCTCCTCCTCTTCTCTCCGGCCGCTCGCATCTGACAGCTCTGTGCTGGAGCTGTCAGATGACTTCTACAGCTAGATCCTGAGGATCCAGCTGTAGGAAGTGATCTGACAGATCCAGCACAGTGATCCACAGTGACCATTATGTGATCACTGTGGATCACTGTACTGGATCTGTCAGATCACTTTCTACAGCTGGATCCTGAGGATCCAGCTGTAGGAAGTGATCTGACAGATCCAGCACAGTGATCCACAGTGACCATTATGTGATCACTGTGGATCACTGTACTGGATCTGTCAGATCACTTTCTACAGCTGGATCCTGAGGATCCAGCTGTAGGAAGTGATCTGACAGATCCAGCACAGTGATCCACAGTGACCATTATGTGATCACTGTGGATCACTGTACTGGATCTGTCAGATCACTTCCTACAGCTGGATTCTGAGGATCTAGCTGCAGAAAGTGATCTGACACCCCGGGCGCAGTGACCCACTATGTGCATCACTGCGCCTGGGCTGCCAGATCGCTTTCCGCAGCTCGATCCCCATGCATGGGGATCGAGCTGCAGAAAGCTATCTAACAGCCCGGGCACAGTGATGCACATAGTGGGTCACTGCGCCCAGGCTCTTAGATTGCTGCTCTGCAGCCCGATCTCCCTGCATGGGCATCGAGCTGCAGAAAGCAATCTGACAGCCCGGACGCAGTGATGCACATAGTGGGTCAATGCGCCTGTGCTGCCAGATCGCTTTCCGCAGCTCGATCCCCATGCATGGGGATCGAGCTGCGGAAAGCGATCTGGCAGCCCAGGCGCAGTGATGCACATAGTGGGTCACTGCGCCCAGGCTCTTAGATCGCTGCTCTGCAGCCCGATCTCCCTGCATGGGCATCGAACTGCAGAAAGCAATCTGACAGCCCAACGCAGTGATGCACATAGTGGGTCAATGCGCCTGTGCTGCCAGATCGCTTTCCGCAGCTCGATCCCCATGCATGGGGATCGAGCTGCGGAAAGCGATCTGGCAGCCCAGGCGCAGTGATGTACATAGTGGGTCACTGCGCCCAGGCTCTTAGATCGCTGCTCTGCAGCCCGATCTCCCTGCATGGGCATCGAGCTGCAGAAAGCAATCTGACAGCCCGGACGCAGTGATGCACATAGTGGGTCAATGCGCCTGTGCTGCCAGATCGCTTTCCGCAGCTCGATCCCCATGCATGGGGATCGAGCTGCGGTAAGTGATCTGGCAGCCCAGGCGCAGTGATGCACATAATGGGTCACTGCGCCCGGGGTGTCAGATCACTTTCTGCAGCTTGATCACCATGCTGGCGGATCGGGCTCCAGAGTAGCGATCTGAAAGCAAAGGTGATCGAGCGTCGTGGGACCTTCGTTGTGGACTACGTCGGAGACAAACGTCGTGGGACCTTCGTTATGGACTACGTCGGAGCGATCGAGCGTCGTGGGACCTTCGTTGTGGACTACGTCGGATCTTTTTATAATAAAGATGGAGTCCGAATTGTGTCTGTTTTTTTTTCAAATAAAAAGATTTTTCTCTGTGTGTATTTATTGACTACTTACTGTACTAGAGATTCCTAATGGCGGGTCTAACATTGGCCCTATATTATGAATCTCGGGCTTAGTGCCAGCTGCCAATAAAAAGCTGGCATTAACCCCTTTATTACCCAGTTAGCCACCGGCACCAGGGCAACTGGAAGAGCGTGGGTACAGCGCCAGAAAATGGCGCTTCAATGAATGCGCCATTTTCTGGGGCGGCTGCGGGCTGCAATTCGCAGCATGGGGGGCCCAGAACGCTTGGGCCTCTCTATGCTGAGGATTCCAGCCCCCAGCTGCCTAGTTGTACCTGGCTGGACCAAAAATATGGCGGAGCCCCACGTAATTTTTTTTTCTAGAAATATTTCTAGAAATAAAAAAAAAATAGGCTTCGCTGTATTTTTGGTTCCAGCCAGGTATGACGAGGCAGCTGGGGGTGGGTGGCAGTCCGTAGCTGCCAAGTTGTACCTGGCTGGACCAAAAATATGGCGGAGCCCTATGTCATTTTTTTTCTAGAAATATTTCTAGAAATAAAAAAAAAAATAGGCTTCGCTGTATTTTTGGTTCCAGCCAGGTATGACGAGGCAGCTGGGGGCTGGTGGCAGTCCGTAGCTGCCAAGTTGTACCTGGCTGGACCAAAAATATGGCGGAGCCCTATGTCATTTTTTTTCTAGAAATATTTCTAGAAATAAAAAAAAAAATAGGCTTCGCTGTATTTTTGGTTCCAGCCAGGTATGACGAGGCAGCTGGGGCCTGGTGGCAGTCCGTAGCTGCCAAGTTGTACCTGGCTGGACCAAAAATATGGCGGAGCCCTATGTCATTTTTTTTCTAAAAATATTTCTAGAAATAAAAAAAAAAAATAGGCTTCGCTGTATTTTTGGTTCCAGAAAGGTATGACGAGGCAGCTGGGGCCTGGTGGCAGTCCGTAGCTGCCAAGTTGTACCTGGCTGGACCAAAAATATGGCGGAGCCCTATGTAATTTTTTTTCTAGAAATAATTCTAGAAATAAAAAAAAAAATAGGCTTCGTTGTATTTTTGGTTCCAGCCAGGTATGACTAAGCAGCTGGGGGCTGGTGGCAGTCCGTAGCTGCCAAGTTGTACCTGGCTGGACCAAAAATATGACAGAGCCCCATGGGTCCCCTATGCTGCGAATTGCAACTACTAGACTAGTATGTTTTTTCACAAAAAGTTTCTTTATTCATTTATACGTCTCAATTTGTGAAGCACATGGTGGTTCAAAGTGCTCACTGTGCATCTAGATATGTTCCCTGGGGGGTCTAGTTTCCAAAATGGGGTCACTTGTGGGGGAGCTCCAATGTTTAGGCACACAGGGGCTCTCCATACGCGACCTGGTGTCCGCTAACAATTCCAATTGTTGGCAAACACCAGGTTGCGTATGGAGAGCCCTTGTGTGCCTACACATTGGAGCTCCCCCACAAGTGACCCCATTTTGGAAACTAGACCCCCCAAGGAACGTACCTAGATGCATAGTGAGCACTTTGAACCCCCAAGTGCTTCACAAATTGATCCATAAAAATAAAAAAGTACTTTTTTTCCACAAAAAAATTATTTTTTCATTTTTACAGATCAATTTGTGAAGCACCTGGAGGTTCAAAGTGCACACTATGCATCTAGATACATTCCTTGGGGTGTCTAGTTTACAAAATGGGGTCACTTGTGGGGGAGCCCCAATGTTTAGGCACACAGGGGCTCACCAAACGTGACATGGTGTCCGCTAACAATTCCAATTGTTAGCGGACACCATGTCGCATATGGAGAGCCCCTGTGTGCCTAAACATTAGAGCTCCCCCACAAGTGACCCCATTTTGGAAACTAAACCCCCCAGGGAACATATCTAGCTGCATAGTGAGCACTTTGAACCCCCAGGTGCTTCACAAATTGGTCCGTAATAATGAAAAAAGAAATTTTTGTGGAAAAAAAAGTGCTTTTTCATTTTTATGGATGAATTTGTGAAGCACCTGGGGGTTCAAAGTACTCACTATGCATCTAGATACGTTCCCTGGGGGGTCTATTTTCCAAAATGGGGTCACTTGTTGCGGAGCCCCAATGTTTAGGCACACAGGGGCTCACCAAACGCAACATGGTGACAGCTAACAATTTGAGCTGATTTTTATTCAAATTGTTAGCGGACACCATGTCGCTTTTGGAGAGCCCCTGTGTGCCTAAACATTGGAGCTCCCCCACAAGTGACCCCATTTTGGAAACTAGACCCCCCAGGGAACTTATCTAGATGGATAGTGAGCATATTGACCCCCCAGGTGCTTCACAAATTAATGGAAAAAAATTGTTTTTGCGGAAAACAAGTACTTTTTCATTTTTACAGATCAATTTGTGAAGCACCTGGGGGTTCAAAGTGCTCACTATGCATCTAGATACGTTCCCTGGGGGGTCTAGTTTCCAAAATAGGGTCACTTGTGGGGGAGCTCCAATGTTTAGGCACACAGGGGCTCACCAAACGCGACATGGTGTCCGCTAACAATTTGAGCTCATTTTGCATTCAAATTGTTAGCGGACACCATGTCGTGTTTGGAGAGCCCCTATGCGTCTCCACATTGGAGCTCCCCCACAAGTGACCCCATTTTGGAAACTAGACCCCCCAGGGAACATATCTAGCTGCATAGTGAGCACTTTGAACCCCCAGGTGCTTCACAAAATTGGGCCGTAATAATGAAAAAAGAAATTTTTGTGGAAAAAAAAAGGGCTTTTTCATTTTTATGGATGAATTTGTGAAGCACCTGGGGGTTCAAAGTACTCACTATGCATCTAGATACGTTCCCTGGGGGGTCTAGTTTCCAAAATGGGGTCACTTGTTGCGGAGCCCCAATGTTTAGGCACACAGGGGCTCACCAAACGCAACATGGTGACAGCTAACAATTTGAGCTGATTTTTATTCAAATTGTTAGCGGACACCATGTCGCTTTTGGAGAGCCCCTGTGTGCCTAAACATTGGAGCTCCCCCACAAGTGACCCCATTTTGGAAACTAGACCCCCCAGGGAACATATCTAGATGGGTAGTGAGCATATTGAACCCCCAGGTGCTTTACAAATTGATCTGTCAAAATGAAATAGTACTTTTTTTTTCACAAAAATTTTTTTTTAGCCTAAATTTTTTCGTTTTCACATGGCAACAGCATAAAATTCATCCTAAGATTTGTTGGGCAATTTCTCCTGAGTACACCGATACCTTATATGTGGTCATAAACCACTGTTTGGGCACACAGCAGGGCTCAGAAGGGAAGGAGCGCCATTTCACTTTTTGGATGTAAAATTAGCTCAAAAATTCAAATTGCGCTCCTTCCCTTCTGAGCCCTGCCGTGCGCCCAAACAGTGGTTTATGACCATATATGAGGTATCGATGTACTCGGGAGAATTTGCACAACACATTTTAAGATCCAATTTATCCCGTTGCCCATGTGAAAATGAAAGAATTGAGGCTAAAAGAACATTTTTGAGAAAAAAATTAAAATATCCATTTTTTGTTTCCACTTTGCCTTAGGTCCTGTGAAGCACCTGAAGGGTTAATCATCTTCTTGAATATAGTTTTGAGTAGCTTGAGGGGTACAGTTTTTGGAATGGTGTCACTTTTGGGTGTTTTCTGTCATGTACACCCCTCAAAAGGACTTCAAATGTGATGTGGTCACTAAACAAAATGGTTTTGTAAATTTTGGTTGAAAAATGAAAAATTACTCATGAACTTTGAACCCTTATAACGTCCTACCAAAAAAAATTTTTTTTTCCAAAATTGTGCTGATGTGAAGTAGACATGTGGAAAATATTATTTAATAACTTTTTTCTGTCACATATCTCTCTGGTTTATCAGAAAAAAAATAAATGTGAAAATTGTGAAATTTTCAAAATTTTTGCCATATTTTTGATTTTTTCACAAATAAACACAAAAATTATCGACTTAAATTTAATACTAGCATGAAGCCCAATGTGTCACGAAAAAACAATCTCAGAATCGCTAGGATCGGTTGAAGCGTTCCAGAGATATAACCTCAAAAATGCCAAGGTCTTTAGGGTCAAAATAGGCTGGGTCCTGAAGGGGTTAACCAGGCAGCTACTGCCTTGGCGATCCAGGTAGCTGCAAAGCCTGGGCACAGGGCTGATCCTCCAGCTTCATATGCAGCACTGGCTATGGACTCTACTTGTCTTTCTGTGGGGCCCTTTAGAGAAGCTGCATCAGAGATCGGAGGTTTGTGTTCATTGACAGTCTGGAAACTGGAGGATGCACCGAGAGAGAGGAGAACCAAATGGCAACAATAAAAGTGGTAAAGAAGAGCGTGAAGTAAAAATGGTAAAGCTCCAGGCCCGGACAGATTCTCGGCAATGTACTACAAAAAACTCAAAGTCCAACTTGTGCCACATTTACTTTCCTTTTTTAATGACTTGAATAGATGTGAGCCTCCTCACGCTGACACACAGAGCCCACATCATGGTTATACCTAAACCTGGTAAGGATGTGTCACAATGCGGCAGCTACCACCCCATTTCTCTTCTTAAGGCGGCCAGTCACATGGTGCAATATCGTGAGCGATATCATTAGCGATCACGTGCAATCGCTAACGATATCGCTCACATCGTTGGTGAGCTGTCACACAGACGGACTCACCAGCGATGTGGAGCAGCGAGATCGCTGGTAACTATGGTACACATCGGGTTACTAGGCGCCGCGCGGCGCTTAGTAACCCGATGTTTACCATAGATACCATCTCCCAGCATAGGCTCTGCCGCTGGGAGATCGTTCATCGTGGTGTCACACACCACTATGAGGCAGATTGAACAAGCGATGATCGCAGATATGAGAGCCTGAGCTCATATCAAGCGATGTCACGATCAAGCGATTTTACATTGTAAAATCGCTTGATCGCACGTAGCGATGCACAAACGATATCGCTTAAGTGATCAAAAAGCAGATTGCTTAAACGATATCGTTCACAATATTGAACCGTGTGAAGGCCGCCTAATGAAGACATCAAGCTATTTGCCAGAATCCACGCCTCCAGGTTATCCCCTTTGCTTCCCAACATTGTTCACCCGGACCAGGCAGGTTTTACGACAGGGAGAGAGGCCCGCGATAAAACTACTAAAGCAATAAACCTGATTCACCAAGCAATCTCGGGCCCAGTCTCCTCCATGTTGTTATCCACAGATGCCGAAATGGCATTTGACCGTGTCAACTGGAAATTCATGGGGGGACCCTTCGATTCATAGGTCTCGGTGAGAATATGCTGCGCTGGATTTTAGCCCTCTACTCTGGACCAACTGCCAGGGTCCGGGTGAATGGAGTGCTCTCTGAACCATTCACTATACATAACGGCATGCGCCAGGGATGTCCTCTTCCCCCATTAATTTGTATCCTCACACTCGAGCCCTTTCTGAGACACGTGAGAACCAATCCTAACATCACAGGGATCACCATCCGGAAAACCTCCCATAAGGTAGCGGCATATGCAGATGACCTGTTGTTTTTTATATCGAATCCTGTCATCTCATTACCGAATCTAATGAGAGAGTTCCAGATTTATGCTACCCTTTCTAATTTTAAAATTAATTTAGACAAATCGGAAGCACTTAATATCAACCTGCCACCCCAATCTTCCGACACCCTACGATCCTCCTTTAGTTTCAAATGGTCGCATCAACATTATCCTATTTGGGGATTAAATTATCAGCTGATCTGAAAGATTTATCCCGGATCAGGAACAATAAGCATACGGCCTGGGTGCAAATTGAACAAAGCTTCTGCCCATTCCCGCTGAATGGACTCCCATGGGCGATGGCGTCGGCCCCTCCCCGGCTGCTTACTCATCCAACTATAGGCACCACATTGCGAGTCTGCAACACATTGCCTCTGCGAGCCTCATTTATTCCGCCCTGCTCACCATTACACCAATTATAAGTCACCCCGATTTTATTGCTGCCAGATCCGATAAGAATGTTGCGTTGTGGATAGAGGCTGGGAGAGATAGAGCGGAGGCTATGGGTGGAGGAGATGATTGGCCGACCCTGGAAGTGTTGTCGTCTTGGGAAGAACCCGCCAAATTAGGTTGGTGGAGATGCTTTCAGCTACGACACTATCTGCACTCATTGCCTCTGAGGACTTGTTTTAATCGGTCCAGGATGCAATTTGAATCATTGTGCACCGGCCAGGGACCAATCAGACACGCCTTGTCTCTGCTCTATTCTATGCGGAGCTCCCTTAAAGACCAGACACCACCCGCCTTTATCTCACAGTGGGAAACTGAATTGAATATTAATTTTACAGATGACCAGATTGCGAGAATACTCAATACTTAGTTCAAAGAGGCCAATTACAAATTGCTCTCAAGGTGGTACAGAACACCGGTCAAGCTCAATGCAATGTTCCCGGGGACGGGTATAGAGTGCTTGAGATGCGGGAAGGAACGAGGCTCATTCACGCATATCTTTTGGGATTGTGAAGTTATACGACCTCTCTGGTCTGCAATGGAGAATGTGATACAACTGGTTGCTGATATTAAACTACCCTTTATCACCGGCTTTGATACTCTTGCATCACTGTGAGATCCCTGTGAAGATATATAGGAACTCTCTGTTCAAATTTCTAATAATAGCTGCCAGATCTTGTATCCTGGTCATGTGGGGGAAAAACACCCCTCCCACCATCTCCCACTGGATCAGACGGGTCAGTGAACTGATGTATATGGAGAATCTGACATCTTCTCTACGAGATTCCCAGACTAATTTTGGTTCTACTTGGTTGGTCTGGATGGAATTTCAACAAACTGAGCGGTATCGCTCCCTGCTTGGTGGTGGGTTGCCCTTGGATCATCTTCCAATTTGAGTGGGTTGCATGTCGTGGCGGGCCTGGGGTGGGATGCCCTACCCTGGATTCCCCCTCCCTCCCTCCTACTCCCATCCTTCCCTCGCTTTCCTCACTCTCCCAAGTCGATTAGTCTCCACCTTCCCCCCTCGCCTTTTCTTTCTTGACCTCTAGGTCTTGTTAATCATCCTGCTATTTTGATACGACCTCGATTCTCTGTTCTTCGAATTCAATATAACTTGCATCTGATAAGGTTAAGCCTTAAAGGGGCCATGCACAAGGCCATTGTTGCTGGACTGCTAAGGACCCATTTCTCAATTTTTTTATTTCTCCATATTATGATGGTGCTGTACTGTTCTTATGAGCCCGGCGTACTTGTACTACTACATGGAACTGGTGATATCTGAGGGCTTGCCTTGATTATTCTGTTTATACTCATATATTCGCAAAATAAAGAATTAAAAAAAAAAAAGAAGAGCGTGAAAGACCGGGTACGAGCATTGGGGGGATGGGCTGAGCCCAGGCACAATGCAGCAGGCTGTGGGGAGAAGATGCACTCACCTGCGCTGAAGACTGATCTATTGAGGATCATTAGGTATTATCAGTCTTCACTACATGCACGCCTAGCTTTGTGAAGCGAAGTGGGGGGGAGGGGAAGAGAAAAAAGTTAGAACTATCAGCACCAATGCAATAAGAGAGAAAAGGTCCTGCAGTCCAGACAAGAGAGCACAAAGCCAAACCCCTGCAAAACTCTTGTCTTTTGGGTCGGGAAAACAGAGCAGCCTATCCCTCGTTGCTACCCTACCTGAGGAGGTAAGAGAAGAAGATATACACCATGGGAAGAAACAGGTCTTTGAGCTCCAACTGCAGGTCTGCCTCCAA
This sequence comes from Allobates femoralis, assembly GCA_033576535.1. Lineage (NCBI taxonomy): Eukaryota > Metazoa > Chordata > Amphibia > Anura > Aromobatidae > Allobates > Allobates femoralis. Next base: position 55,072,230 of record JARQOC010000003.1, on the reverse strand, counting down.
AGAAACGCTAACCGACCCTGAACATCCTGCCTGCCGGAGGGCGGCTGTCACCTGCTGACAAGGAGTTGACTTTTTATGGTAGGTTGTAATTCTTAGTGTCAGTCTCCAGAGACAGCCGTATACACCCATGGTCTCCTGCGTCCCCCAATGAAGCACATGAGAAAGGTTTTGTGTTTTTGTTCATATTTATTTTGGTATTGAAAAAAGGTGGGAGTGTCAAACTTTATTTATTTTTTTACATTTTTATAAATTTTATTTTATTACTTTCTATGTTCAAGTCCCCCTAAGTGGTTTGACCCTGACTGTACAGTGAAGATAATCTTCTATTAAGCCCAGATGCAAGCTGGGCATGACAAAGAGAAAAAAAGGTGACGGGTCATTCAGTTGGGCCCCTAATGCCAGTGTCAATCCATTAGCATTCTGCATTTGCATCGTGGTGAAACGGATTAGCATCAGAACTGATCCACATAAAGGTCACGATCAGAGACTGGCAGCAGCATCTAAGTGCGAAAATGGAAGCAAATGGATCTCTCTGATCGCTGCTGTTAGAGGCACTTTTTGGCGGTGACTACTGAGTATGTCCTACATTGGGAAAGTGTAATATTACAAAGTGGCAATTAAAAAACAAGGACGTTTATATAATGCTTGGACTCGCTGGGTGTCACAGTGAAACGCTCCTCTACTGCTCATAGGAAGGCATTACTTATAGTGCTTTAGTATATAAACCAGTGCAGATAACATGGCAGGTCTCCACAAAAAAAAGACCTAAAAACCTGCACTTACCTGAAGGATCGTCCTCTATTCTTGTAAACTTGGATCCGAGACGCCTGTGCCCCGGAGGACACGATGTACCCACAATGCCAGCCAACGCTCCACGTACACACTGGGTACACAGTGGAGAGGAGACATAAAGCTTCACAGCAACCAAACTACAAGACAAAAGAAAACCATAAATGATTTGAGAGAGTCAAGGTTTCCCATGTCGGCGGTCAGACAGCTGCCGACGTTTCATGAGTAGAATCATTACCGTGAGAGCTCGCGTGGTAGACGTGGTTAACGCATGGGAGACGGCTGTGATCACTTTGGACAGGTTATTCTCCATACTGACGTCTGTCGGACCCTGGAGTATATTGTACCCTCTGTAGATCCTGCAGGGAGTTTCACAATTGTTAGAGTAAAAAGCTTCCTACATCGTGCGCCATAAGAAGTCACCGGGAACATAAACCTGATCAATGAGCATCAAAACAGGCAAAAAATAAAAGGTTCCTAGAAGGTGGCATTTTATTTGTAGGGTTCCTCTGCAGCGCTCCCTTCCTTTTGGCAATAAACTAAAGCGCCCTATTGTGAGAGCAGGATATATATTATTATATCTAGACATCATTTGGTGAATATCTGTTTTGTCTTTCTGTATCGGCCGCTGTAAAATGGAGACCACTGTTTATTTTAGGATAAGAGACACTCTTCTTTGCTAGAAACAAAACTGAAGACAACATTGGAATGTGGACCCTAAGACACAGATTTTGAGCAGTGTGCAAAAGATGCTGACATTAAGTGAATAGGATGTATGTATGTAAACGCCAAAAGATAAGTTGACCAATGACAATGTTACAATAAAAGGCCTACTCTGCCGCCCAGAAAATAACAGTGTCTTTTATTATTTTTTGCTCCCAAAAATGTGGTAGGTCTTATTTTCAGGGGATGTCTTATTTTTCAGTGATCCCCCTCATTCCCTTGCAGCCCCCATCATCCACTGGCAGCCCCCATCATCCACTGGCAGCCCCCATCATCTCCTTGCAGCCTCCCATCATCTCCTTGCAGCCTCCCATCATCCCCATGCAGCCCCCCCATCATCCCCTTGCAGCCCCCATCATCCCCTTGCAGCCCCCATCATCCCCTTGCAGCCCCCATCATCCCCTTGCAGCCCCCAATATCCCCTTGTAACTCCCAATATCCCCTTGCAGCTCCAAATATCCCCTTCATCCTCTTGCAGCCCTCATCATCTCTATGCAGCTACCAATATACCCATTACGGTACTTGCAATAGAAAAATAACACACACCCCTTTTCTAACTGGTCAGCCGCTGAATGTATTCTAGCGCTGCTCTGAGCTCTCTCCTGTCGTAGATGTTCGGTAAGCCGCCAGACAATCAGAGGCCTGCATGTAATGTCACGCGCTGACGTTAGCCGCTGGACTCTGATTGGCCGGCAGCTTACCCAACATCTACGACAGCTGAGCCAGAGAGCACAGAGCGGTGTTGGAATAAATACAGCGGGCTACACTACAGCAATGACTAGTATGAATCAGAGCGGCATGCCGTGGTCTTCTGTTGGGCTACATAACGACACTAATGGAGTCTGAGGAAAGGTGCGGAGACCATTTTCCTTTGTGCCTAGTGTCAAGCCTCCTAGTTATAGGGCCTATCTGTGTTCCCAATGTATTTCATGAGAAATAAAACACTTATAAAATCATCCTCAGATTTTTACTTCTTCATCATCCAGATTACCTGGTGATTGTACTGACAGCAAAGTGAGATGCCGGCTGAGTCTCGTGCATAAGGAGCTTCAGGTAGACGCTGCTCTGGTCCCGCGCTGCGGCCACCACAGGATCGGCCTGTCCCTGGTCACAGCTGTAAAATAACTTTGGAACGAGTCTAAGTATAAAAAGAACATAAATACATATGAGAGTCAATCAATGGGATTACGAACCCGTGGACAAGTGCGGAGACTTGATTTTGTAATCCCTGTTAACCAGCGGAAGATGGCGTCATGAAAAAATAAAAACACACTACTACCACCATTCTCTGCAACAAAGGATCCTTCTGGAGGACCCCTGGGTCATAGGGTGCCGGTAAGTGTCACTAGCACATTAATTATAATCTTGGAAGAGAAAGTCTTTCAGCTCTTGGGTTGATTCCAGGTCCTCAGGGAGGTGTTCAACATGGTGCATGTGGTGCATGAATTTTGCGTAAAATCAAAAAAATATTATTTTTGGCTTAATTTTAAACTCCTTTTTAAAAGCACCATAACATTTTTTTTCCAGCGCAAAATCGGGGCTTTAAATGTAAGACCCCTGCCCCCACCCCCGGTGAACTCACATCATCCCTCCCACATCTCAGTTGATCTCATCACCTGAGATGTGGAGCTCACAGCGCCGATCAGATCCGCGATCCGATCGGTGGTGGTAACCCAATGGATTTAACGGTTATTCACTGACCGCTGGATCTGAAGGGCCGCGGCAATCGCGGGATCTCCTTGTGGTACCTGGAGAGCCTGGGGTCAAGTGATGATCCCGAACGATATGCGGTATCACTTCCTGTGATTGCCTGGCGAGCATCATTTGTGCTATATGTCTATTAGAATCACTGCACACATACACTTAAGGAGTTTTTTTGCTTGTTGGTGAAATTTATTGAAACAAGTGCTCTTATAGTGATTGCGACAGAATAATTTGTGCTATATAGAGCCGAGATGCAGCTCATCTCTACATAGCACAAGCAATCGCAGAGTGCAGCACAGAGGACCTATAGGGGCCAGTGTAAGACAAAGATATAATAAAAAAAATATTTTTAAAAATATGAAAAAAAAACAAAAAAAAAAAATACACAATTTAAATCACCCCACTTTCGCGTTATTGAAAGTAAAACTATTAAAGAAATGTAAAAAAAAACACACATATTTGGTATTGTCACGTTCAGAAATGCCCGATCTATCAAAATATAAAATCAATTAATCAGATCTGTAAACTGCGTAACAGAAAAAAAAAGTTTAAACGCCAAAATTACGTTTTTTTGGTTGCTGCAACATTGCAATAAAATGTAATAACGGGAGATCAAAACATCAGATCTACCCAAAAATGGTGTCATTAGAAACGTCAGCTCAATACAAAATAATGTGTCACACAGCCCCAGATCCCGAAACATGAGAACGCTACGGGGCGCGGAAATTGGTGCAAAAGCGCAATTCTTTTTCTTTCAAAATGTCTGAATTTTTTTTCCCCACTTAGATACCAGTGGAAGTAACATGTTTGGTGTCTATGAACTCGTACCGACCTGAGGCCTCATACCGACATGTCAGATTTACCATACAGTGATCATGGGGAGTAAAAACCCCAAAACAAACTTTTTTTGTACATTTCACTGCACTTGGAGTTTTTTTTCCCATTTTCCAGTCACTATATGGTAAAATAAATTATCCCATCTGAAAGTTCAACTGGTCCCGCAGAACACAACAAGCCTCATATGTCTATATTGACGGAGAAATATAAAAGTTATGGCTTTTGGAAGAAGGGGAGGGAAAAACAAAATCAGGAAATCGCCGGAGGGTGAAGGCTTTAAAGCAAGAATATGCAAGAATGTAAAGACAATTGTGCAAAAACTCCAGGAGGACCCGAAATCACTCGAGAGGGTGGGAAACTGGGACATAATCCATGTTTACATGATTGCTCCGGCATGTGGGGAGAAAGCCGCTCCCAGCCTCTTATCTGGTGGGGGCCCAAGAGCATCTAAATTGTTACTGATTGATCATTATCGCTGCCGGGAAGAGTCAGGAGCCCCCTGTACACAGAGATGGTCAGATGATCCTACCGGAAGCTCTGGGGGACTTTAACGTATAGTCTATGGGGGCCTTAGAAAAAAGAAAAATGTCTATTCAATCCTAGAAAAATATTGGAATCTTAGGAGTCCTCAGTGGGTGATACCTTTTAATGGTGAATTGAAAAGATGGTGACTAATAGCAAGCATTCCAGACAAATCAGGTCTCTTCTTCAAGCTTAATAAGAACACAAATTCTGAACACACACATATACACACATACAGGGTTGAATAAGCAGAGCATAGTGATCTATGTTGAGAGGGGGAAGAGCATCTGGGGCAGTTAATACCAGAGTTCATAGATAAGACGTGTGATAGTTTAATGTCCTTTGATTAGTGGTTGTTTCAAGTTTTGAAGTTTCCTCAATTGATGTAAAAAGACATTAATCTATGTGTAACATTCATTCCAGCTCTGAATGTGTCAAAAGCCATCATGAGTTCATATTCCCAGACTTTTCTGATTCTTTGGGATCTGAAATTATCTTTCTATACTAGTATTTTCATATCCCCCAGATGCTCTGCCCCCTCCCAACACAGACCACTATGCTCTGCTTATTCAACCCTGCACATGTATATATATCTGTGTGTTCAGAATTTGTGTCATTATTAAGCCAGAAGAGGAGACCGAAGCTGTCTTGACAGCTTGCTATTATCCACCATCTTCTCAGCCATTAAAAGGTATCAACCCCTGAGGACTCTCAGATTCTAATATTTTTCTATCCACTGGCTAACACGGTACCTTATTCAATCCTACTTACCGAACTAATGAGGAGGCTGCTACATGTCTGACCCGAGCGTCCTCATCCCCTAGAAGGCTTATGATGACGCCATTTAATACCCGCTCCTGAAGATGCAGCAACTGCAACATAAGAGGGGGGAGTAGAACCGTGGATAAGACGGGAGACGATCGGTGACCTCAAGAGCTGCACACAAGGAAAACACACTCCGCTCTGCTCTATCAGGCCTAGGCTTACAACTAAAGTAAAATGGGCCATACGTTTATAGAATAAAAGATTTTCATATTAATTATTTTCTAAATTAAACCGCTGTTTCCATTATCTTACACACCCCTATAATAAGGTCTATCCACTTATCAAATATCAAAGATTCGTAATACTTACCCCAGTATAAAAATGGGCACCTCTGTGCAATCCTTCTGCTCGGCCTTCCAAGAAATTGACTAATCTGCAGAAAGAAAGGAAAAACATATCACATACCGAAAGGTTAGGCAATAAAATGCAGCTCACCGGGGGTTAAAGCACTGGGAACCCCAAGGATCCTGAGACCGGGGCTAAAGAGTTTTCCTTTTAAATGATGTGACTGTCATTAAGACTTTAAGACAGTGTTTAAAATACTTTGAGGTGGAAACGTTCTATTTCTTACCTGTAATTTGGCAACCGGCTGCATGGTGAATGGCCGTTAAGTATCACAGAGGTGGGATGTAAACCTGAAGTGTCTACTCTGGGACCTGTCCTTCCACGAGTATATGTTAAAGCATTCAGGGCCAGCTTTACAGATAGATAGAGAGATAGGCGTGTCTAGCTATCCACATACCTCCACCCATGGGTGTGTCTCTCATAGGACAAGGGTGTCTGTTTGTTTAGCACAAGGTCAGTCTGTGAGGAGCCTCTGAGAGGTTGTGTGTGAGCACGGACAGGAGTCAGTGTTTGGAGGTTGCCTGAGAAACTGTGTACTGACTGGGGTCAGTGAGTGGAGCCTGAGATTGTTCCACCGGGATACTTCTGGAGAGGAGTTGTATCCAAACCTATGCGGGCGTACCTGTGAGTTAGAAGGACTGTATACCATGTTTGTGTATTGATGTTCCTGTAAAGGAAGGCTAATGTTGTGTTTTCTGGAGAGCGGTTATTGAAGCCTGTAATAATCCATATGGATTTTTCAGAAGTGTTCATTGTGGACCAAGCAAGACGAGTCACCCCATCACATTAAGTGAACGGCCACGTACCGGAAATCAATTTCTGCCAGTGTCTCCAATAGCTCCGTCCTCACAAGCCAATAGGAACTGTTCTTAAGAGTGAGCAGATCTATCATCAGCTGTAGCCCGAGCTCGCTGTATGTGCTGCAACATAGACTGGAGATGCAATGCTGAAAATGGAAAATATAATAAAGAATTGGAATCTTAAAAGTCAAAGAAACCCTATGGACGAGACAAACCCCTTCATAAAGTGATTCTAAATTATTAATTCTTGTCCCGGATATAGATTTGGGGTCTTTCTCTCACGATATGCGGGGACTCATTTTCATGTTATTTCATATATTTTTCTGCCAATATCTTGGAGAGGAAAGGAAGTACTGTGTGTTTATTCAACATTTTGGCTACATTTTTATTTTATGTCCAAAGAGGCCAGCAGAAAAAAAATAAAAAAGAGAATTTTGTTTACGTACCGTAAATTCTTTTTTCTTGAATCATCAATGGGAGACCCAGACAATGGGGTTTAGGGCGCTGCCCTCCGGAGGTCACACTAGGTACTACAAGTTTGTAGCACCGCCTCCTCCGCTTATAAACCCCCACCGTAGGAGACATCCTCAGTTTAGTCCATAAGCTGCGAGGAGAAATAAACCACACCCGAAACATCGGGAAGAATGCCGTGCACAGACGGTGTAACAACCCGGAAACACTGTCTCAACAGAGAACAGATCAAATGCAAACATGCAACGGAACAACTGGGTGGGTGCTGGGTCTCCCATTGATGATTCAAGAAAAAAGAATTTACGGTACGTAAACAAAATTCTCTTTTTTCTGATCATCATAATGGGAGACCCAGACAATGGGGATGTCCTAAAGCAATACCCCAGGGCGGGAAGAGTTCCTCAACAAGACGGATAACACATGGTTCCCCTTTTAAAGGTGGGCAACCGCCGCCTGGAGAACCCGCCTGCCCAAACTCGCATCCGCAGAGGTATGGGCATGCACCATATAGTGCTTAGAGAAAGTGTGCAGGCTGGACCAAGTGGCCGCTTGACACACCTGTAGAGCAGAAGCTCGATGTCGCAAGGCCCAAGAGGCACCTACAGCTCTAGTAGAGTGTGCCTTCAAACCCACCGGGAGAGGCAAACCAGAAGACCGGTAAGCCTCCTGAATGGGAGCCTTGATCCATCTGGCCAAGGTCGACTTTGAAGCCGCGGACCCCTTACAGCGACCCATCGTGAGGACAAATAAGGAATCCGAACTCCTAAAGGAGGCGGTCCTGGACACATAAATGCGTACAGCTCTCACGAGATCCAGAGTATGGAGGTCGCGCTCAACCTGATGAACGGGAGCGGGGCAAAATGATGGGAGAACAATCTCCTGGTTCAAGTGGAATGTTGAAACCACCTTCGGCAAAAATTCAGGCCGTGGGCGCAACACCACCTTGTCCTGGTGAACCACCAGAAAGGGTGACTTGCACGAGAGTGCAGCCAATTCTGAGACCCTTCTCAGCGACGTAATCGCCACCAGAAAGACCACCTTCTGGGACAGACGAGAGAGAGAGACGTCTCTCAGTGGCTCAAACGGCGGTTTCTGCAGTGTCGTCAGGACCATGTTTAGGTCCCAAGGGTCCAGAGGTCGTCTATAGGGCGGGACCACCCGAGACACCCCCTGCAGAAATTGACGTACCTTCGGGAGGAGCGCCAAGCGCCTGTCAAACAACACTGAAAGTGCTGATACTTGACCTTTCAGAGAGCCAAGGGATAATCCCAACTCCAACCCCGACTGTAGGAAGGCCAGCAATGTCGGGATAGACAAAGGCCACGGTGAGCGGCCACCAGAGGCACACCAGGTAAAAAAGATTTTCCACGTTCTGTGGTATATCTTCCTGGAAACAGGTTTCCTTGCCCGATTCATAGTGGCAACCACTGTAGGAGAGAAACCTCTGGATGTCAGCAGCCAGGCCTCAAGAGCCATGCAGTCAATCTGAGGGCCCTGGAATTGAGGTGGAAGAATGGCCCTTGCGCGAGTAGATCTGCGCGTTCTGGAAGAGCCCACCTGTGTCCGCCTGACAGTTGCCACAGGTCCGGGTACCAAGACCTCCTGGGCCAATCTGGAGCCACTAGAATGGCCACTCTGCATTCTGTCCTGATCTTCCACAGGACCCTGGGAATCAGAGCCAGAGGCGGAAACACATATGGCAGCTGGAATCTGGACCAGCTCAGAATCAGGGCGTCCGCTCCCAGAGACTGGGGATCCCAAGATCTTGCCATGTATTGGGGCACCTGATGATTCAGCCGTGAGGCCATCAGATCCACGTCCGGAGTGCCCCACCTGCCGCAGATGTCCCGGAAGACGTCTGGATGTAGAGACCACTCTCCGGCGTCCATCCCCTGTCGGCTCAGATAGTCGGCCTCCCAGTTCTCGACCCCTGGGATGTGAACTGCGGAGATCAGGCAGCCGTTTTCCTCCACCCAAGCTAGAATGCGGTGGACTTCGGCGAGGGCCTGAGCACTTCTGGTCCCTCCCTGATGATTTATGTAGGCGACGGCCGTCGCATTGTCGGACTGTACCCGAATGGGCTGTCCTGACAGGAATTTCTGAAACGCCAGTAGCGCCAGATAGACCGCCTTGATCTCCAGCACGTTGATCTGCAACGCCGACTCCGACTGAGTCCAAAGGCCTTGAGCCCTGTGGTGCAAGAACACCGCCCCCCAGCCCTTCAGACTGGCGTCGGTGGTCACCACTAACCATGACGGTTTTAGGAAGGACCGGCCCCGTGACAGGTGAAGTGGCAGGAGCCACCACTGTAGAGAGTCCCTGGTTGGTTGTGACAGTGTCACCAGCCGATTCAGAGAGATCGTCCTCTTGTCCCATCTGCGAAGAATCTCCAGCTGGAGAGGACGGAGGCGAAACTGTGCGAACGGCACCGCCTCTATCGCCGCTACCATGCGACCCACCAGTCTCATCAATACCCGTAGGGATGACTGTGGAGACAGGAGGACATTCTGCACTCCTGATTGGATCGCAAGCTGCTTGGCTTGAGGTAGGGACACCAGGGCCGAGTCCGTGTGGAAGTCCATGCCCAGATATGTCAATGACTGGGTCGGAACCAGGGTCGACTTCTGAATGTTGATAAGCCACCCGAACCGTTCCAGGGACTTCATGGTCACCTCCAGGCTTACCCGACAAAGGTCTTCCGATGGCGCCCTGACCAACAGGTCGTCCAAATAGGGTATGACGGCGTGTCCCTGCGCATGCAGGAGAGCCATCATGGAGGCCATCACCTTTGTGAACACCCGTGGTGCTGAGGCTAGCCCGAATGGCAGTGCCACAAATTGGAAGTGCTCTTCCCCACTGCGAATCTCAACCAGCGCTGATGAGCTGGTGCAATGGGGACGTGAAGGTAAGCGTCCCTGATATCGATGGACGCTAGGAAGTCTCCCTGTGACACAGCTGCGATCACTGAGCGCAGGGATTCCATGCGGAACTTCCGAACCAACACGTGACGGTTGAACAACTTGAGGTCCAAAACCGGGCGAAAAGAGCCGTCCTTCTTTGGGACAATAAAGAGGTTGGAGTAAAAACCCCTGAACCTCTCTTCCGTGGGCACAGGGACCACCACTCCGTCTCTGCGGAGCCCCTCCAACACCAGGTGAAAAGCCTGAGCCTTTTCTGGAGATGGAATCGACCGATGGAATCGGGATATCGGTTTTGACGTAAGCTCTATCCTGTACCCTCGCGAGATCACGTCTCGAACCCACTGATCTTGAACGTGAAGCAGCCACTTGTCCTGAAAGCGAGACAAGCGGCCCCCCACCTGTGGGGAGGCAGGATGAGATAGCGAGTCATGTCGAGGCGGGCTTGGGGGTGGCAGCCGCTGCCCCCGCCGGCTTCTTCTGACGACTCTTGGAACGCCACTGAGTAGCAGGCTTGCCCCCTCGGTCTGAGCGAGTGGACGCCGTTGATGACTGTGAACCGGAGCGAAAGGACCACTGCTTAGGGTTCCTTTTCACGGTGTACCGTGGCTTAGGCTTATTCTGCGGTATCTTAGACTCAGCAGAATCCTTTATCAATTTGTCCAGTTCGGTGCCAAAAAGCCTGTCACCAGCGAACGGAAGATTTTGTAAAATCTTCTTAGATGTGGCATCTGAGTCCCAGAGACGCAGCCACAACAGCCTGCGGATCGCAATTGCATTGGCCGAGGCCACAGCAGAGCGAGTGGCAGTTTCCAAAGATGCCGTCCTGGCATAGTCCGCATAGGCCCTTGCTCTCTCAGTGAGAGCCAGGACCTCTGGACTGGACCTAGCTAGATCAGTGATACCATCCAAACAGATAGTGATCGCTTGTAGGGTCCAGACTGCGGCAAAATTAGGGGCAAACGAAGACCCCACAGCCTCATAGGAAGACTTGGCGAGTTGCTCGACCTGTCTATCAGTAGCATCCTTCAACGAGGAGCTATCAGAGGCAGAAAACAAGGAGCGCGCAGCAATCCTAGTCATGGAAGCGTCCACCTTGGGAGACTGCGACCATTCCTGGAGCGCCTCCTGGGGAAAGGGAAAGCGATTGTCCTTAGTTTTACGGACATAACGCCGCCCAGGATGCAACCTGGGAGCTTTAATCACCCTTCCGAAATTAGTGTGGTCCATGAAGGAGCCACTTGGTCTAGCCTCTGGCCGCAGCCATTGATAGATCTCCTTGGGGTGTACAGTCACCTCCTCAGGAGGAGTGACAAGACGCAATGTCTCATTGATGGAGGACACCAGATCCTCCACCCCATCTGGAGGTTCAGACATAGACCCAAGAGTAGAACCCCCATCATCTTCCTCACCATCAGAGGAACGCTCCTCCTCAGAGAGAGTCTGGAGCTCAGGAGAAGCCTCACGGGCTCGCTTAGGGGGTCTTACAGCAGAAGTAAGAGACACCCGGGGGTAACTAGGAGGAGTAGCTGGGTTCTCCAGTCTCCTATGCAGTGCCTCCAGGGTTTGCGACATGGAGGACATCTGGGACAGCAGAGATTCATTGATCTTATTCTGCGTTTCCCATGGCCCTGGGATCACCTGAACCTCAGGGTATAATCCCGGATTTGCAGACTCAATAGTAGCAGATCGGGCCTCAGGGCGTCCGCAGTTATTGCAGGACCCCTCCACCAGTGTCCCGTTGCATGTAGTACAGACAATGGTGGCCACCGCCGCCTTAGCAGCATGCTTCCCAGCTGAGGACATCTCCACAGTGTGGGGAATATAAGCCAAAGTTCACAAACAAACCGGGAATCCCGGTGGCTTACCGACCGCAGTAAAGCGGTAGGAGGAAGCGGTGTGTGTGTGTGACCTCCGCGAGTTCCGGTCTCCCTTGCAAGTGCAGACACGCGCTGCAGTTCAGATCCCAGCCGGGAAGTGAGGGAGAAGATGGCCGCCGACAGTGAAGATGTGGGCGGAGCCAGGAACACGCGGGAAGAACACACAACACGCCCAGCGGTGATGTCACCCTAAGGGCTGCCTCCTCCTCCTCCAGACTGCCTCAGCAATGGAGGTGCCGGAGCCCGCAGCGCGGGAAACGAGAGTGAATATCACCACACACACTCTCAGACTGCATGTACACATAAAAACACCCGCAGTCTACAGCCTCAGCCCCTGTGAAACACAGGGCGGTCAGCCAGGGAGACCCCAGCACAGGGTCACCGCCAGAACCGCGGACCCGAGGGTAACCGCGCGGTCTGAGTGTCATGACACCACAGTGACAGACACTACCCCCAGGCACACAGGAGACACACCAGGTGCCTCAGTGCCGGTCCGGTCTGTAAGCACCTTTAGGGAGGCCTCGGACGGGGGTACAGCACCAGTCCGGAGTGTAAGCACCATTTAGGGAGGCCTCGGACTGGGCTGGCTCCGTCCGGTCTGTAAGCACCATTTAGGGAGGCCTCGGACGGAGCGGAGCTGTGCAAGGCTCCAGGCTCCCCCTATCCAGAGCCTCCATGGAGGGATGGAAAGGAAAGGAGCACGACAGCGTACCGGGAGAACACTAAAGTGTCCAGGCTAAAAGCCCTCCGGTACCTCCACCAGCGTGTTCCACAAGGGTGAGCGGGGAGGCTGTCGAGGGTCCCGAATGGGACCATTTTACCTTGTCTTCATACGCCATCACGTAAGTTGTGAGAATGCAGTGAAGTGCAAGCAAAGCGTGATCCTCCGAGCACACTAAGTTTAAAACTGAGGATGTCTCCTACGGTGGGGGTTTATAAGCGGAGGAGGCGGTGCTACAAACTTGTAGTACCTAGTGTGACCTCCGGAGGGCAGCGCCCTAAACCCCATTGTCTGGGTCTCCCATTATGATGATCAGAAAATTTAAAATTTTGCTTGTTTTTCTATAAGAATTACTTTCTCTATCAAGCTTTTTTTTTTTCTTCAACAGAGGTGGGGCTAGTAATAGCAATGTTTTTAATGCATTTTATTTCAATACGTTGAGACCCCGTAAAGTCAAACAATGACCATGGTGGACATTTCAATCCATAAAAAAAAAAAAAAAAAATCAATTCCCCTGTAACTGGGGCTGGCATATGAGCCCGGTTATATGGGAAATTCATCTTCATCTGCACAGCAGCTCCTGCTCCCTCCTGGCACCTGGTGATAACATGATCGCTTCTATCAGTGAAGTAAGCACCGCTAGCGTTTCTTATCGTCCCGTCACACTTGGGGACGTTCCAGCGATTCCGACAACGATACGACCTGGTAAGGATCGCTGGAACGTCGTACGTGGTCGCTGGTGAGATGTCAATCAGTCAGATCTACTCAACGACGCAACAACTACACGTTGACACGTATAATGACCTCGGCGGCTGTTGGGACCCTGTCACACAGCAGCTAGTCTGACAACTCAGACCTATGTGGCCGAGTTCTGAGCTGCCAACGAGGTCATTGTTAGGCTGCGTTCACACATTGCGTATTTTGCCGCGTTTTTTTACGCGCGCTTTTCAAAATACGCAATGTGCCTTTTGTCTGCCTGCAAAGTGAATGGGAAATTCACTTTGCAGTGCAGACATTGCGTAAAAATACGCAGTGCGTTTTCCGGGAGAAAACGCAGCTGCGTAAACAATTGATATGTCAATTGTTTACGCAGCTACTTCTGCGTATTCTCCCAGAGGGGAGGAAGAATCCTGCTTCCTCCTCCCCTCTGTGACATGTGTGACCACCCCATTAGACTTCACAGTGTATTAATCTACACTGTGAAATCTAAATTAAACAAAAGCAAGTGTGTGAAAAATAAAAAAGAATGAATACTTACCTTCCGACGCCTTCTGCCGCTGTGCGATCCCCAGTTCTAAGTCAGATCTCTTCTGACAAGACCTGTGGTGACGTCAGAGGGGGGGCGTTCCCGGGCACTCGTGGTCATGTGATATCACATGACCGCGAGCAGCCAATCAGCGATGGGACCGCCCCGGGAACGCCCCCCTCTGACGTCATCACAGGTCCTGTCAGAAGAGATCTGACTTGGAACCGGGGATCGCACAGCGGCAGAAGGCGTCGGAAGGTGATGTATTCATTCTTTTTTATTTTTCACACACTTGCTTTTGTTTAATTTAGATTTCACAGTGTATATTAATACACTGTGAAGTCTAATGGGGCTGTCACAGAGGGGAGGAGGAAGCAGGATTCTTCCTCCCCTCTGTGACATCACTGCGCTTTCTGGGGGAAAGAAAGCGCAGTGTGTGAAAGCCCCTGCGTATTTTGCTGCGCTTTTTTGCGCGGCCGAAAAACGCGGCAAAAAGCAAAATACGCAAATGTGTGAACGTAGCCTTAAGGCGTCAAACACACCGATGCATGCTGCCCAGCGGGAACCTGACGATCATAAAATGGTCCAGGCCATTTCGACACAATCGGCGATCTCACAGCGGGGGCCTGATCACTGCTACGTGTCAAACATAGCGAGATCGCTGCCGAGGTCGCTGTTGCGTCACAAAACCTGTGATCAAACAGCGATCTTGCTAGGTGTGACGGGGGCTTAAAATTGTATACACAAAGTTTGTTTAGTGGTGAAAATAGAGCGATCAGGAAGGCAGATATGGTAATACACAGTCTCTGTCTTCTCTATGGGGAGTCCGGCTGTGTCAGATAGCGGCTCCCATTTCTTGCAGTAGCATATTCTCACCCAGATGCTTTTTCTGACATAAGGTTTTAGAACATAACTGCAGAGTAATAAGCTGATTTGCCCGGACGGTGAAAGTCTATGGGCGGTGTGGCAGTATTTAAATGACACACAGAAATCACATTTTACATAATATATCCACTCACCCTGACGGCAGCACAAGCCATCTTGCAAGTAACGGACGATTCATCTTTAAGGGATTTTTGCAATAAAGGAATGCAATCTTCCACAGAGAAATTATTCCCTTTAAAAATAAAATGAATGATACTGAATAATTAATATTTTAGCAATTAAACAATTCATGTTAACAATATTTGGGGACACAGTAGCGTTGGTTTATGTCCTGTCATTAGGAGGCTCGACAATAAGTAACAAAAATTAAAAGGTGCAGTCTGAGTTGTTCTGATCCGGGTGCTCTTCTACTACTTTTGGCCCTAAACTGAAGAAATGTTGTATGAGGAGAGGGCCTCTGCGTCACCCAATGTATTCAACAACAAAGGCATTTTACGATAAATACAAAGATCCAATTTTTCACTACTGAAGAAGCTTTACAACCCTACAGGAGATATAAGGAACAGGAAGGTTCTTTAACCCCTTCACCCCCGGGGACTTTGCTGTTTTCATTTTATTTTTTGAAGACCAAAAAACTTTTATTTAGGTGTTTGGCCTTTTTTGCCATTATGCAGTATACAGATGTGATTAATAGATCTTATATTTTGATAGATCAGGCATTTCTGAACACGATACAAAATAGGAGTATTTTTTTATAGTTTTATTTTCAGTGGGCAAAAGGGGGGTGGAATTGGACTTTTACATTTTTTTTCCATACTTATAAAAACTTTTTTTTTTCTCATTATTTTACTCTGGTCCCCAGAGGGCATCAGAGCTGCACACTGCAATCACTTCTCTTGTCTTCAGATGGGCTGCTGCTCATCTAAAGACGGGGAAAATGATCACTCCCTGCTGGTGATGTCAATGGGACATCGCAGGCAGGATGTGAACCAGGACAGATTCCGGGGTCATTACAGTACCACGGGCTGTCCAGGTAACAGCAGAGGTCCCATGATTGCTTTATGGGACCTGCAATCATGGCGGGGGAACAGTATGATCCCTGCCAGGTGCTTTGGATCGCGCTGTCAGTCACTGACAGCGTGATCCAAAGGGTTAAACAGAGTCGATTGGATAGCGGATCTGATCAGCGCTGTTAGATACACATCCCAGCTGATGAGATCATCTGAGATGTGGAAGGGATGTGAGCTCACATCAAAGGGTGGGAGGCGACCTATGACGTACATGAACATCATAGGTCATGAAAGGGTTAATAAAATGATTTTGATTCTTTTTTTTTTTAGAAGTTCAACTTCAGAAATTCCCAGCAACCAGCTATTGTTCTCAGGAGAAACTTCTCACCCTACATTAGTCCTAGTCCTTGGCTAGACAAAGGGTACTTGGACCCGAAACGTCGCCATTTGTGCCATGTCTGAATAAAATCCTTTTGAATCACTCAAAAGCATCGGAGTCCTCAACATTTTTGTATCTGTATACATTAGTCCTGCTACCAAGAACAACCAGAATAGCTAACCGTTACTCTGATGCCTCTGCCCTGTGCCAGTCATTGCACTGGTTACCCACACACTACAGGATCCAATTCAAATTGCTTGTTGTCACCCACAAAGCTCTTTACGGTGCAGCACCTCCCTACATCTCCTTCCTCATCTCTGTCTATCACCCCACCCGCTCTCTATGCTCTGGGTGTGACTTTAGACAAGGGGAACCATTTTTCTGCTGGGGGCCATTTGGAAATTTCTACAATCCTTCGGGGCCGCACAAAAAGTTATCTCCTTGAAAAGGACCCGCTATATTTGGTTCAACAATCACCTCCCCCCTACTGTGGTGGCTGGAGCTGCTTCTCTTTGGCGTGGGTGATATTGCTTATGTTGCTTCTCTACTGCTTTCCCAGGTTTGCTAGAGCCCTAGACATCACAGGAGAGGCTGGGAGTGTATACCTCACTGGGGAGGCTGAGGCTGGGGCATAGAGATCACCGGAGAGCTGGATTTAAAGGGCAGACAGTCGGCCGCCAGCCTGAGCACTGCTGTCCCCAGGAATCTGCCCGGAGGCAACAAAAAAGTCAGCGAGGATTCGGCCCTGGGGCATGAAAACTGATACTTTTATTTATCAAATGAGTTGCAAAATGAATAGAAAATATAGTCCAGACATTGACAAGGTTAGAAATAATGATTTTTATTTGAAATAATAATTTTCTCTTCAGTTGTTCTGTCTCTCACAAATGTTCTTCTGAGTGATCCAAACACCTAAGACTTTGATCCCTCTGTCCATAACACTTCGTTTAATCTTCCTCTGTTCAATGTCTGTGTTCTTTTGCCCATATTAATATTTCCCTTTTATTAGCCAGTCTCAGATATGGCTTTTTCTTTGCCATTCTGCCCTGAAGGCCGGCACCCCGGAGTCGCCTATTCACTGTACATGATGACACTGGCGTTTTGCGGGTACTATTTAATGAAGCTGCCAGATGAGGAGCTGTGAGGCGCTGATTTCTCAAACTAGAGACTTTAATGTACTTGTCTTGTTGCTCAGTTGTGCAGTGGGGCCTCCACTTCTCCTTCTACTCTGGTTAGAGCCTGTTGGTGCTCTCCTCTGAAGGGAGTAGTTCCCACCAGTGTAAGAAATCTTCAGTTTCTTGGCAATGTCTCGCATGGAATAGCCTTCATTTCTAAGAACTGTCGCGTTTCACATGAAAGTTCTCTTTTTCTTGCTGTTTTGAGAGTTTCATAGAACAAACAAATGTAATGCTCCAGATTCTCAACTAGCTCAAAGGAAGGTCAACTTTATAGCTTCTATAATCATTATTAGAAAACTCCAACCAACACACATACACATGTTGGGTATATACAATAATACCATTCACATTGATATATGGTTCCCAATCGTGTTCTTGGACTATCAATATTCATTGGCATTTGGTGCAATGATGTTAGTGTACTTCTCTAATCAGCCAAGCCGTTTTCAGCTGTGCTAACATACTTGGACAAGGGTTTTCTAAACATCCATTAGCCTTCATACACAGTTAGTAAACACAATGTACCATTAAAACAATGAAGTTGTGGTTGTTGGAAATGGGGATCTATACACCTACAGTATGTACTGTAGATATTGCATTAAAAAGCCAGACGTTTGCAGCTAGATTAGTCATTTAACACATTAACAATGTATAGAGTGTATTTCTGATTCATTTAAAGAGGATCTGTCACCAAACCAGGCATGGTGATCCAATTACAGCACTGGATGCAGCATGTCTGCTGCATCCAGGCAAGGGGTCCCCCAGCCCTTGAGCCCCCCTGTACCCCGAGTAAATACACTTAGAAAACTTACATCCTGCAGCCAGAAAGGAGGTGGCGAGAGGCTGGAGCCGAAGGGCAGATTCACACCCCCTGCATGTTTAATCTGCCCACCGCTGCCTCCCTGATGCCAATCATTGTCACCTCCTGCTCTGACATCACCACCTTTCCCCGCCCTGCTCTATGTTAACCATAGAGCTGGGCGGGTATAAGTGATGACGTCACCACAGGGGGCAGGGCTAAACGGCCATAATAAATTGTGCTATACTGCAGACGAAGGAGACAATGATTGGCATCAGGGAGGCAGCGGTGGGCTCCAGCCTCTGGCCACTTCCTTTCTGGCTGCAGGATGTAAGTTTTCTAAGTGTATTATCTCGGGGTACAGGGGGGCTCAAGTGCTGGGGGACCCCTTGCCTGGATGCAGCAGACATGCTGCATCCAGTGGTGTAATTAGATCACCATGCATGGTTTGGTGACAGGTCCTCTTTAATGTTAGCTTCATTGAAAAAAAAATGTGCTTTTCTTTCAAAAATAAGGAAATTTCTGAACAGTAGTGTAGATTGTAAGCTCTTATGAACAGGGTCGTCATTTTTTGCTTTAATTATTGCACTTTTCATAACTGTTTCTTATGACTGTTTGTATATGAACCACTGAATTGTAAAGCGCTGCTGAATATATTGGCGCTATATAAATAATGATTATTAATATTATTAATATTTAGACTTTATTATGAGGTTCACAGCAAAGAGCCTGTAAGTCACCTGTACGGTTTTTAACCACAGTTATCCAATGTTCTGCATCATATCGGGACTTGTTCAGTATGGAGTAGACTATGGTGCCGCAGAGGATGGACGTGGCTCCTCTAACCTGAGGGTCCCCATGATTAATGTAGTTCAGGATGTCCGACACAAACTGCATTTCTAGAAAGAAGACGACAACGTGAACTTTAATTTTCCATGTAGAAATCATGCAGCAGCAATGATTGTTGTAATGTAATAATTACAGTGTAATCTCCAGAGGAACCATTTCTCCTTTAGTAAATCCACAGTGGGCAGACAGACAGACAGACAGGGGTTACCTGGATGGTCGAGGCTCTCTGGCTGCAGCTTGTACAGTTTGCTGAAGAAAGCTTCGGGGAACAGAGCGACAGCCGCCCCGACACAGCTCAACGCCAAGGCCTTCACGCTGACCCGCACCACGCTGTCAGGAACCATGGCTGCAAAACACACAAGGACAACAATTATCACTTGTCTTATTTTTTGCGTCTCGAGCTGAAGTTTTTAATGATACCATACTAGGGTGGATGCGCTGTTTTGATCGCCCGTTATTGCATTTTTTAGCATTGTTGCAGCGATCAAAAAAACGTAATTTTGGCGTTTGAACCATTTTTTGCGCTATGCAGTTTATGGCTCTCATTATTTGATTTTTTATATTGATAGATCGGGCGATTCTGAACGCGGCGATACCAAATATGTGTATTTTATTATTTTTTTTTTAACACTTATTGTGGATGGAGAAAAGCGGGGCGATTTGAACTTTTATGCTGTTTTTTTTTTTTTTTTTCAACTTTGTAAAAACTTTATTTGCTTATTGATTCTTACTTTTACACAGCCCCTGTGAGAGGCATGCAGCTGCACAGTCCGATCGCTTCTGACACATACAGATGAGCTGCAGCTCATCTGTATCTGTCAGAATCGCGGACCTGTTGTGGTTGGCAGCCCCTGCCAACCACAACCCGGAAGTGCTCCGTGACAGGTTCCGGGGTCAAGCCAGGACCCTGGCCTGTCACGTCAGCACGGGAGGTCCCGTGATACTATTGCGAGATCTCCCCTGGAGCCGGGTAAGGGCGCGCTGCACGCTCCTTCTCCCTTAGATCCCACTCTCAGAGATTGATGGCGGGATTTAAAGGGTTAAAACAGTGCCGATCGGCGGCGGGACCGATCGGAGCTGTTACTCCCACATCTCAGCTGCTGAGAACAGCCGAGATGTCGGAGCTTTGATGTGAGCTCCGTGCAGGAGCTCACATCAAACTCCCCCTAGTGGCAGCCGACTTATATATACGGCAGGCCGTCACTAAGGGGTTAAATCACTTCTGATTCCGTACACAAAAATGTATAAGGACATTCCTCCCCTTACTCCTTTTGGATTACAGTCCCAATACTCTGTCTATTGACAAATCAAAGGACGCCAGCCCTGGGTAATCTAGCCAACCCCCAAACGTTTTCATACTAACTCAGCTAACCCCGTTTAGTGTAGATGTTACGTTCCATGAGAATAATAAAGTTGACTTTATGTGCAAATTCTTTCCTCGTCGGGGGATTCTCATCAAGCCAATGTAGGGTGACTACCGTATCTAATGCGCAATGTATAGCATTCTCGCCCCCTCTGCATCCCATCCCTGCCACCTGTATACAAGGTTTCCGCTTCTTTTCACGCTCACTCCCATCCTACTCCACTTCCTTCTATCTCCTCCCATCCCTCCACCCAGTAACGAAATAGTACTCTCTCCCTCCATCCTACCTAGCCATCTCACCCATCCCTCTGAACTTTTCTTTCACGCTCAATCCTTTGTTTCCTAACATGCGCGCCCACCACATAAACACTCCTGCTCCCAACTTCTAACCTTCTCCCTGCTCCTCCTACTTGCTGGCAACATTTCCCCTAATCCTGGCCAAACCACACACCCACCACATCCCGACAGTCACTTCTACCCCATACCCTCTCCCCAACCCCCATAACCTTACACCCATTCACCCGGCGCAGATTGGAACTCTCGCTTGGTATGCAACAAACTCATTAAACCGCAACCTCTTCATCTCCAACAA
This sequence comes from Allobates femoralis, assembly GCA_033576535.1. NCBI lineage: Eukaryota > Metazoa > Chordata > Amphibia > Anura > Aromobatidae > Allobates > Allobates femoralis. The sequence continues at coordinate 55,051,394 of JARQOC010000003.1, read as the reverse complement.
ACTCTCTTTCCTTGGCATCACTGAAACATGGCTCATCCCCTACGACACCTTCTCCCCTGCTGCACTCTTTTATGGCGGACTCACCCTTTTCGACACCCCCCACCCTAACAACCGCCGCAGAGGTGTTGGCTTGCTCCTGTCCAACAGCTGCTCCTTCACCCCAATTACACTGCCGACCTCTGCCTCCCTCCCCTCCTTCACGGTGCACTCCGTCCGCACCTTCTCCCCCTACAACCTCCAGCTGGCTGTCATCTACTGCCCCCCAGGATCCACCCCCATCTTTCTCGAACATTTCACCACCTGGCTTCTCCACTTCCTATCTTCTGACATCCCCACCATCATCATGGGCGATTTCAACATCCCCATTAACACCCCCCACTATGCTTCTAGACCCCTATCACTGACCACCTCCTATGGGCTTTCCCAATGGTCCTTCCCAGCCACTCACAACGACGGCCACAAGCTGGATCTGGTCTTCACCAGTCTCTGTTCCCTCACTGACTTCTCAAACTCACCCCTCCCCCTATCTGACCATAACCTGTTGACGTTCTCCTCCCTCTCCCCTCTCCGGAAATTCACTGATCTCCGCAGAAACCTTAAACTTATTGACTTCCACTCACTCCGAGTCCCTCCTCCCTCTTACCGGCTTAGCTTCCACTCATGAAGCCGACGCTGCCGCCCCCCTCTTAAACAACAAAACCCGCGCACACAGACAACCCTGGCTCACCACCCTCACTAAAGAACTGTCCCAGGCGTCCAGGGCGGCCGAGTGGAATGCACAAACAGTCCCTCAATGACTTCAATACAGCACTCACTGCCGCAAAACAAGCCTACTTCTCTTCTCTAATAACCACCCTGTCCCACAACCCCAAACAACTATTCAAAACTTTCAACTCTGTATTCCTTCCTCCTGCAACTCCTCACTCACCCTCATCTTTACCACTTTCTTCAAACAGTAGATCGACAAAATCAGAGAAAGCTTCGATCCATTGTCCCCTCAGCCCTCCCCCATTACCGCCCAACCCTCTTTGTCCAAAGGAAGCTTCTTCACCATGACAGAAGACCAACTTTCCTCCCTTCTATCACGATCACACCTCACCACCTGTGCCCTCGACCCACTCCCCTCCCACCTCATCCCGAACCTCACCACAGTCCTCATCCCTGCCCTAACCCATCTCAACATATCACTCACTCCCGGCATCTTCCCCTCATCCTTAAAGCACGCCTTGATCACACCCATCCTCAAAAAACCCTCCCTTGACCCTGCATCTGTCTCTAACTATTGCCCCATATCTCTTCTCCCCTTCGCCTCAAAATCACTTGAACAACACGTCAATTCTGAACTGACCTCGCACCTCTCCTCCTGCTCCCTCTTCGACCGCCTACAATCTTGTTTCCGATCCCACCACTCCACCGAAACAGCCCTAACCAAAGTCATCAACGACCTGCTGACCGCCAAAAGAAGGTGACACTACTCCATCCTCCTCATCCTCCTCAACCTATCTGCCAGCTTTGACACCGTCAACCATTCCCTCCTACTTCAAATCCTAGGATCTCTTGGCATCACTGACCTAGCCGTCTCCTGGATCTCCTCTAATCTAACGGACCGGACTTTTAGCGTCACCTCCTCTTCGACCTACCCCCTATCTGTTGGTGTTCCCCAAGGCTCGGTTTTGGGACCACTACTCTTCTCCATCTACACCCTCGGCCTAGGACAACTCATTAAGTCCCACGGTCTTCAATACCACCTCTACGCCGACGACACCCGGATCTATCTGTCTGGGCCAGACATTACTATTCAAAATTCCTCAATGTCTGTCCACCATCTCATCCACCTTCTCTGCTCGCTTCCTAAAATTGAACATGGAGAAAACTGAGTTCATTGTCTTCCCCCCCAAGTCGCTCTCCCCCCTACCAGACCGATCCATTACTGTCAACGACTGCTCGCCTGTCCCCCACGCCAAGTGCCTTGGGTAATCCTCGACTCTTCCCTCTCCTTTAAGCCCTCACCACCGCCTGCCGACTGCAGCTCAAACACATTTCTCAAATCCGCTCCTTCCTTGATCACGACACTGCCAAAACACTTGTCCATGCTCTCATCATCTTTCGCTTTGACTACTGCAACCTCCTGATCACCGGCCTCCCCGATACCTCCCTTGCACCTCTCAAATATATCCTAAATTCCGCTGCATGACTTATCCACCTGTCTCCCCGCTACTCCCCTCTGCCAAGCTCTTCACTGCCTCCTCACTCCCCAGAGATCCCGGTTCACAATCCTAACCATGACATACAAGCACCAGCGTCAACATCGCTCGAGTAGTGCCAGTGCAGATTGATTACAATACAGTTGTGGCCAAAAGTATTGACACCCCTGCAATTCTGTCAGATAATACTCAGTTTCTTCCTGAAAATGATTGTAATCACACATTCTTTGGTATTATTATCTTCATTTAATTTGTCTTCAATTAAAAAACACAAAAGAGAATGAAGCAAAAAGCAAAACATTGATCATTTCACACAAAACTCCAAAAATGGGCCGGACAAAAGTATTGGCACCCTCAGCCTAATACTTGGTTGCACAACCTTTAGCCAAAATAACTGCGATCAATCGCTTCCGGTAACCATCAATGAGTTTCTTACAATGCTCTACTGGAATTTTAGACCATTCATATTTGGCAAACTGCTCCAGGTCCCTGATATTTGAAGGGTGCCTTCTCCAAACTGCCATTTTTAGATCTCTCCACAGGTGTTCTATGGGATTCAGGTCTGGACTCATTGCTGGCCACCTTACAAGTCTCCAGTGCTTTCTCTCAAACCATTTTCTAGTGCTTTTTGAAGTGTGTTTTGGGTCATTGTCCTGCTGGAAGACCCATGACCTCTGAGGGAGACCCAGCTTTCTCACACTGGGCCCTACATTATGCTGCAAAATTTGTTCGTAGTCTTCAGACGTCATAATGCCATGCACACGGTCAAGCAGTCCAGTGCCAGAGGCAGCAAAGCAACCCCAAAACATCAGGGAACCTCCACCATGTTTGACTGTAGGGACCGTGTTCTTTTCTTTGAATGCCTCTTTTTTTCTCCTGTAAACTCTATGTTGATGCCTTTGCCCAAAACGCTCTACTTTTGTCTCATCTGACCAGAGAACATTCTTCCAAAACGCTGTAGGCTTTCTCAGGTATGTTTCGGCAAACTCCAGCCTGGCTTTTTTATGTCTCGGGGTAAGAAGTGGGGTCTTCCTGGGTATCCTACCATACAGTCCCTTTTCATTCAGACGCCGACGGATAGTACGGGTTGACACTGTTGTACCCTCGCACTGCAGGGCAGCTTTAACTTGTTTGGATGTTAGTCGAGGTTCTTTATCCACAATCTTGCGTTGAAATCTCTCCTCAATTTTTCTTTTCCGTCCACATCTAGGGAGGTTAGCCACAGTGCCATGGGCTTTAAACTTCTTGATGACACTGCGCACGGTAGACACAGGAATATTCAGGTCTTTGAAGATGGACTTGTAGCCTTGAGATTGCTCATGCTTCCTCACAATTTGGACAGTTCTTTGGTCTTCTTTCTTTCCTCCATGCTCAATGTAGTACACACAAGGACACAGGACAGAGGTTGAGTCAACTTTAATCCATGTCAACTGGCTGCAAATGTGATTTAGTTATTGCCAACACCTGTTAGGTGCCACAGGTAAGTTACAGGTGCCGTTAATTACACAAATTAGAGAAGCATCACATGATTTTTCTAACAGTGCCAATACTTTTGTCCACCCCCTTTTTTATGTTTGGTGTGGAATTATATCTAATTTGGCTTTAGGACAATTCTCTTTTGTGTTTTTTCATTGAAGACAAATTAAATGAAAATAATAATACCAAAGAATTTGTGATTGCAATCATTTTCAGGAAGAAACTGAGTATTATCTGACAGAATTGCAGGGGTGTCAATACTTTTGGCCACAACTGTATCTAAGAAAGGATTGTCCAAATAGGGCAAAACCCATTTAAAAGTACAGTAATTTCATGTACAAGATGATGATTTTGGATACTCACTATAAAATATCTTTCTTGAAGCTTCAATGTGGGACAAAGGAAACTGTGCTGTCACCCAAATGAAGTGTAGATAAAGAGATATTCTGGCGAGTACCCAAAATCTTCTCTATCAGTATCCTGTATCTCCAATGAAGCTTCAAGAAAGAGATTATATAGTGAGTACCCAAAATCTTCTTTTCTCCTTCGCTTCATTGTGGATACAGGGCACTGACAGAGAAGATTTTGGGCGCTCGCCAGAATCTCTCCATCAGTGTCCTGTATCCTCAATGAACCAATAGAGAAAAGAGGATTATGGGTACTCACTATACAATCTCTTTCTTGAAGCTTCATTGGGGGACATGGCACAGAGTGTCTGTATCCCCCAGAGAAAACATAGACAAAACTGTTTCTAGTTCTCAGAAATCACTATAGCCGTGTCCTTACCTCCCTTCTGTCCGGTCAGCAGGAAGGAAGCAGATAAGAGTCGCACGCAGTGGACAAGGGGTGCTGCATCGTCATCTGTGTAGTGTCCAATGTCCCCCTTTATCCTGGAAGGCTACAACAACAACAGAGTTATTATACCTACAGGCATGCTGTCACTATCTTTTTTTTTTTTCAGATTATTATTATTGAACTTTTTGCAGATATTACATGCATATACCAAAGTAACAATGAACTTAAACACCGCCCCACCCCACCCCAAATAATGTCACCATCTTTAGTATACAGGAGGTATTGCCAGCAAATAATTAGGCTTCCCCCCTCCCCTATTACCTTATTTTCTAGGTCTCCAGGCTCTACTGATTCCTCTTTGGTGAGAAAGCGATCAACGCTGCTATCGGAGGACTGGCGACTGTGGCCCATGGTCTTCAATAGGTGACTCTGGTTAAGACCTTTAAACATTAAGAAAGATTTTGAGGACTCCAATCATTCGCCCATATATCTGAAGGCCTAAATTAGGTGTATCTCGTAATCGCTATAGGTTCATGTCTCTTTGATACAGCCAAATGTATAGACACTAGTATATCCCCTAGATTTGTAGAGGTTTCCTGCATGTGGGCCTGTCCTAGGATGACCTCACAAAGAGTAAAGGGGTCTTATGGCAAATCCATAGCTGTATAGTATATTTGGGTTCCACCAATGTGACCAGCATCTATCTCAACATGACCAGGAGCGTACATAAAAAATTATAGGGTACCATAGCAGAATTTCTAATTATATTGCATCCCCCATATACCTCCATGTAGTATAATGCACGCCCGATATTCCTTCATTTATTATAATGCAGCCCCCCATATTCCTCAATTTAGTATAATGCACCCTCATAGTCCTACATTTAATGCAGCCCCCACATTCCTCCATATAATATAATGCAACCCCCATATTCCTCCATATAATATAATGCAGCCCCCCTATTCCTCTATATAATATAATGCAGCCCCCATATTTCTCCATATATTATAATGCACCCCCCATATTCCTCCATATAATATAATGCACCACCATATTGCTCCATATATTATAATGCACCCCCCATATTCTTCCATATAATATAATGCATCCCCCATGTTGCTCCATATAATATGATGCACCCCCATATTCCTTCATATAATATAGTACAGCCCCATAATCCTCCATATAGTATAACGCACCTCCCATAGTCCTCTATATAATATAATGCACCCCCATATTCTTCTATACAATATAAATGCAGCCCACCTATTAATTCATCCCATAGTCCTTAGGCCACCATGCACGCTCTGTTAAAAAAAATAATTAAAGTCCTCCCTTCTCCTCTTCCCTGCTGCTCCGGTCTCCATGCGAGCATCCTGCAGCTCTGCACATCTCAGCACGGTGGGCACGCAGTACTGATGTCATCACACCCCTCTGTACGGAGATGTCGGAGCGCAGGCACAGTGTGAGAATGATAAGAGAGGGAGTGCTCCAGGACCCACTGCCTCAGGGGCCCGCATGGTCTGCTGCCATAAGCGGTACTCCACTGGATGTGACTATCTATCCAAAGGACATGTCTCAGATGGACAGGGTGCGAATACCCTTTTAATTTCTAATGTCAGTGGATAAGGTCGGAAACCTTAAAATAAAATAAATAAATAAATCACAATTTGGAGGTAAATTTACCAAGAGACGGGGTCCCAAAACAATCCTCCGGCTCTTCCTGGTGGATGATCGCCCCTTCATCCTCCTCATCCTGAAGTTGTCCTATCTGCATCCCAGAATACTGGTTTTCGCCACCGTCGATCACCTAAACATAATGTCACGGTACGGTTAATGGACGATAATCTGATGTATAAATACATAAGTAAATGGATCAGAGGGACGAGAAAATATGGTGGGGACGAAAAGCACCATTTTATTTTTCAGACCAGTCTCTAAATGACCCAGAGATAATCATAAATGCCAGCAAAAATAAGAAGAAATATGCTTGGAACAATCAATGAAGGAGTGAATCTATTCCAAAGTCAAAGAACGCACCACTAATGTCACCCAAATGCACAGATATCATTGATGTGTTCAGGGATCCCCGAAGGATGATGTGACAGCAGAGAAGGAGCCGCCATGCTGAATATCGGTGGCAGATCCTTCTGCTCTCAGAGATAATCTGCCACCAGAAAAGTCCAGCAGTTCTCTCAAGAAAATACAAGGACCTTCATCCATGAGCTCCTGTGTATGGGGAAGAAGGGGGAGATAGCGGCCCGCTGACTGATCGGTCAGATGACTGTTAAAGGGAACTCCGGGGAGATAAAAAAGAGATTGCACTGTCCCTGTCGTCCTACATGATGATGCAGAGCTGGGAAGTACAGTTCTAGGATCTATAGATCACTTACAAATCAATAAAATCATATCTGCTCCTCAACCCTCACCCCTCCCTTATGGGATAATACATCAATAAGCAAAAGGGTGTGTGGAAAGGGCATGGCCACCAGACGATGCTCTCACTATATGTCAGCCCACACTCTATATGCCTGCTGTAAGTATCGCTTGTTGTCTCCCGAGTTGAGTGACCGTGTGTATGTTTGTGCAGCTGTCACTGTTAGCTCAGGAGAGTGCAGCTATACATACAGCAGACATATAGAGTGGGGGCTGGCATATAGTGAGAGCAAGGGGCCGGTGGCCATAGCCCAGGTATCACTATATGCCAACCACACTATATGTCTGCTGTATGTATCGCTGCACTCTCCTGAGCTAACAGTGACAGCTGCACAAACATACAGTCACTCAGCTCAGGAGACAGCAAGCGATACATACAGCAGACATATAGAGTGGGGGCTGGCGTATAGTCAGAGCAGGGGGCCGGTGGCCACTCTCCTGCCACGCCCCCTGTTCATTACTACAGATATAAGTATGAGTGGGCTGGAATGTGATCATGAAGCCCCCACCACACCCCCTGCTCTGTGACCTGTTAACCCCTTAGGGAGGGGTGAGAGCTGAGGAGCAGATATGATGTTATTGATTTACAAGTGATCTATAGATCCTAGAACTGCAGTGGACAGCTCAGCTTCATTACGTAGGAGTGCAGGGACAGTACAAAATGTTCTCTCCCTGGAGTTCCCCTTTCAGATCCCCATACACATAGGAGAGCCGTTAGCGGAGAGCTCCTATGTATGGGATCATTGGCTGAGACGGCTGTCAGACAACTCTCCCATAGACAGGAGCCGACTGCTGCTACATTCTCTATGAGAGAAGCCACCGAGATATATCTCCGCCGGCGACTTATCTCCAGTAGAACAAAGCGATCAGCAGCCCAAAATCACACAATATCTGTCCCAATCATGAGTCAGCCGATGCCCCCATACACATTACACTGACGGCCAACATTAGTCTGGGGCTTTAACTTCTTTTTCAGAGACTTTTTGGGCAATAAACCAAAGCCAACAAAGAGGTCAGAAAGTAAGGGACCAGGAAATCTGACCATCAGAGTGTAAACTGAGTAGGGTTATGTTCACACACTGCATCTTTTCATGCGTTTTATAGAAATGTAAAAGCTGCTTTTTACAATACCAGCAAAACCTATGAGATGGCAGAAATCTCCTGCTCACAATTGCATTTTCTCTCTTGACCGAAATGGAAACCGCTGCGTTTTTGAAAGAAACAGCGTGTCAATATTTCAGTGTTTTTGCAGCATTTTTCACAATTGAAAGCAATAAGAGCGAAAAAGCGCAATGCTGTGTCTTTGCTGCCGTTGTGGTGATTGAAAGTAACTTTTTTAAACACGTACTGTAGACAAATGACACCCCAAAAACCCAGCCAAAAAAACGCATCAAAACCTGCAAAAAAAAAAATGCATGGTGTGAACACAGTCTTAAGATGCCATTACAGCATGAGAAATGAGGAGTAAAATCTAGAGTTGATGTTAAAACTTATTTCTTAGTGGATCAAACTTCTAGTACTAGTATAGGGGCTTACAGTGAGCGTCACCCACCAAAACAAGTGTAACCTCTTATACAAACATACAGGGACTTAGCCACTATAAAAATGACCGAATCCTAACACATGGTCCAAAATGAAGCGAGTAGGTGTTGCAGACAGGAGAGGTATGAGCACACGCCTGCACCGCCATGGTGGATACTCCGCTCCTGCAGTGTCGGTGTGATGAGCAGGGCAGGGGGTTCAATTCGGGCAGCTCTTGACGTGAGCGCTGTCAAAATGGCATACTAAAAGAAGGGGCGGCCATTTACCAAAAGTGTACCGAGGAGCCTTTGTTTGGTACAGTTTTTATCCCGTATATGAATAAATGGCCTAGTTTGATACTTGGGGGTGATAAACTCCCTTTAATAGCTTACGACAATGAACCTGAACTGCAGAGCCTTTCACCAAGGGGGGCTGGATAGGATTAGAAAAACATAGCACTTTTCCAGAAATCGTGTTGGATGTCTGGTATTGTGCTATCCCTTGAAGTTAATGGGGAGAGGGTGCAATACCAACACACCACCTGTTGACAAAAGTGGCGCAATTGGTAGACATACCCATGTTTTCCTAATCACATCCCTCCACATGGAACCATTTAGAATGATTTTACTACTTATAAGACTGAACAGGTCCTTGTTCAGTGACATAAATAATACAGGTTTTGTAGTAATCCAATGTGCTGGGTCTCAAGAATCAGCCTGGGAGTGCATTTGGGGGGGGTCGATACGGTCAGTGTACACCTCCAATGCACTTCCAGGATAGTTTGCATGTAGAGTCACATCTAGATTTTCCAACACTGGTATCAGATGACTACAAAACGCCATGGACGTTTACCTAGTTGGATGATGGACGAGTAGAGAACTCCATATTAGAGAACTGGTTTGAAAATGACTACAGTGCGAGTTCAAGGCTCCAAAATAACTCTGCAAATTAAATAATTCATGCAAAAAAGTAAAAAAGGAAGGTGATCTTCTGATAAAGGGAAGAACAACTACATGGTGGTTAAATGAAAGGTCTGGAGTGCACCATGCACGGGTATCCTCCGCGGAGGTCATGCTCTCAGGTGGAGGTTTGCTGACCTTTTCAAAACTATTGGCTGAGAGTGAAAAGGAGAATGATGAATAAGTAGATGTGTCCAACTCTGGGCCCTCCATGGAGGAGCTCTGAGACATGTCAGGCCCTTCAGTTGAAGACCGGGATCCCCCCTCTGCCCGCTGCACACTTACAATTTCCGAACTGTCCGAAGGGGTCACAGCAGAGTCTGGACCTTCTGTGGTGGTCTGTGAGCTGTCGCTCACCGGTGAGGAAGCCTGAGTGGTTCCCTCAATCAGGTCCATGTTTGTGTCAGACTGCACAGTGCTGATTTGACTTGAGCTGCGACTTAACATGTCCTCCTCGTCGCCTTCGGTCACGGTGCTGGCCAGGTCAGAGCTGCTCAGGTCTACAGAGTCAGACTGGAGGGTGTGCTGCGACCGTGGCTGTTCTGTGATAATATCATGAGCGGTGGCGTCCTGGGCGGGGGCGGCAGCAGGAGCATTGGAGGACGCTCCGGAATCGGACGATTCCTCATTCTTAACTCCAGCTAGAAATTAGAATAAACAGTAGAAATTAAAAAGTAGGCAAGAGTTCTAACAATTCGAGGGTGGAAACCTCATCTATCAATCAGAGTTATCATATAGCAAAAGATGGATATATCACTATTCCAAAACTGTGAAGTTCCGGCCAAAATATGACTTAGTCGTCCAGTAGACATGCAGTCACGGCACCGGTGGCGTTGACTGTTTTCTTATAAAACGGTTCTGCGGACCGCTGCCTCAACCTTCGAGATTGGTGCGCTGTTTATCTCCAAAAAGAAGATTTTAGGTACTCACCGTAAAACCTCTTTCTCAGAGCCTTCATTGGGGGACACAGGAGACTACGGGCATATGCTGCTGCCACTAGGAGGTGACATTAAGCTAAATAAAGTTAAAAAAGGTTAGCTACTCCATATCAGTATATACCCGCCAACTGGAAGGGAGCTAGTTTTTCGCCTTGTGTCTTAGGAGGCAGACACGGGGCCCCCTTTTGGGGGCACGTCTCTACCAGGCCAACTCTTTTGTACTTATACATTTTTTATTTCGGATTTTAATCAGTCTTCACCTACAGGGAATAGCCTGGTGACAGCAGGATATATACCCATGGTCTCCTGTTTTACCCGATGAAGCAATAGAGAAATCTCGTTCACACAACGTCATTGGGGACACAAGAAACCATTGGTGTTTGCTGATGGTTCTAGGAGTCTGCCACTAGGTTAAAAAAAAAGGTTGGCTCTTCATCAGTACGGTACACCCAGTTCTGAGTATTTCCTATGAAAGGATCGTCAAAAAAGAAGACCTTTCAGGGGAGTAAGGAAAGGAAATGACTAGACTGGATTCAACGTTAGAGTGCTGAAGAACGTGCAACACCAGATGAGGTCCCATAGAGCCAAGGGAGGCCGCTAGAGATTTGCCAAGCGTGTCCACCTCACAGGAAATCTCGATCCGTGAACAGGAAGAGCCAGCTTACTTTGAAAAGGATTGAATGGCGGAGACTTGACCTAAACTGGATTGTAGGTCCAATGACAAGAAGACCAGCAGGGAAGGAGAGAAAAGGATATGTACAAAGATGGGTACAAAAGGAGAAATGGAGGCTCATGCCGTGTAAATGAGAGAAGTTAAATTCTGGTGGAGGAAGAGGTGGACCCTAGGAAACCGATGTGGAAATTTTCACGAGGAGTCTTGGAGAAAAGGAGATTTTTGTGTACTCACCGTAAAATCCTTTTCGCTTAGCCTCTAATTGGGGGACACAGACCGTGGGTGTTATGCTGCTGTCCACTAGGAGGCGACACTAGGCAAATCTGCAAAAGAGTTAAGAGACTCCTCCTTCGTAGCATATACACCCTGGAGCAGGAAGTGCTTCTCCAGTTTTGTGCTAAAGCAGTAGGAGAGTTAAATAACAGTGACACAGGAAGTACACACAGTCAACCCGTGTAAACAATATAGTTAACAAGGTAATAATAGTGGAACAAGGGTTGAAACCGAACAGGCACGTGTGTAAACAGTTAAGAATTAGCAGAGTAATATTAGTACCACAAGGCCTGTAACTAAGCAGGCGCATGTGGAAAACAGTGAAGAGTTAACGAAGCATATGATCGTATAACAAGACCCGAAATTAAGCAGGCTCATAGTACTACAAGGCCTGAAGCTAAATAGGCACAAGTTTAAACAGTCAACAACTAACAGAGTGATAATAGGCAAACATGGTAAACATGTTAACCATGAAACAGCTAAGGAGCCATGTGAGAACTGAAGAAAAGGCCCATAAGAGCAATAGGGTGGGTGCTGTGTCCCCCAATTAGAGGCTAAGAGAAAAGGATTTTACGGTGAGTACACAAAAATCTCCTTTTCTCCTTCGCCTCATTGGGGGGACACAGACCGTGGGACGTCCCAAAGCAGTCCCTGGGTGGGAAAGAACAAAGGAACTAGATACACTGAGCAAGGTCAGAGAAGAACCATGCACCAGGAACTAGTGACACTGAGCATGGTCAGTGAAGAACAATGAGCCAACAGGCGAGCTGCCGCCTGGAGGACACGTGTACCCAGACCTGCATTTGTTGCGGACTGAGTGCAAGCACTATAGCGGCTTGGGTATGGGTGTAGGCTGGCCTATTGGCTGCCTATACACTTGTTGCGCCAATGCCCGTTACCGAACTGTCCAGGAGGCCTTCCTGGCCGAGTAGAATGTGCCATGACCTTCTGGAAGGGATGAGCCATCGATGGAATAAGCGTCCTGGCTGGTTAGAGGAGCCTTAGAGGCTGACGTGTTCTTAGTTCTGCCCATTGGAAGAATGAGAAAAGAGAATCCGACCTCTCAGGAGGGCACTGACATCTAGATGCGTAGGGCCCAGACCAGGTCCCGCACATGTAAGTCCTTCACGACCGGACGGACTGAAGTCGGGCGTAGCGATGGCAGAGAGACGTCTTCATGTAGGTGGAAAGAGTAAACCTACCCTGGAAGAAGAAGGAAACAGCCATAGGAAAGTCTTGTCCAGATGGAAGACTAGAAAAAAAGATGGATTACGCGAGACCGCTGCAAGTACTGATACTTCTGCAGAGACAAATAAAATGCCACCGAACCATACTGCCATGTGAATGAGGATGCTGTAGGTAATATTCCATCATGGCTGAAAACGGGATTCTTGCCGGCCGCGAGTATCAAGGTCAGTTCCCACGGATGTAGTCTTGTTGTATGGGGACCAGAAATCGCAGACCCTTCGAGGAATGGTTTCATAGAAGTCTGGTGGCAAGACGTGCTTGTAAGAGGGTGAAACATTTGCTGTGTGAGAGACCCAAAGGATAGCCCTGAGACTAGGTCTGAGTGGAAGACGGAGAGTCCCTAGTAAGAAATAGAGCCAAGGGGAATGACTTCTAAAGGAGTCCCAGCAAAAAAAACCAAAATGAGTACACGTGTGTGATGGGATAGCGCTGATAAAGCTGGTGTCCTCCTCTGTGACTACGCTCGTTACAATATCCTGGGAAAAAAACCTCTGGGTGAAATTCTAGGTCTGAAAGGCTAAGGTATTAACCTCAGATGTGAAGAGTTCTGAGGAAGAACTGGCCGTGAGTCGGTGTTTCGACGGAGGACGTGTCGGTGAAGGGGCTGGTCACTCTGAGTCCATGCCTTGGCGAATTAGGAAGAAAACCGTCACCCAGAAGAGTACCCCTGGTATGAGAACAGCTGGCAGTACCGTGTTGTAGGATTCCACCTAGTGAAGAATGTGGCGAACTTGTCATCGCTTAGAGACTGCGGGTTCCACACTGGTGGTTGACATATGCCACGGCTGTGGCATTGTCTGTCTGCATCCTGACTTGTCTGAATGCCAGAAGGTGACTGAACGATTACAGTCCTAGAGATACTACTGAATGTGCGTAGATTTAGGGGTATGTTCGAGACAGGGCAAGACTATTGCCCTGAGCATTGTGAGGTATGTTCGAGACAGGGCAAGACTACTGCCCTGAGCATTGTGAGGTATGTTCGAGACAGGGCAAGACTACTGCCCTGAGCATTGTGAGGGGGGTACATCGCCCCCCATGCAGTATTCGTGCAACGCCTGAGCATGGATAATTGCAAAGGCCGGCGATTCCGCTGAGGCAATGGGACTCCCAAGCTGCTACTATGCTGAGCAGGACTCATAGCAGCTGTGAAGGATTGAGGAAATCCCTGACGAAAACTGCGGAGTCCAAGACGAAGAATCTGTGCTTTGTCTGGGAAACTGACTAGAGCTGTAAATGCGTTGCAACTAACGGCAGCCATGAGCATGCGATGCTGTGCGTCCCATATGGCTGAGACTCTATACGTGACGCTGCAGCATGGGGCGTCAAGGGCACGCAGCGGAGCTGGGGCTCCTGGATATATGTGCTGTGTTGCAGCACGTGCCTTGGAGTTTGGGTAGACCTGAGGAAGGTCGATCCCACCGAGTCTGTTTAACGAGCATGGTGCAAATGTCACTGTGTTCGGAGTCCCTGAAAGGCATGGATTGATAAGAGGGCCATCCAGAGATGGAAGACTGCTGAAAAGCAGTATAGACATTGACAATTTCAGGCGGGGAAAAAACTATGTAATCTTTTCGCTTCAGTCCCTTCAGCGTCTCCCCACCCCCTGGGCTGAAGGTTCGGAAGCTCCGACGTCAGGTGGAGGCGGGCAGAAGGCGGGCTGAAAACGGGAGGGAAAGCCAGAGATGTCACGGCTAGGCCGAAGCCGGGCCCTGCTAAAAAACGCGGGGCTTGGGAACCGCAGAGGCCCGTCGCGGAGGTCCGGAGAAAGCCGGAAGACAGGAGCAGTGCTGGCAGAAAAAGAACCGGAGGCTGTGTCCGCGACAGTTCAGTCGCTGGTGTCCTGTGCTGCACACCGCGAGCACTATCCCACTGGTGACTCCTGAATCGAGAAGGGACAGATTGCGTGGAAGAGGGCTCGGGCCATGGTCTTACGGGGGCAAGAAGGGCCCATTCATTGGATTAATGCGGTCAGGGGGCCGCTAGGTCCCGTCTCGAGGCAGGCTGTGCAGAGTACTCGCACGTGTCATCTTAAGCCAAATACCCATATAGGTCTAGTGAGGAGATTGGCAACAGAATTCGTATTCCGGGGGGCGTGTCCGGACCTTCATGAGAGCGGACGTGTGAGGCTGGAGCTCCTGCTCCCCAAGAGCAAAAATCAGCCTCTAAATCAGCAAAGGGAGCCAAAAGATGGGGAAGAAGAAGGCCCAGAAGCCGCACAGAGAAGCAGGGGACCAGGCACCAGGCACCCTGGACACATACCTGATCAAAGGAGGTAAAGCTGCGCCCGCACACGCTGCAGAACAGCCGATGAGACCGGGAGCCGCCGGAGAGCCACCCGCCCTGTGCTCAGCCTCTGCATCCCGCGGTGAGTCTGTGTCACCGCTGCACTGTAGTCCCTGCGGGCCCGCTGATGCAGACGAGCGCCCGGGACCAGTAGACAGGGGGCGGACCCAGGACACTGTTAAGGGTCCCAAGATGGCGGGCAGCGCTGCTTCTTCATCCCCCCAGGGCTTTCTCGCGCCTGGAGCCCTGGATGGGCGGGGGGGAGGAGAGAGACAGGAGATGATGGGCACTTTCCCTGTGGAGGGGGTGGAGACTCAAGCAGAGGCTGGATCACCGGCCCCCTCAGAGACACTGTTACTACCACGATCTGCAGCAAGAGACCTCTCCCCTGACACACGGAGAGACTGCACCCCTGTGCTGACCCCATTAAAACACAACTGTGAACCCACACATGATGGGAGCCCCAACACATATGCTAAGCAGGGGGAGGGAGAATTGTGCCTCAGCTCACCCCCCTCTGCGGCAGGAATAGACTATGAACTTGCAGGGGAATCCATCAACCTGATAGAACAGAGGATGGGGAGCCCAGAAATGGTTGCTCATGGTGGGGGATTACCAGATGGTGAGAGTAATCAGAGAGCTCTCGTTGATCTTATCGACAGAGATATGTGGAGCTCTGCCTGGACAGGGGACAACTGGGCAACTCAGGCTTTGGAGGAACCCAGTCGCCCCCAGAGAATGTCTCGCTCAACGAGACAAGCCCTGCAGACTCAAAGAAGTTCCAGAGAGCTGATAGACAGCCCCGAGTCCTTATACACTGACCAGAGAGGGAGCAGCGTGGTCCAGAGCCCCGGATCACCCCATCAAATCCGGGAGCACCTGTACCCCCCGCCCCCACCTCCTGACTGGTGGCAATACGTACAGCAGCTGCCTACTAAACAGGACTTTAAACTGCTGGTCACAGAGATTAAGAACACCTGTCGCTCAGAATTGGCAGCGACGAGACGGGAGGTGGTTGCTTTGACTCAGAGGATCCATCAGTTGGAAGAAGATCACAACCAAGCTAGAGCGGTTATAAGACATCTTCAGACCCAAACTACTGCACAGGCCTCCATCATAAGAGACCTCCAAAGACATGTAGAGGACTTGGATAACAGGGGAAGACGGCACAATATCAGAGTTAGAGGGGTCCCTGAGACAAGAGATACGGAAGATGTGGTGGGAACTCTACAAAAAGTGTTCAACTCGGTGCTACGACGTCCAGCGGATCATCCAATTAAAATGGACAGAGCTCATAGAGCCTTGAAGCCGAAAAGTATGACTGGAAACCCCAGAGACATAATCTGCCGTATCACAGACTTCCCTCTAAAGGAAGATATTATGGCAAAAGCAAGACAACTTAAACAAATCACCCACAATAATACAAAGATACAACTTTTCCAGGACCTCTCGTGGATTACTCTCCAGCAAAGGAGGGCATTGAGACCGCTACTGAACATCCTACAAGATAACCATATTCCTTACAGGTGGGGATTCCCTTTTAGTCTCTCAGCCAAGAAAGGGGATAAAGTGGCCACACTAAGAAACCCGGAAGACCTGGAGTCCTTCTGCCGCGTGATGAACATCAATCCACCATCTTTGCCAGACTGGATCACACCATTGGGACTGTCTCCTCCACTGCAGCAGACTTGGCAACAGTCTGCACCGCGTAAAAAGACACGGAATGCTCCCAGGAGGGAGGACCCTTCATGATCGGTGACTATAGTATACTTCATTTGGCTCAACTGCCTGTTCTATTTCTCCTTTATGCGGGTTGGTATATATACTAATTTTTGGCCCCTTAATGGAAATTTGCGGCTCTTGGGGACAGGTTTTCTTTGAGTGAAAACTGCTCTCACAGATCTGACGTGTACCCTCACAGAAGAGAGTCGTGTTATTGTTTTTCTTGATTATTGAGTAGTGCAAATACACTTCGGAGTCACTGTAGGTGACTTATGTCATAATATACCCGACTCATTTTAGGACAACAGGAAGTTGTCCTGTAATATTCACCTGATGTTTCTTCTTTCTTTTCTGTTAATACTCAGTTATATTACCTATGTTCAGATATGCAGTACATGTATGCTCTCGTCTTCTCAGTCAAGTCCTCATAATAATATTCCCAGAATCTGTCCATTCAGGTATTTAGACCAGGGTGTCTCCACCACGATCCCATCCATGTCCCCCTTGAATGCTCTAGGTGCACCTTTATTCTATAATGGTTAAACTGCTTACCCTTAACGTAAAGGGTCTGAATTCAGACCTAAAAAGAAGGCTTGTCCTCCGAGAGATGCGGGAGTCCAAGGCCGACATAGTTTTCTTACAGGAGACGCATCTCTCGGATACAGGGTCCCTGAAATTTGCACACCGCTGGTTTCCCACTACGTTTTCTGCCACAGCTAGAAATAAAACGGCCGGGGTGGCGATATTGATCTCCCACCACTGTGCATTTCAGGCAACTAAATCTGAAATTGATCCGCAAGGCAGATATGTCATTGTTTATGGGAGTGTGGGGGGAGTACCAATTATGTTGTGCAATCTATATGCCCCTAATTCAAACCAGATAAAGTTTGTGGCTTCAGTCCTAGCCCATTTACAACCTGACCGAGGAATGGCCCAAATAATTGGCGGAGATTTTAATATGGCATTCTCAGAAACTAGAGATAGATTGGTTCATGTACCTCCCAGTAGCAAAAATACAAATACAAAAACGGAGCGTGTCTCTATAGGTTTCCGGAAATTAATACGTAGCCACACATTTTACGACCTATGGCGCATTGACAATCCAACTGATAGGAAATATACATTTTACTCCCATCCTCATGGATCCCATAGCCGTATAGACTACTTCTTTGGGGACATGATAACACTGCGTTCATTGGCCTCCGCATCTATCGGTAATATAACGTGGACTGACCATGCCCCTCTGACAATAGATCTCAAATTAACACCTAATCCACCTAAAATGTGCCATTGGAGACTAAACGAGTCCCTCTTGACTAACAAAGACACGCAAAATAAATTGAGGGAGTCTCTTGTACATTATTTCACTGAAAACTCCCCCTCATCTCCGTCACTATCTGTTTTGTGGGAAGCACATAAAGCGGTCTTCAGAGGAGAATGTATTGCATTGTCATCCAGGATTAAGAAAGATGCTAAATCCCAATATCTCAAAATAGAAGGGAAATTGAAACAGGCAGAGGGACGATTATTGACCCACCCCACTAAACTACTCTTGAAGGAGGTAATTGACCTGAGAAACCAACTAAAAACCATAGCCCAGGGTAAAGTGGAGGTACTCCTTAGATACTCTAGACAGAAATATTATGAGTATAGTAACAAAGCACATACGATGCTAGCCAGGAGACTGAGGGACCAGACCACTAATAACTCCCCTTATGGTATTAAGGATCGCACCGGTGTGATCCATTATGACCCGGTTAAAATGGCCGATTTATTTTATGATTACTATTCTTCCCTCTACTCCCTCCCCTCCACCACACAGCAATTCCAGATAAGACAAAATCACACACTAGATGAATACCTCTCCTCATGTCAACTACCCAAACTATCCCGAACCGCTTTGGAAGATCTTAACCAAAAGGTTTCAGCGGAAGAGATTGAGGAGACCATAAAAAATCTACCGGGACATAAAGCGCCAGGACCAGATGGGTTGCCATACCTCTACTATAAAACTTATATCGATGTACTTTCCCCTTATATGGTCACCCTGTTTAACCATTTTATGGAGGGGGGGGCAATACCTGAATCAACTCTCCGTTCCTACATTACTGTTATTCCAAAAGAGGGAAAGGACCCGACGGAGTGTGCGAGTTACCGCCCAATCAGTCTGTTAAATTCTGATCTAAAAATTTTCACCAAGCTTTTAGCGGATAGGCTGGGGAAATGGCTCCCACATCTGATTCACAAAGATCAGGTGGGATTTGTGCGCTTTCGTCAAGCGGGAGATAATACCAGGTGTATTATGGACCTGATTGAGGTGGCCAACAGGGGGAGGATGGAGGCCCTTTTGCTGAGTTTGGACGCGGAGAAGGCCTTTGACAGGTTGGATTGGTCTTTTATGTTTCAAACTCTTCACCACTTTGGCCTGTCGGGACCTTTCGTTACTGCACTGAGGGGTCTGTATTCATCGCCCACTGCTCTGGTTCGCCTTTCTCATGCCCATTCCAGGGATTTACCCATTAAAAATGGAACACGTCAAGGATGCCCCCTTTCCCCTCTGCTCTATGTCCTTAGTATTGAACCATTAGCGGCGCAAATTAGACTTAACCCTGATATCGTGGGAATTCAGCTTAAAAATAGACCATTCAAAGTTGCCCTGTTCGCAGACGATGTGATTCTCTCCTTGACCAATCCCATTACTTCTCTCCCTAACCTGCATGCAACGATCACATCCTACGCTAAAATGTCGGGCTATAAAATTAATTCTACTAAAACTGAGGCGTTGCCCATAAATATTCCGGAAGCTAAACTTCAACTCCTTAAACAATCATACAATTATACATGGCGCACATCATCCATACGCTATCTGGGGATTAATATGACCTCTAGTTATAGAACAATATTTCAGGCCAATTTCCCACCTCTAATAAATAAGGTAGAATCCCAACTTAAAAAGTGGTCGGCCCTACCGATCTCGCTCTTGGGTAGAATTGCTGCTGTTAAGATGTCCATTATCCCCCGCTTTCTATATCTATTTGAGACGCTTTCGGTTAGAGTACCCGTGGCAACACTAAAAAGAATCCAATCATTACTGATGAAGTTCATATGGCACTCAGGGAGACACCGTATTCCGGCTTCGGTCCTCTGTGCGTCAAGACGGGAGGGAGGTGTTGCCTGCCCAGATATCATGCTATATTATTATGCAACTCATTTGCGCCATTTGTCCCATTGGTCTACACTTCCAGCATGTAATAGATGGATGGAGGTGGAACAGTTATGGTTGGCCCCTTGCCACCCTGCCTCGTTGATATGGGGCAAACCCTTCGAGATTCCCTCTGGAACTTTGTTGGGCCCCATGGCTTTTACCAGGGACATTTGGGGTAAATGTAGAATTAAGTTTCAGCTGGCGGGGCATGCTTCTCTTATGACACCTTTTCTGTATACCCCGCATCTCTCGGGGGCTATGGACCCTAGTACGATGCGTAGCTGGGCGGGAGCAGGCCTTTTTTGTTTTCGTGACATACTGAACCCATTTACGCATAAGCCAAGAACGTTCCCCGAGTTGCGTTCACTTTATAATTTGCCAGAGAGTCTGTGTTTCTCACACCGACAAATAATGCATTACTACATGTCGATCATAGGGCCCAAACAATGTTTGAGTCCTACTCAATTTGAAAATCTTTGCTCCCGGGGCACTTCTACAAGGGGCCTTATATCTAACATATACGCTATTTTGAACTCTCGTAGCAGTTGGGGTCCCTTTAAACATGCCTATATGTCGAGATGGGAGACTTGGTTGGGGAAAGAGATTCCTGACCAGATGTGGAGGGTGATATGGGATAGAACCTTTAGGACTTCAGTTAACACATTATATAAAGAAAACCAAATGAAAATACTGATGACGTGGTATCACACACCCCGAACTCCTTCATAAGTTTAACTCTTCTATACCCGATAACTGCTGGAGGTGTGACCAAAGCAATGCCTCTTTATACCACATTTTCTGGTCTTGTCCATTGATTCATGGTTTTTGGGGATCAGTTGAAAAACTGGTATCCCGGATTCTAGATCATCGCCTGCCTTTAGACCCAGCTGTCTATCTGTTGAATCTCTTCCCCCAGGGTTTGAGTAAATCTGAGAGCAGACTTCTAATGCACCTTTTAACAGCAGCGAAATGCCTGATATCTCTCAACTGGAGGAAGAGAGCACCACCCTCAATAGCTGATTGGTATGCACGAATAAAGGACATTCGATTAATGGAACAATTGACAGCTACACTCCATGACTCGGGGACAAATTTACTCGGACTTGGCAGATGTGGGACTGTTCTGTAGATTCAATACAACTGTAAAGTTACAAAGACTTGTGCTGATATTAAGGATTACTTGCAATGGAGAGCGAATTGAGTACTAGTACTTGTGATTGTTCATACATGTTTTGTGTTATGTTCTGACTGTTAAGAAAATAAATAAAAATTAAAGTTGAAAAAAAAAAGAATTCGTATTCCACGTTGTGCTACCCCGAGTTTTGTCTTTGTAGTCAGGTGACGGAGGCCGGCCAGGCCTCAAGCCTTCGCAGCTTCAACCCGAATCCCCAGTGGAGAGTCGAGAAAGAAGCTTGGCATATAGCAATATCGGCTACAACCCAGCGCCTCCGACAGTGGGGAGCTGAGGAGGGAGTATGTTATGGGTCTTAGGTTCCAGAGACCCGAGCTAAACCACTCGAGCAGGGCTGATCATGGAGTTCATCCTGTTTTGAAGGACTTGACCGTCATCCCTGCAAACCGGAACTCTAGCTGTGGGATTGGAAACAATTGGCAACAGTCCTAGGACCCTTGCAGTTGTCAGATAATTGTAGGTTACGTCAACTCCAACTGGACTCTCCAACAATGGAGGACCCAGGAAGAACCTGTGAGTTAGACTCGCCGTAATTCCGCCGCAACCAAGTTCTCTCAACTGTGTAGGGGCCTGGGAAGGGGTCCGATGGATGAGTATTTGATGTTTGAATAACAACAGGGTTCCCAACGTTGGGGGGAACCGAGGAGGAGGGCATGTTGGTATAACCTTAAACATAGCTACCCTCCCCGGGCAAGGCTATCAGATCGGAAAGGTGTACCAACAGGTACCTGCATCTGGCCGGTGGTAGGAACAACTATAATTGGTCCGTGTGCTGGACAGAGGGGCTCTGGCTGCACTGCTCTGGGAATATTCCTAGTAATGTGATGTTACTCTGTCACAGAGTACAAGGGGTAGCATTACCGTCACATGCTTGGAGTACAGGGAGGGGGGAGGAGTACAAGTTGAAGCAGGCTGTACCATGCTGGCTGTCAGTGGCGTAACATCAGGCCCCGGGACCCCGATGCGAAGGCTCCAATGGGGCCCCCAATTATTGCAAATGTTTAATAGTATTAGTCTCTTTCTATAGGACAAAGGGACCTTTGGGGCCCCCTAGGCTGCAGGGCCCGGGTGCGATCGCAACTTCTGCACCTGGTGTAGTTACGCCCCTGCTGACTGCCCGTCAGTAACTATCAGAGACTGGCGCACAGCGAAGCCGTATTAGTAGTCCTGTGTTGGGTCCCTGTATACCCCCGTACAGCGGATGCTGCGAGACTTGCTGTAATGTGGCCTAAGAATCTGAGCTGATCTGTGTATCCCTATTCCTTCCACCTGGGAGGATAGGGACCAGGGGATGCCTCAGCAAAGGCAAGCATGAGCCTGCTGCCATCTGCCCCATTAGTGGGTGCCCCTGCAGGCATTCCGCTCAGAACAGAGTCCTATGTGCAACCCCAGTGGTTGTAGTGTTGTGTTATCCAAACATCTGACCTCTAGCCACAGATGGCCAGGTCAGCCTGAGTCCCCTAATGCCCAAGTGCTGTTCGCCGCTGTTATACAGCGGTGTCAGCGCCGGGGCTGCAATGGCGGCAATGCCATCAAGAAGGGGGCGGAGCCAGAGCGAGAGCGCGCAGAGAGGCTGAATGGCGCCCTTTTCAGACCTGTCCCGCCCCCGTGCTGACGCTGCAAGGCTCCCCTCCAATGGGGCGAGCCGGTGGGCGGGACGGTGACGTGCGGCTAGGCCGAAGCCGGGGCCTCGCGTAAAACGCGGGCCCGGGAATGGCGGAGGGCTGGCGCGGAGGTCCGGGGCCGGAAGTGGGAACACGGCGCCCGGCACCGGAGGCTGCGACCACGGTGGGGCAGACGCCCCGTCGGCACCCAGGGCCCGCTATGAGCCGCCGTTGCTGTGCTCCCTTCCAGGGGAGCGGGCACAGCATAAATAGTACGGAGGAGGGGGGGGACCCGAGGTGGGGGAGCCTGCTTCTCAGAGACCCTCACAGTAGGGCTTGTAGCGTTCTGCAGCTTACAGATGCTGCAGCTGGTGGCTCAGGGGGGAAAAAGAAAGAAAACATGCAGGGTCCCAAGGGAACCCTGATTACCTGTGTAGGCTCCTCAACCCAGACCCTAACAGGGAATGGGGAGGGCATCATGGGCTTGCTCGACCCATAACCCAGAAGGGAGATGGGGAAGTCTGTGCCTGGCCTGGCGTCCTGATGTGCCCCGCAGGATCAGCTCTTTCATGCTGTGAATTTTCTGCAAGCCTGCAGAAGTCACCCTGAGGTTCCCAGTGGGGACAGGGAAGAATGTGGAAGCGCCGGCCATGGGAGAAAGACAAGGAGATCGGAACGCAATGGAACCGTCGCCTTGCTCCCCATCCATCGTGGCAGGAGGGGATACGTGGAGGTAACACCCCGCGTTCCCGCCTGTTGCTGGTTTTGGGAGATCGGTATGCGGAGATACCGTCGCCCTCTCATATCCTTGGTAAAAAAGAATCAAAAATCTAAGTAAAAAATATCTAACTATGTAATTTGGGGTGGTCCTATGGACCATGTCTACCTCCTATCGACACTAAGCAAAAACTGGAGAAGCACTTCCTGCTCCAGGGTGTATATGCTACGGAGGAGGAGTCTCTTAACTCTTTTGCAGATTTGCCTAGTGTCGCCTCCTAGTGGACAGCAGCATAACACCCACGGTCTGTGTCCCCCAATGAGGCGAAGGAGAAAGTAGGACACTTCCGTATATCTAAATCCTTTTGGGCATTCAGGAACTAGAGAATGACAGTAGAAAAAGGGAAGGATGGGTGGCCCAGAAGACTGCCAGAGCCTCAGGAACAACCGTTGAGGATTACAGTACCTTGATAAGATCAACCATCTGATGATGCACCACTCTGTCGAAGGCCTTTCGAAGGTTAGGGAGTTAGTGGTTTGGAGTTTATTCCGGGGGTGTGAGCTACTCAAAACACTGCCACACCTGGTTTAGTCCATGACCAGATACCTCCAACGTAACAAGCGGGATTGGGTTTTACATTGGTGAATGATGAAAGTCGCAGTTTTGTTGAGTTAGATATGGAGGCTGGCTCGACAGAAGATACTGCCAAAGGAGAATCAGCAAATGAATGGCTCTGAATACCAGAAAAATAAGGGAGAGGTTTAAGAAACCTACCAGCAATCTAGAGTGGAGTCATACGGTCTTCCAAAGATTTGGAGGGGTCTCTTTCGAAGAATGAGAGCAGAACCTGCCACCAGGTCAAGATTAACAGACTGGGGAGTGGTTGGTTTTACCAATGGAATAGCTTGACATGAAGCAGAAGGTCAGAGTGATTGAATTGAGTAGAGAACTTTTCTATAGGGAGAAGGACTTTTTCTCATATGGATCGAAAAGTGTCCTCCAGACGACCAAACACCGTAGGAGACGACTTCGACGAGTTGAGATTGACCCTGAACAAAGTGTCTTTCAAGAGACTGAGACTTTCACAGTGTCCTGAAAAGCCTTGAATCCTATGTGATCTGGATAATGAAGACTAATGGTCCCGTCACACTAGGCAACCTGGCCAGCGATGTCGGAAGCGATGCGCGGGTGCCCGCTCGGTTCCGACATCGCTGGCCAGCTGTCACGCAGCACGGCTGCGGCCGGCGATGCCGCAGCGATGCGGGCGGTGACATCGCTCGCTGGGCTGGGCTCAGCCCAGCGAGCGATCCGCAGCAACGCTGCGGTATAGGCTGGATCGCCGCTGACATCGCTCTGGCGATGTCACACGGCGCGATCCAGCCTAATCGCAGGTTGTCAGGTTTACAGTTCTTCCCGTAAACCTGACAACCTGCGACTAGCGATAAAACGCGGTCGCGTCGCGATGTCACACAGCGCAACGTCGCTAGCAACATCGCTGTGACGTCACTTTTCCGGCGATGTTGCTAGCAACGTTGCCTGGTGTGAAGCCACCTTAAGTCTAAAGGTACCGTCACACACAGAGATATATTGCTTGCAACTCACTGGTTGCAGTGAAATCATGGACACATTGTTACATTTGTACACGGCAACAAAATAGAACAATATGTCCATGATTTCACTGCAACCAGTGAGTAGCTCTGTGTGTGACAGTACCTTAAGATATCTCTGTTGCATAGGAAGGGTATGCCATAACCCTCACAAAAGACAATGGGGAAGTGACTAAGCCGAAAAGTAATGCCGTTGGGTGACAGTTTATTGGGCTCTTTGGTGCTCCAGAAAAAGTAGGTGAACAGAGGCATCTTTAGGTCAGCGGATTAGAAGACGACCATTGTTTTTTCTGGTAGCAGAGGCTCCATCCTGGAGGGCGTAGAGAGACACCAGTATGTAATCTTGCAATCCAAAATGGAATGAGCAGTACAGTCCTACCATTAGACCAAGAAAAATTTTAAGTAAAAAAGTAAAAAGCCTGAGGTGCTGGAGTAAAGTCATGCATTGGAGAAAAATACATAAACTTCTTGTAGAGTTGTACATAGTGGGATCGGAGCCCAGGCCCCAAATTCTGCAAGGCAACAGAGTTAGACACTGAGCTACCATGGAGCCTCTGCTTTGATAGCAAAAATGAGAACGCTTAAATGGTTGGATGATGAGGTGGAGACAACCGACTGGTCACATAGGCGGCAGGATGGAACCGGCTTGGGAAAGTTTTCTACTGATGAATGGCAAAGAACTGGCAAGCAGACGACACCGATGAGGACTTTGTTTGCTAGGAGGAAGACTGGTCTTGTCTATGGAATAAGGTACTGTCAACCTGTGACTTCTGTGGTGACTTGTTTGTCTCCATCCCAGACAGGAGACAGCCCAAAAAAAGAAAGAAAGCAATGGCTCCTCTGAGTACAGAACTGCTCATCTTAACATCACCCACAATGCGACATCATCACAAAGATGTTGAGAACTGTCGGCAGCTGTGAGAACAACGGAGCTACCTATTCATATGGGCAATCTGCTAAGCGAGGTCTGACAATTCATTGAGGGAACCATGGAAGGATGCCTGGTGAAGGTACCTGGCCAGGCAGAAACATCTTTGTCTAATCATCCTGCAGTGAAAACAGCGGGCACAAAGGCTCACCCTGTGAACCACAGGTCAAGGTTTCTCCATGGATTCTGTACGCTGGTATAGGCAAGAGAGCGATGAACATGAGAGTCATGAACTAGTCACCAGGAGGGAAGACTAGAATAAACTTGATAACTTATGTTACAAAAAAATGTTTTTTCTAATATTTGTATGTAACGTACGTTACAAAGTAATAACACTGTATTTTGTATTTAATTTGTATTGTTGAAAAATCTAACTGTGTTGAAATCTATTGAGAATAATTTAATGTACAATATGCATTCACTCGTTTTGTGCCTGCCTTCAAAGAATAGTCTGTAGTCATTATTAACTCAGCTTTTGGCTTGTGAATGTAACGCAAGTTACCATGGAATGACCCCTACGATGGAAGGGACGTGTTCTAGTGACCCCGCTGCCTGAGCTTACGAGCTAGGGGGAGGGACAGTGCAGGAGCTCGGGACATATAGGAAGATCTATGGGATATCTTATATGTAGGCTAAAGGCAACGACCAGACGTCTGCACTGGACAAACTAGCTTGCGATATCCTCCCAGGGAGGGATAATGGGGTGAATTCTTATAGGGAGCTCCTGGTGGGAATTCATCATGGTTAGACTGTAAATCTGAGTAGTGGGACAAAGCTGAAAGTGGGAACATTTTTTACTGAGAAACAATAGCAGAAGAAATGTGCTGCCAAGGGCAAAAATATTTTGATTCTGAAGCCTGAGCTTCTGCCCTATTGGAGGGTGTGCGGTGTCTGGTGGGGCTGAGTGCGTCACGTGGTGCCGGTGTTTTCAGTAATGGCGCCAGAGATCGAAGTGGAAGAAGGCCAGAGCTGCAGAGCTTGCAAAATGTTCCCGCACAGCTGTAAAAAAGAAGCATGATTGTGTGAGAGTGGTGAGCGCCGCCAGGAAAAGAGCGCACAAAAAGCCCGCGAGGGTATGACTGGCCACGATGGCTGTGGGCATGGTCTGCCCAAGAGCTAAGGTTTTTGGTGCAACAGTCAGATAAGCCAGGATGGTGCAGAAGACACAGCGCAGTGGGATACAGCAATATGGGATCGAGTGACGGCAGAGGGGGAAAGCAGGGGAAGGTTTAAAGCTGCTGAACCCTTTATCTCTCCATATCTGTATAGATCCTGTAATACGTCTTCACAGAATGAAGATGGAAGACAATCATCAGACATCTCAAGCGCTGTCAGTTGGTTGACTAGAAGGAATCTACGTTTGTCTTTCATCCCTGCACCATCTGGCTTTGGAAGGCAAGCGGGTAGAGGTATGTTGGCAAGGACAGTCAACCTGGAAGCCCTAAACAATGTTCATGTGTGAAGGGGTTAGGGTCCTGCCTCGCAGACCAGAGAGGATACCGTAAAGTGAGTGCAGCGCAGAGTCTGCCTCCTACGGACACTAAACTAAAACTAATCTCCTTGGCTCCAGTTGGTGGTGTACCTTACTGAGAAGGAGCTAACTATTTTTGCCTAGTGTAGGCAGCATACACCCATGGTCTCTTGTGTCCCCCGATGAAGAAATAGAGAAATGGATAGAGTAGAGGAATGAGTAAGGCGTGACCATGAGTCCCCTACCTCTTACTGGCCAAGGGATGGACATAGGACCAGTCTATCCACAAAGATAGCAAGGCAGGAGAGGTGCGATTCAGGCACACCATTGTGCTCCCCAGGGGATGATGACTGGTACATCTCAGAGGCCGAAAAAATGAGTTATGTTGACTATACATTTGATATGTAAAGCCATATTGTTATAGGAGATGGCACCTTAAGGTGGTAAGTAAAACAAACCCATATAATAATACGAGGACTGACCTACAAATGGAGCAGCAGTGACGTCTGGTTTGTTTTCTGCATCATCTTCTAAGCCTTCCTCCTCACCAAGGTGAAGTTTACCTGATCGGGAATAAAGACAGATCATTATTTATAATATTCACTTATTTCACCCACGATGTGCGAGTGTATGTATGTTTGTGTGTCTGCATACACATACATATATTCACACAGCAGGTGAAATAAGGCTTGAACAAATCACCAATTTTCTAAGTAATTATATTTCTAAAGGCGCTATTGACATGAATTTCTTACCAGATGTCAGTAACAACCTATCCAATCCACACAAAGAAATCAGACCATAGATGTCCATAAATTTAGTGATGTGTAATAATGAAGACACCTCCTGTATGGAGACACTGGTCCCTGCATTGTTCAGGGGGATTTTGGCCCATTCTTCCACACAAACTCTCTTCACATCCTGCAGGTCCCGTGGATCCTTCTATGATCTCGGAGCTTTACTCCCTTCCAGACATTTTCTATTGGATTCAGCACCGGTGATCGGCTCGGCCATTCCAACAGATTAATTTTCTATGAAACCAAGTGGGAGTTTCCTTGTCTATGTGTTTTGGATCATTGTCTTGTGAAATGTCCGCCCTCGTTTTATCTTCATCATCCTGGTAGATGGCAGCAGATTTTCATCAGTAATGTCTTGGTACATTTGTCCATTCATCCTTCCTTCAATTATATGAAGTTTGCTAGTGCCATATGCTGAAAAACAGCCCCACACCATGATGTTCCCACCTCCACTCTTCACTGTTGGTATGAGGCTTTGGGGGCTGATTTGCCTTTTGGCCTCCAAACATGATGTGTATTTTGGCATCCAAAGATTTCAATCTTGATCTCCTTTGACCAGACTATATTCTCCCAGTATTTCATAGGCTTCTCTAAATGTTGTTGACCAAACTTTAAACACACTTGAACCTGCTTTTCATTCAGCAATGGAGTCTTGCGTGGTGAGCGTGCATACAGGAGCATGCATACAGGAGCATGGAGGATGAGAGAATTGCTTATTGTTTTCATGAAACAATTATACCTGCTGATTCCAGGTCTTTCTGTAGCCTCCACAGGTGATTTTTGGCTCTTTGACAACTGTTTTGATAATTCTTTTCACTCATCTGTCTGAAATCTTGCAGGGATCACCTGGGTGATTTATGGTGAAATTTAGTTTTTTCTCTTCAGGTTTATGGCCCCAGCAGAGCTCACTGGAACCTTTACAACTTATATTCTTCTGTAACCCATGCCATCAGTATAGTTTGCACCAATAAGATTGCAAAGGTCTTGAGACAGCTCACTGGTTTTACCCATCTTGAGATGTTTCTTGTGTGGCACTTTGGTAATGTGACACCTTTTTACAGGCCATCAGTTGAACCTGGTGATGTTTTTAACCAAGTGGCAGGATGACTTTCTTATTACTTGTAGTGAAAAATATATATTTGTAGGGGAATGTATGACCACAGCAGTAAATTGTCATTTGTTTAAAGCAGGGGTTTCAAACACGCGACCCTCAGGCAGCATCTGGAGCTTCACTGAGCGACCTGCCAGGTCTGTCGAAAACTTAACAGACAATCCGATTGGCCAGCGGCTTGCACTGATCTAGCTAATCGAAACAGCTTGCCTGAGTGGCACCTAGAAGTCATAAATCAGGGACTATGGCGGCCCTCTGGACTGACTGGACCGAGACATTGTTAAGTTTCCACGGAGCCTGTGGGGAAAGATGACGCTGAGGGAGTGGAGGACAAGTGAGAAAAGCATGTGTAGGTCAGGGTGCGTTGGCGTGTATGTCTGAGAGTGTTTTTTTATGTGTGTGCGCGCGTGCGCATGTATATATGCGTGAAAGACAGGGCACATTACTGCAAAAAGAGGAGAGACAAAGTTGAAAGACATCACTAAATATTAAGGGACCAGGATAGGGGACATCGCTACAAACGGGGACTAGGATGGGGGCAATACTACAAAATGGGGATCAATATGGGGGACATCACTACAACAGGGGACTAGTATTGGGGATATCACTACAATAGGGGATCAGCATAGGAGACTTCACTACAAAAGGGAACCAGTATGGGGGACATCACTACAAAAGGAGATCATGATGGGGCGCATCACTACAAACTTGGACCAAGATAGGGACATCACAACAAAAGGGGACCAGGATGGGGGCAATACTACAAGATGGGAATTAGTATGGGGGACGTCACTACAATATGGGGATCAGGATGGAGGACATGACTACAAGAGGGGAGCAAGATGAGGGACATCATTACAAAAGGGGATCAGTATGGAGACATTACTACAATATGGGAATATTACTACAACAAAGGTACCCGGATAGGGGCAATACTACAAGGGGCCAGGATGAGGACAAGGATGGGGACATTACTATATAATGAGGACCAGAATGAGACATTACATAACGAGGACCAGTTTGGGGACATTACTACATGGTGAGGACAAAAATGTGAACATTACTGCATTATTCATTATTAGGACCGGATATTACTGCAGGATGGGGACATTCCTACAAGAAAGGGACCAGGGTGGGGATATTACTACATTGAGCAAAAAATTCTGGTTTTACTAAAAATTTCGCTTAGTCATACAAGGAATGTGGCCCCCCCCCCATATCAATTTTTTTCTATGTGCAGCACATCAACCACACAGAGTTTAAAAGTTTAAAGGCTATACCTCTACACAACGGGCATAATATGTACTAATCCTGAGTACAGAATCTGAAAACCATGGAGGACTCCATG
Organism: Allobates femoralis; assembly: GCA_033576535.1. Classification (NCBI taxonomy): domain Eukaryota; kingdom Metazoa; phylum Chordata; class Amphibia; order Anura; family Aromobatidae; genus Allobates; species Allobates femoralis. The sequence goes on along the minus strand of JARQOC010000003.1, from coordinate 55,020,885 downwards.
GGAAGACAGAGGGAGAAATTTATCACATTTAGGCAAACTTCAAAAGATGGAACAGGCAGGGGCCTCACATACTGTATTTGCTATAGGAAAGGGGACACCTGCAAAACACAGGGAATTTAAAATCTAATGTATTCATTACTAAATTAGCCATGGTCCAGTAACAGACCTGGATATAAAATATTGAAATTAAAGGCTGTCCTGGAAATTTCAGCCCAAGAAAAACCTATAAAAAAGCTGGTAGACAATGGAATCTTGGTTTGCAGATGGGGGAAGTTAAAGTACTGCTGTGATCCATATTTCCTTACTCCAAAATAGAAAACACTGGACTGGAAGTTAAGTATTTCACCCTTTGGATTTTATAACGGTTCTGAACATCTGTGTGTCCTTTTTAATTTTATCTTTCATGTCTTTTTATTGCAAACAGTGTAACTTTTATATTAAAGATTAAAATGTAATAAGTTTGATCCTTGTATTCCCTTAAGAATCCATAGCCTTAGATTGTTAGACAGTATTTCGGGGACTCATCATCCCATGTGTATGATGAGTGGTGGCAGCATGTTATGCAGCTGGGGTGTGTGGATTGTGTTTGGGTGCGATTTATGCTCAATTTACATTTTAGAACAGAGGTTGAATGTTGGATTGAGTGAAGAGAGATAAATTAACCCTTGCAGGCACACCACAAATCATATGCTGAGAAGTGTGCACTTGACATTACTGGTAGATTTCAGCCGGTATTATGACTTTCCATGACTTTTTCACCTCTCTTATTAACTTAATTAATGGACATCTAGGATTTGATTTCATTGCCTGTGCGGATTGGATGAGTTGTTACCGACAGATTATATATAAATAATTCTCTATTCGCTCCCAACGTATCTTGCAAGCAAATAATTGGACAGATTAGGAAAGCAGTGAATGCAGTAATAAGCAAAGCAAAGGAAGGGTAGTATAATCAGTAATCACCTCTTTGCTTCCGGGACAGAAGAGGGCTGCAGGTAGAGCTCCCACCGGCTGCAAATCACAGAGAATGGAAGAGCGGAGAGACGTTAATAAGCGCATGCAGTATTAGGGGAGCCCCTCTCGCGTGATTGAGGTTAGAGGATCAGCCCGCAGTCAGAACAGCGATTCATTCATGGACAGATATTAATACCACAGAGATCAAACATTAGCAATTGCAGAGCTGTAGAAGACCAGCGTGATAATGAACTATCAGGTTTATTGAAACTCTAAAGACAGGGAAATGCAAAGTGAAGCTCGAGATTTAAGCAATCCCTACATTTTGTAATAGAACATGATCACTTGTATGGATGAGCGCTGACATACTACAGATTGCAGAACATGACAGCCTGCACTCCGCAGCACATCACAGCCCACAGGATCCATCCTCATAAAGAAAACCATTAACAACCTAAATGTAATCCTAAAAGTGCTTCTCTAGCGCTGTTTAATTCATGATTTGCTGCCTGCGAGGCCTCGGGTGCAGCCGGACGGTATCATATCATTAGTCTAGGATGCCGACAATGTTTCTACTTAATTTGAAATGTGAGATGCGCCGGAAAAACACTGTGATCAAAACTTATAAGGAAGAATAGAGTAATTATAGACTCAAAAATTAAAATCCTGGGAAAAAAAAAAAAGCATTCACAGTCCAACATCACACGGTCCAGTATGGCGGTTCTGCAGGATTTTGCTGTTAAGGCTGGTGCTATTATATTGTAATAGTGAGGATCACAGCAGGTTACATGTAGTATAGGGTCATATCACATACGACTAATCCACCTCTCTCCTCGCTATTCCTCCACTTCTCCCCTCTACAAATCCCTCCACTGGCTCCCAATTCCCCAGCATATCCAATTCACACTACTAACATTGACTTAAGGGGGTTTACACGTTGCGATATCGGCGTCCAATTTCAATGAAAAGTCACGTGGTTCGATCGTTGGAGCCGATATCGTTCCTGCGTTGTATGGTGTGAACGTCCAATAAGATGCAGGAACGATGTCAATGCGATATCGGGGATTGAATGAGCGTGCTATTCAATGGTCCGATATTGAATGGAGATTGGAGCCGGATCGTGCTGTGTGACAGCCAAACTACGATGTCAAGTTCAACGTCACCCATTCACTCCCATGTTAAATGGTCGTTCCTGGGTTGGGGGGCGTAGACATCGTGCGGACATTGGATTCCTAAATCGCAACGTGTAAACCTCCAATGCGATGCGGGAGAAACGTGCACTAAATGCGCGCTCCCACGCCATTGAATTGCGATATCGCAACGATATTGAAACGTGTAAACCCACCCTTACAAAGCTGTTCCCAATCTGTCCCCCCCCCCAATATATCTCTGAACTAATCTCCTGATATCATCCAACTCGTAATCTTCGATCCTCCCAAGATCCTTCTTTTCTCCAATTGTACGTTCCTCATGTAACCACCTGCAAGACTTTAGCCAAGAATCCCCCATCCTCTGGAATTCTGCACCCCAAAATGTCCGACTGCCGAAACCTTCAAGCAGAACCAGAAAACCCATTTTTTCAGAACAGCCTACAACCAGCAATGACCACAGTGCTACCACCTCACCACCACTGGACCCTGGGGCTCCACCACCACTGGACCCTGGGGCTCCACCACCACTGGACCCCGGCGCTCCACCACCACTGGACCTGGTGCTGTACTACCATCATACCTGGGGCTACGGCCACCACCAGAGCAAACCCAACCTACTGTCTCCCTCCCCATTGCCCTATAGAATGTAAGCTCGCAAGAGCAGGGTCCTCTCTCCCCTCTGTATCAGCCTGTCACTGTTAGTTTGTTCATTGTATTTTTATTTTGTCTGTATGTAACCCTTTCTCATGTAAAGCAGCATGGAATCAATAGTGCTCTATAAATAAATAATAATATCATCAAAATAGTAAAAGTGATGGAAACAGCAACACGGTTGTCAAAGGTCGAGTATAGCAAAAAGGAAAAAAAGGATATATGCCTTATGCAACCGCTATAAAAATATACAATCTATGAGATGCAACCATAAAATTAGCGCTCGCAACGTAACATTACATCCAGGGTTTTAATAAAACAAAATGAGCAAAATGAGCAGAGTAAAAAATGCATTTAAAATATAGAATAAGTGATCTGCAGACAATTAGTGACCTTGGTGATTGGCTGCAGCAGTGATGTGAACGATATACCGGAGGGCAAAGACTTAAATAAACAAGGAGAGCTCATTTTAGAATACGCACTTCTCCTTGAAGGGGGTGTCCTTTTTTTTCTCTTAAAGAATTTTTAGCCCCAAATTCATGAATTTGAGCAATTAGATTTCATTAAAGATTTAACTTTTTACAGTCTCTTACTTTACTTTTCTTGCACCTTTGACTTTGTTGTGGCCATAAATCGGCAGAAAGACAGATAAAAGACATACAAACTCTTTGTTAGGGGGCATTCAGATGTCCGATTATCACATACAAGCGCCATGTATGGTTCTCATGTATAGCACTCATATATACATGATAGTCTTTGGGGCCATTGACTTGCCCATATTGGACTGAGCAATCTGCAGAAAACTGCCGAGAAGTGTCCCACTTTGATCCAAGTTTCAGATCAAAATTGGCAACGCAAGAAAAATAATCAACGTCTTCACAGGCTGCTACAAAGGAGAAGGTAGAGAATAGTTTTATCCATGTATGAGAAAAATTAATGATGCTATGATCAATGAGTCTCTACTGAGAAAAAAAAAAATCAGTCCATTTTCTTCATACATGTAAATAGTAAAGGTAATAATAATAATAATAAATAATAAACTGTTCCCAAATATAGATAACCCCTTGAAAGATATTACGGTAAGGCTGGCTTCACATTTGCGTTTGTGTCTGCATGCTGAGGGCATGCAGACACAAACGCAGTGAAAAGCATGTCATTTTGATGTGTCCGCAGCGGAGAATGTCTGCCTGCGGACACATCACTGTGGAGCCCGGGCAGCCAATCGGCGTTGTCCGGGGGCAGGCCAGAGGCGGAGATCAGCGGCGGAGATCTCCTCCTCCCCGCCGACGGCAAGCTCCGGGACATGTCGGCGGGGAGAACAGCTGATCTGACAGCTGTTTGAATCTCCCACGCCGACACCGAGAGGAGATGTCGGTGCGGGAAGATTCAAACAGCTGTCAAATCAGCTGTTTCTCCCCGCCGACACCGCTAGGAGATTACCGGCGGCGGGGAAGAGGAGATCATGAGAGGCTCAGCTGATCTCCCGGTGGCCGACGGTGATCTCCTGTGACATCACCGGCGGCCACCGGGAGAGATTTCAATGGGTCTGCAGCGTTCTCCTGCGCTGTCAAGCGCAGAACACTGCGGACCCATTGACGCCAATGCATTGTTTGTGTGCTTGCGGGCGCTTGCAGATAAAACAAGCGCCCGTGAACGCACAAAAAATGCAACATGATGCGTTCGGAGTGCGCTCAGAGGGTGCACAAATTATGCGCATCTGAACGCAAACGCAACCGAACGCAGCCAAACGCAGGCACATCCGTTCCCATGTTAAACATAGGAACGCATGTGCGCAAGCGTTTGGCTGCGTTCGGTGCGCTGCGCTCCGAACGCCAGTGTGAAGCCAGCCTAAGCTACTCTATGGTGGCATGACGCTTCTGGAATTACCATTAAGTATGTGGCATTTATAACCTATTTATGGTGGCTTTTAGAAAACCTAAATCAGCAAAGTAAAATAAATAAAAATGTCATTAAAAGTTTTTATTAAACACTCTTGCCTATAAGCTCTGCTATGCTCCCGCTGCGGCCGCGTCCGTGGGTGTCATCTCGGCACACGCTGACGTGTGGGACGCCTCCGGACATGGTGAGGACGTGAAGCAGCTCAATGGGCGGTGTCCTGAAGATCTGCTGCAGCAGCTCCAGAGCTCCCGTTACCACATTGTGATCCCGGTGCTGGGTGTAATGTAATGTCAGTTCATAAATCTAGAAGAAGAAAAAAAAAAAAAAAAACACTCCATATACACTCCAAATATTCCATTTGAATTTATATAAAAATCTATATTTAAAAAGTCTTGATCTGTGATCAAGCAGGAGATGAAGGGGTCACCTGTGTCAGCTGCTCCACTGAAGGGGAGATTTCAGCCTCTTTCCGGGTCACCCCAAAGCTTCCCTTCAGGCTGGTGTCCTTCACCTGCTGCTGCAGTAGTGGAATTAGATAGCGTAGTGTTAGCAAGACGCCCAGAATCAAGAGAGTGGGGCGGTCGTCCTCCACAGGAACCAACAAACCTACACAAAATACAGATTTGCTTTTTAGGTTTTTGTCAGGAGCATATAATAAATATATGTTTTTTTCTTGTTCAAGAGCTGACCCTCTACCCCCCCTTCTGTGTAAAATCTTACACACCTACTCTCTCTAACACCCTAATTAAAGAAAGATTTAGAATGCAGTTTTATGGCTTTTAAAAAATAAGACATTTGGCGAGAAGCAAGGATGAAGCAAAGACTCATATTTTCTTTGTTCTGCCAGCTAGAAAACCTTTAAGGCAAATTTCATGCACCACCTTAATGTTAGGGTTATGAAAATTATATTTTCAGAATCCATATGAAATGGCGAACGCGAAACACCATTTTGCTTCAAAGGGCAATGGCTGGAATCATACCAAAATGGATTCCAGCCCTTTAGAGAATTGCAGTATGTTGTGCTTCCTGGCTATGTGTGAGCTCCACCGCCAGAAATATAAGGGAAATTAAAAATCTTTAACATTTACAGATATATATAGGCTGACCCTAAGAGGTGCTCATGAGATCAGCAGATGGCAAGTCTGATTTTATGGTGTGATCATAAAAATCAAAACCACAATTTTGTGACTTATTCAGACGATGATAGGACATAAGAACTAAAGCTGTGATGCGGAATCCTATTTCTTCTAAGGAATCTCCTTCCCTCCCTAAGCTTGTGGATGTCTCCGCGTGACACAAATTTAGTAAATCCCTTTGCTCCATGTAACTTTCTATACTGCATAGTTTGTCTCCTTTGTAAAATCTTGGATATTTTTGTAAACACTGAATATTTCTTTCGGATTAAATGTATAATAAGTAATAGCTTTGTTCTTCTTGCTCTATGACAAAAAAACCACGACTTTGTGTAAGCCGCACGATGCCAATAACGGGTATCCAATCGGCCTGGTAAACAACTGGAGGGGCCGTGCTCATTTCCTTATCCTTGGTCAATGAATTTTGCCCAAAGAAAAAGGACCAAGTGCGCAATTTTGGCATATTCAAAATTGATGGCCTATTATTGATGGACAGAACATGCAGACCTGTATGTCCAGATTCCAGTATCCATGATGGACAACTTCTAGATCAGCGATGGTCCAACCACTTGGATCTGCACAGATAAGCAAAAATTGGCGACATTTATGCCTCTCAGAATGGGGCAGCAGTCCACCTGCTTGACCACTGCTCCATTCATTCTGTATGGGGATGCTAGAAAAAAAAAAGGAATTTGGGCACTCACCATAAAATCTCTTTCTGGGAGCCTTCATTGGGGGACATAGGAGACCATGGGCATTTGCTGCTGCCTCTAGGAGGCTGACAATAGGGGAAAAAAAGTTAGCTCTTCCTTAGTAGTACACACCCACTGACCAGAGGAAAGCTAGTCAGTTTAAGCTTAGTGTCAGTAGGAGGCAGACGCAGGTTCCCCTTGGACCCGTAGCTTCCTTACGTCTTGTTGTTCTTAATTAAACTTTTTGTCTTTCAGGCTCAGCTTGTGATTGGGGAGAGCCACTCCGTCAGAGACCAAGAGAACAGTGTGGCCTGGTCCACATCGTACCCCTTCTGGTCTGCCAGGCAGGACCCTTACTCAACTCTTGAGCGATTAGAGACATTCAGACGGACGGACCCAGCCATCCGAGCCAGCACTACTCGCCCGCCAAAGTGAGACAGACCTGTACCAGTGACTACCCTCCCTCCACGGGGCTCCTGAAGACAGTCTTACAAGTGTGTGAAGAAGGAGGTGATTTCATCTTCATGAAAAGGGTACCCATGTTCTTCTTCCAGGTCACTTGTGTCTGCCTCCTACAGACACTAACCTTAAACAGACCAGCTTGGCTCCTGTCGGTGGGTGTATACTACTGAGGAAGAGTTAACATTTTTGCTCCTATTGGCAGCAGCATATACCTATGGTCTCCTGTGTCCCCAATGAAGCAATGGAGAAATCCCCATAAAGAATAAATGGAGCGGTGGTTGAGCAGGTGCACTAAGGGGACAAAAGGGGTTCGTTCTCAGTCTTAGTGCAGGCCCCAATGGTCGGACCACCAAAGATCTATAACTTATCATCTATCCTAATGGATTGATGAAAACTTATCTTCAATGGACAAAATGGATAAGTCATTTGGTGTGTAAGTATATGCTGTGGGGTCTCTCAATCAAGGACCTGAATGTTCACCAAGTACACAGTGCATTCAGAGCATTATATGCCTTTATTATAAAGAATCGGGTTGCACACGTATAAAATACTTCATGAACAGAGACATTTGTTGTTTCCTGCTGCCTCTTTATCTGGGTCTGATGAAAGCACATACATGTCAGATCTGAAAACGAAACACAATTAAAGGAGACCAAGTGGTATACCCAGGAGCACGTTGAGAAGCCATGTGTAGAAATACTGCGTCCGCCGGGAATGCTGACAGATGTTGACGGCAGAACCAGCTGCTGTGCGGCGGATCGTGGGAGAGCTGGACTTCAGATTGGCTATGAACGCTTTCAGCAAAACCTGTGAGATGACCAAGATACAATTCACAGAATCCTAATAATGTAAACTACAAAGAGGTCTTCTGCCAAACAGGACAAGGAACTAACTTACCGACTTTGAGGACCTCCACCGATCTCAAGACCCGGACTCTGCTGAGCTGCGCATGCTCCAACTCCCATCCCATTCATTGTTCACAGGACTACTAAAGAAACTCCGGCAGTCTCATAGACAATGACTGGAGTGTAGGTGGAGCGTGGATACCATCGCTCCATTTGACATAGAGGTCTGCAGAGTCCGATTCTCTAGTTCGATGGGTGCCCCGGCAATTAGGAAGTTATCACCTATCCTATATAGATCTGTGACAACAAGTAAACTCAGGAAGTTCCCTGAGGAAGAGACGTCGAAACGCACGTCGGGGCCAGGAGGGACACAAAGCTTACACTCCATCACTACTGGTCGGGGCCAGGAGGGACGCCAAGCTTACACTCCATCACTACTAGTCGGGGCCAGGAGGGACGCCAAGTTTACACTCCATCACTATTGGTATGTTATGAATAGTGATTAGGACATGTTTAATTGTACTTATAAAACAGATTAGCAAGCTTCAAAAGGTTACCATACTGTGTCCCTTGATTACATTAGTTATAGTTTAGATTACTTAATTGGAAAACATTCATCTGTATCACATCATTTTACAGGAAAGCATTAAGTGTATATACTAAAATGTTTTATAGCCTGGCTGCTTCATTCATTGCATTGGAGGCACCTGTAGTCATTTTTAACCCATAATGTATTGATTGGGAATGATTGTATGTGTATATATATCTATTTTATATATAAGGGGATTTTTGGTACTCACCGTAAAATGCTTTTCTTGGAGCTTCAATTGGGGGACACAGGAAGACCTTGGGTGTATGCTTGCTGTCATCAGGAGGCTGACACTATGCAAAAACAGAAAGACAACTCCTCCCCAGCAGTATACACCCCCTACTGGCACAAATCCTACTGCTGGGGAGGAGTTGCTTTTCTGTCGTTTTGCATAGTGTCAGCCTCCTGATGGCAGCAAGCATACACCCAAGGTGTTCCTGTGTCCCCCAATGAAGCGATTAAGAAATACGTGTAATAAAGTGCAATAATTGTCATAAAACGTTAAGGGTATGTGCCCACAGGACGTTTTTAAAGCAGTCCTGAACGCAGCAAAACCTGAGGATCCTAGAGTCCTTGACAGGAGAAATGCTATGATCTTGTCTGCGTTTTTTGCACGTTTTATGTGCGTTTTTTTAGCTGCGGTTTTCCTGAGTTTTTTCCATTGACTTTAGCAAAAACGTAGGAAAATAATTAACAAGTCAATTCTTTCCCATCCGCACCAAAAACGCAGGTATTTGACAGTTCTTGACACTTGCAAAACCAATGTGTGGGCACAGCGTTTCTGTGAAATACATTACTTTTGCTGGGAATCAAAACCGCAGGAACAAATTAGCATAAATTACCATAAAACCAATGGTTTTCTGCTGCAGAAACCGCAGGAAAAACTCAGCAAAAACGTCCTGTGAGCACATACCCTTATACTGGTAATTATCACCTAATATTCTTTGGATTTTCAATGGGGATTTTGTTTTTCCTGATTATTCTGCTGCCAGATCACTCAGTCACACTGTTTCTATTTGTCCATCACTTTATTCTAACATACATTTGGAAGGATACAGCTAGAATGAGGTAGGCGACATATAAAAAAGAATAATTCCTTGGGGTCTGTTGTTGATCACCATAACCTGTAAACACTATCTATATACAGGGAATTAAAAGGTTAATCCCATCCCTGTATACGGGTATTGTCACACATGGCTTGTAATAACGAGCACTCTTGCAATTTGCTGACCATTAATATTTGCAGCCGTTCTTGAGATATTAACACTTGTTTACAGTTGGTTGCCGTGGAGACCGACCACCGCTGCTGTCGTCCAGCAGGGATTAGAAGGCGACATTGTGCTCCAGTGATCCCCACTAGAGCCACAGAACCAAAGCAGCTCTTACAAGCTCAATGGAAAACAAAGAATGCAAAGTTTGTCATCGCGGCACGTTTCTCAGTCTGGCAGCGGTGGTCGGTCTCCAGGTCAATGAGCTACAAACAAAAGGGTTAATATCTCAAGAACGGCTGAAAATTTTAATAAGAAGTAAACTGCAAAATTGCTTGTATTTACAAGTGCGATATGACTGTACCCATCGAAAGAGTAGCATAATTGAGTAAATAGCAATTTTGCAAATATGTACATTTGGCAGTCAGTGTCATCAGTAAGGCCTTACCTTGATTTCATGATCATTTGCAAAGTTCCCAAAGGCGGCCATGATTTTTGGAACAGCGGCAGCCAGCGTCTCCTGCACCGATTCTTCATGACGTTTGCATATTTTTGTGAGGCACGGAAGCAGGTTGACCAGGTACGGCCTACGTGATACATACAAGAGGCAGGTTGGGCAGTGTTGCTTTATTATGTGAAATGTTTTCTGATACATTATATGACAGTCAGCATTATGGAAATGTTTCCACCTGCTCTCCGAGGCCTGACAAGACACGCAGCCGATCTGCAGATCACAGAATTATCATCACATCTGCATATCTTTATATGAGAAGATGACGAGAGAAAAAGAGAATTTTGTTTACTTACCGTAAATTCTTTTTTCTTGAATCATTAATGGGAGACCCAGACAATGGGGTTTAGGCAGTCTGCCCTCCGGAGGCCACACTAGGTACTACAAGTTTTTTGTAGTCTCCGCCCCTCCGCCTATAAACCCCCACTGCAGGAGCAGATCCTCAGTTTAGTTCACAAGCTGCGAGGAGGCAACCCACACCACAACTCTAGGCATGGCTGCGAACAATGCTAGCCAAAGAAGCCTGAGCCAACAAGGTCCAAAAAGACAACAAAACGTCCAACGGGACAACTGGGTGGGTGCTGGGTCTCCCATTAATGATTCAAGAAAAAAGAATTTACGGTAAGTAAACAAAATTCTCTTTTTTCTGATCATCATAATGGGAGACCCAGACAATGGGGATGTCCTAAAGCAACACCCCAGGGCGGGAAAAAAAGTTCCTTTGAGACGGTTGATGTGCGGGGCACCTCAAAGGTGAGCCACCGCCGCCTGTAGGACCCGCCTGCCCAAACTCGCATCCGCAGAGGCATGGGCATGTACCATGTAATGTTTGGTAAACGTATGGAGGCTAGACCAAGTGGCTGCCTGGCAAACTTGTTGAGCCGAAGCCCTGTGCCGCAGAGCCCAAGAGGCACCAACGGCTCTGGTAGAGTGAGCCTTCAATCCCACCGGGAGAGGCATACCAGAAGAACGGTAAGCTTCCAGAATAGGAGCTTTGATCCACCGCGCCAAAGTAGATTTTGAGGCCGGGGAACCCCTACGGCGACCAGCCGTAAGGACAAACAGAGAGTCCGAGGTGCGTACCGACGCAGTACGAGACACATAAACCCTGATAGCCCTCACCAGGTCCAGAGTGTGTAACTCCTTCTCACTCCTGTGAGTCGGGTTAGGGCAAAAAGAAGGGAGAACAATCTCCTGATTAATATGAAAAGGTGACACCACCTTAGGCAAAAATTCTGGCCTCGTGCGTAACACCACCTTATCCTGATGAACCACCAGGAATGGAGACTTGCACGAGAGCGCTGCCAGTTCCGAGATCCTCCTGAGCGATGTAATGGCCACCAAAAACGCCACTTTCTGGGAAAGATGGACCAGAGAAACATCCCGCAAAGGCTCAAAAGGAGGCTTCTGCAAGGCCGCCAGGACCACATTGAGGTCCCAAGGATCAAGAGGACGTTTGTACGGTGGAATCACCCGGCTAACCCCCTGCAGAAACCTACGGACCGTCGGTATCTTAGCCAAACGCTTGTCGAACAGCACCGACAGTGCCGACACTTGTCCCTTCAGAGAACTGAGGGACAATCCCATGTCCATTCCTGACTGAAGGAATGAAAGCAACGTTGGGAGACGGAAAGGCCACGCCTTCCGGCCAACAGAAGCACACCAGGAAAAGTAAACTTTCCAAGTTCTGTGGTAGATTTTTAACGAGGTAGGCCGTCTGGCCCTGGTTAAAGTGGAGACAACCGAGGGAGAAAAACCTCTGGAAGTCAAGAGCCAGGACTCAAGGGCCACACAGTCAACTTGAGGGCCGCGGAATTGAGATGGAAGAACGGCCCCTGAGACAGAAGATCTTGTCTGTCTGGCAGCCTCCACGGTTCCCCGTCTGCGAGCCGCCACAGGTCCGGATACCACGACCTCCTGGGCCAATCCGGAGCCACTAGAATGGCTCTGCGACATTCCGTCCTGATCTTGCGCAGGACTCTGGGAATCAACGCCAACGGCGGGAAAACATACGGAAGATGGAACCTGGACCAATCCTGGACCAGAGCATCCGCTCCCAGAGCCTGAGGATCCCATGAACGCGCCATGAACTGCGGAACTTGATGATTGAGGCGAGACGCCATCAGATCCACATCTGGAGTTCCCCACCGTCGACAGATGGACTGGAAGACGTCCGGGTGTAGAGACCACTCTCCGGCGTCCATGCCTTGCCGGCTCAGGTAGTCGGCTTCCCAATTGTCCACTCCTGGGATGTGGACGGCCGAGATCATGGAATCGTTGGCCTCCACCCATAACAGGATGCGGTGGACTTCGGCGAGGGCCTGGGCGCTTCGAGTCCCGCCCTGATGATTTACGTAGGCGACGGCTGTCGCGTTGTCCGTCTGAATTCGTATGGGTTTCCCTGCCAGAAAACGGTGGAAAGCCAGAAGAGCCAGGTAAATCGCTCTGATTTCCAGGACATTGATTTGCAGAGCGGACTCTGACACCGTCCAGAGACCCTGGGCCCTGTGGTGCAGGAACACCGCGCCCCAGCCTGTGAGGCTGGCATCCGTGGTCACTATCAACCACGAAGGCTGAAGGAAGGACCGACCCCGCGCCAAGTGATGGGGTTGCAGCCACCAATGAAGGGATTCCTTGGTCCGAGGGGAGAGAGACACCACTCTGTCCAGAGATGACGACCTCTTGTTCCACTTGTGGAGAATTTCCATCTGTAAAGGGCGGAGATGAAACTGCGCAAAAGGCACCGCTTCCATTGCCGCCACCATGCACCCCAGCAGCTTCATTAAGCCCCTCAGAGAGGATTGTGGCGAATGAAGAAGGGTGCGAACTGCCGACTGGATGGAGGTCTGTTTCTTGCTGGGTAGTAACACCAGCGCCGGGGCTGTGTGAAAATCCATGCCCAGATAAGTCAACGACTGGGTTGGCACCAGTGCGGATTTCGGGCGATTCAGAATCCAGCCAAACTGTTCCAGAGCCTTGAGGGTCGCATCCAGGCTCCCCTGACACAACTCCTGCGACTGGGCCTTGATCAGCAGATCGTCCAGGTAAGGTATCACGGCATGACCCTGAGCATGTAGGGTTGCCACCATTGCCGTCATCACCTTCATGAAGACCCGCGGGGCCGAGGCCAGACCGAACGGTAATGCTACAAATTGGAAGTGTTCTTCCCCCACCGCAAACCTGAGCCAGCGTTGGTGTGCTGGCGCAATGGGTACGTGCAGGTAGGCATCCTTGATGTCCACGGACGCCAGGAAGTCTCCCTGAGACATGGCAGCAATCACCGAGCGCAGAGACTCCATGCGAAACTTCCGCACTTGCACATGTTGGTTGAACAATTTCAGATCCAGCACTGGGCGAAACGAACCGTCCTTCTTTGGAACTATGAAGAGGTTGGAGTAGAACCCTCTGAAACGTTCCCCAGATGGCACTGGAATCACAACTCCGTCCCTCTGAAGACCAATCAGGACTTGGTGAAAAGCCTGCGCCTTCTCCGGTGACGGGGAGGAAAGAAAGAAACGGTTTGGAGGAAATGACTTCAGCTCGATCCTGTAGCCCCGAGAGATAATGTCTCTCACCCACCGGTCTTGAACATGGAGATGCCATACGTCCTGAAACCGGGCCAGGCGGCCTCCGACCGGTGGGGTGGCAGGAGTTGGGAGCGAGTCATGTAGAGGACCCCTTGGGGGCAGCCGCTGCCGCGGCGGCCGCCGGCTTTTTCTGGCGAGTCTTGTTATGCCAGGGACCAGAGGGTTTACCTCCTTTGTCCGATCGCGTGGACGAGTTAGAAGGTTGCGAGCCGGGACGAAAGGACCGCTGCCTGGGATTCCATTTGTGAGACCTCTGCGGCTTGGGTTTGTTCTGAGGGATCTTCTTCTCAGCAAACTCCTTAATCCTCTTATCCAGCTCGTCCCAAAAAGTCTGTCGCCCGAAAAAGGCATGACTTGTAAAATCCTCTTGGACACCTTATCCGAGTCCCAGAGGCGCATCCACAGTAATCTGCGTAAGACCACCGCATTCGCAGAGGCCACGGCCGTCCGATTAGCTGTTTCAAAGGCAGCTGATCTGGCGTAGTCAGCGTAGGCCTTAGCCTTATTGGCAAGAGCCGTCACCTCCGGGTCAGACCCCGGGATATCGGTGATCCCCTCCAGACACGCAGTAATGGCCTGTAACGTCCAAACCATAGAAAAGTTTGGGGCAAAAGAAGACCCCACAGCCTCATATATAGACTTAGCATATGACTCGCATTGCTTGTCGATAGGATCCTTCAGAGAGGAACTATCCTCTGTTGAAAAAAGAGAATGAGCCGCAACTCTAGTCATGGAAGCGTCCACCCTAGGTGAGCGCGACCATTCCTCCAGAATCTCCTTAGGAAAAGGATAACGTGAATCCTTAGTCTTCCTAACAAAACGTCTATCAGGATGCTCCCTTGGCGTCCTGACCACTCTCCAAAAATTGGAATGGTCAGTGAACAGACCACGCGACTGACCTAATGGCGGCAGCCACTGGAAAGATTCTTTCCGCGGTCTCTCCACCACCGCAGCCGGGGGGACGAGCCCCAGGGTTTCGTTAATGGAGGAAATCAAGTCCTCCACACCGTCCCCCGGACCCTCTGAAAGAGCCGTGTGGTGCCGGGGCTCAGGGCCAGGGTCTCCACCCTCATCATCACTATTAGATGGCTGTTCCTCATCAGAGGAACGATGTTCACCATCCTCAGGGTCATCCTCCCAGCGAGGTCTCTTGTGAGAACCCTCACTCAGCCGGGGTTCAGACCCAAGTGCCCCTGCCTGGGGGGCTGAATCAGACAGCCTCCTTAGTATAGCCTCTAAGGATTGCGACATGGAAGACATTCGGGACACTACAGTATCATTAAACGACTTCTGAACATCCCATGGCCCAGCTTCCCCCTGAACCTCAGGGGAGAGCAGTGGTGCTGCAGCTGCAGAGGCAGAAACACTGGGACCAGGCCCAGTGAGACCGCAAGCAGCACAGGCACTATCCCCATCTACCTGTCCCATGCACTGTTTGCATGCCTTGGACCTTGTGGCGGGAGTCCTCTGTCCAGCCGTAGACATACTGGCGCCGCCCCGGGCAGTAAGGGTTAACACCGGGCACCCCGCGGAATACCGATCAGGGAAGCGGTGAATCAAAGCGGGACGTGTGCGACCTCCTCGGGCAAACTGCAGCTTCTCCCCGGAGCGCGATGTGCACGCCACCAATCCTCACAGGAATGAGGAGAAAATGGCCGACGCGCCACTAATGAGTGGGCGCGGCTAAGCAGAAGCCCGAGGAGACCGATAACACATAGGCCGCAAGGAGCGTGACGTCACCGCCAGAGGGGGACGTGCTCAGGAGCCGCACACAGGGAGAAAAAAGGCGCCAGAACATCAGTAATGGCGGCCACACTGTGTAACGCGGCTGACAATAAGAGGATCGCTTCAGGAAGGGGTCTCCTCCCAGAACCGCATGTCCCTAGGGAACCGAGGTCCATACATGGCCAAACAATAAATACATTCACCATGTCCCCCCAGGCCCACATAAAGGAGATACAGAGTACCTTCACCCAGTGGGTCCACGTCCAGCACCGGTCCAACGGGCAGGGGACGGGGGGTTCAGGTTCCGGTCCGCAGGATACGCTTCCATGGAGAGGCCGCAGACCGGAACGGAGCTGTGCAAGGCTCCAGGGCTCCCACCCCACCAGAGCGCTTCAGAAGTGAGTAGTGGGGGAGCACGGCATAGTACCAGGCCAGACAATAAAGTCCTTGTCCAGGCCCGAGGGCTATGGACCAAGGTACCTCTACCTGTATGCACCCAAAGGTGGACAGGGAGTATGCCGGGGATCCCCACGGCAGGGATCCACTTGTCTTCATTGCATCACAACATCTTCACAAATAAATCTCCTGTGACTGCAAGTCATAGGTGTGATCTCCGAGCACACTGAAGTAAAACTGAGGATCTGCTCCTGCAGTGGGGGTTTATAGGCGGAGGGGCGGAGACTACAAAAAACTTGTAGTACCTAGTGTGGCCTCCGGAGGGCAGACTGCCTAAACCCCATTGTCTGGGTCTCCCATTATGATGATCAGAAAATAGAAAATTCTCATCCAACACGTTCAGAGAACAGGAATATAAGGAGCCCTGATACAGACATCAGCTCCGGTATTCTATATCTAGTGCCGCCCCCTCATCGGACCACCAGAGATACATTGCTAGGCAAACTTTGAAGCCAATTTCTTTTTATCCTCAAAGCATCAAAAACGAATCAACCCAATCATGAATGTTGTATAGTTTCTATTGTTCCTACATAACACTGCGTCTCCATGGTAACAGACCACAAAAACTCCATGTAGTCAGATCCTGCAATCACCTACATTTCCATACTTTTTTCATATTCCGGTACGTTGTAGAGTTGGAGCCAATCGATTTGCACAGTTTGTTCCATTGTCTGTCAATGCTAGATGGGAGCTGGCGGAACCAACTCTTACCGAAGGTAATCTGCGACCCTTTAGATTAACCGGTCAGGTGCGAGGTCACATTGCGAAGGGGAGATACTGCCAGGCTAGGTCACCCAAAAAAGGGCTGTGGATGCCTTAAAAGGCAGGGGGTGTGGAGTCAGTAAGCCAAACATCAGAGACGGACTTAATAACCATGGGTGTGAAGTCAGTAAGCCACATATCTGACTCAGACGCCTCAATTTTCCTGAATCAGACTCAGACTCCACAGTCCTACTTAAAGAGGTGGGCCACTAAAAGGGGTAGTCCACTACTGTGCAAACCCTTCTGATTCCACTTGTTTCCCCCAGTTGAAATAAAAGAGCCTGTACTCACCTCCTATGTTGGCGTCATTCAAGAAATTTGGTGGTCACGTGACATTGTGACGTCACGCGAGCCCCATGTCCAATCACCGCTGCCTTCGGACCAAACGAGCGATCAACATGAAGTGTCATTGCGGCTGCCACTCACTTCCTGTTGATCGCTCATTTGGTCCGAAGGCGGCGGCGATTGGACGCAGGGCTCGCGTGACGTCACAAGGTCATGTGACCACCAAACCGTGACTACTGACAGCGCTGGAACAGGAGGGAACAGTACAGGGTCTATTATTATAGCTGGTGGAAATACGTGGAATTAGAAGGTGTTGTCCTAGCAGAGGACAACCCCTTTAAAAAGGTAAGAGAAGATCCTCAAGACCCCTGTCCAGCGGTCAAAGATTACTGTCATGGCCCATGGACCAGGTTGTGTGAATCGTTAGGTACCAACTCTAGTAGGTTGTTAATTAAAAATGAAAAGTTGAATGTTCGTATGACTTAAAAAAAAAAAAAAACAGACTACATTGGGTTTGTAGTCTGTTAACATGGAAACAGTTCTGCAAGATACACTATGAATATAACAAATTGTTGTGAAGCTAAGCTTTGTATTTTTTTTTATAACTACTGGTGTTATGATCTACAATATTTTGGAGCATTTTTTTGTACAATTTACCTGCACTTTTGCGGTCGTACTAGGTGTGCCAGCTCAGCAAACCTCCAGAGGGCAGCCCTGAGGCTCCGGGGTGCACCATTCTAGAAGGAAAGAAGCGGATCTATCACCCGGATTAAGCATCTTTACTCATTACACACACAAATCTTATGAGATATTGGTTGAATGCAATATTAAAAGGCATTTATTTCTCAGTAGGATGTGATGTAAATGTCTTATAGGGGTGAATCCCTCCTCAGACCTGCACCTGTTTTGAGAACATACCTTATCTCAGGCCACTGTAAATGAAGAGCAGCCTACAGAGGAGTAGCCATCGCCTTTTGCACTTGCAGTTAACTTTTCATTCATTCATTACAGTGCTAGAGAGGGTCCGAGAGGAGGGATTGGCATTTATTCAACATAAGCTGATGGGTGAGAGGGGGGCAACATAGCAAACGTAGCACAACTATCTGTGCCAGACTGACCGTCAGCACAAAGTGACTTATCTAACCAAGCACAGACGTTCACTGCACTCTTGGCTGAGCAGTTCACTGCACCTTCTCATTTACTCATTTTCCTATCTTTCTCCTGACTTCTCAGGCTCCTATAAAGCCAGAGCTGTCAATCAAGGCAGAGGAGGGTGGAGATAGATAGAAAACCAGATAGGTGAGAAAATGCACTGTTTGGCTACACCAAGGCTGCACTTAGCACCTGTGCTTGGTTTGATCAGTCATTCTGTGCTGACACACTCTTTTAGCATCTTAAAGCTTCTTAATAAATTTGTCACATCACTGCCTGGCTGAATGCCTCTTATGTGATGACATAGATTTGTGATCTAAGTTATACGGTTTCTCCTTGTAGAGAGTGACATGCGAGTATGAAGAGACTTAAATGCCTTGCACATTCCTCTGGGAAATTAAATATCCAAACGGTCTCTTCTGAGGAAGACGACTTGAACTCTAGTGTCACCTATTGGAAGTAGCAATCCTAAAATTCAATATCGACCATTTAAAATGCCTTGTCATATGACTAAAGATCCCGTTACACAGTACGATGTCCCAGCGATCCGACCAAGAATTGGGTCACTGGGACATCGTCAGCTGATCGCTGGTGAGCTGTCACACAGGCAGACTCACCAGCGATCAGCAAGAACGCTGGTATCCAGGGTAAACATCGGGTAACTAAGCGCAGCGCTGCACTTAGTTACCCAATGTTTACCCTGGTTACCAGCCTTCCAGAGTGTGCTGTGCGGCGCTGGGAGGTCATTTATCGCTGGTCTCCCGCTGTCACACACGCCGATGCTGGCTGCCCAGCGGGATACCAACGATAAAATAATGGTCCTGGCCATTCTTCTTCCACGATCAACGAACTTATCATTGGTCGTTCATACATGTCACACGCAACAATGTTGTTTCGATGTCGCTGCAACGTCACAAAACCGGTGACATTGCAACGATATCGTTAACGATATCGTAATGTGGCCTTTAGGATAAAAGGCAACCCAGAATTTGCAGACTGTGTGTTTCGGGATATAGCCCCTCGTCTCAACCCTTTAACGAGCAATAACCTTAACACTATGTCTGCAAGATGAGATTCTGGTTTGGCTTCTATCCTAAGTCATATGACAAGGCTTGTTAATGGGTCGAGAAAGAAAGGCAATACCCTAAAACACAGAGTCTGCAAATTGAGATTGTAGTTTGGCATATATCCTGTCACAGAGAGACTTTTAGAATTGCTACTTCCAATAGGTGGTACCAGAGTTCAAGTCCTCTTCCTCTCCGAAGACACCATTTACATACAGATGTGAGGTAGCATTTTTGGAAATTTCCTGCATAAGCACAATGTAAACTTGTTGGATTGGGGAGGTCACACCCCACGATATAGTCCCACAAACACTTATCAAAAAAGTCACAAGAAAAAGATGTCAATTATTAAGTAAAACAGATATACTGCAAAGTGCGCGGTTTGTTTCCAGCAGATGGTGCGATATTCATTGATGCAGAACACAGGCAGCACCTGCAATAAATAATTGATGAGAAAATGCGGAGGACGTACAGAGGGGAGAGGAGCCCACCTTCTTGATCTCTTTGTACAGCTCCAGCTGTAGCCGGGGGAGGTTGGAGTCCATCAAAGCCTGAAACAAGAAAGAGAAACCCCATCACCGGGGAGGTCTCCATTGCCGTCTGACACAGGGTGTGCACATGTGCGATAACCAGAGACATAGAGATCAAGCAGAAGGAACAGTACACAGGCTCACGGCCAGCTCAGATCAGCTCTATGTATTAGTGATATATTCAGACATGTATATAACAGGGGATGCACCCAATCTTCCTAGTCAAAGAGAAGCCGTTCTTTATAGATCCCTAGTATTCACCGAGTCAATAACAATTAAGAAGTCTCCGAGTATTAGGAACAAGTTAGCAGCAGTTACTTTGCCGCTATCACAATGGTCTCTCTTACCTGGGAGGCTTGTGACTGGTTTAGAACCTCCATCTCATGTCTGTATTGAGACTTCATATTAAATGTGTTTCTTTCCTTTGGCAGCTAGCCGATTCTTGTCCCGGTGTGGCTCCTCTGTGATTACTCCAATCCCCTTTATAAGGTCACATGGTTTGAGCATCCCTTGCTAGGTGATTGAACTCATTCCTGGCCAAGCTTCCTGAGGTGAAGGAGGTTCTCTGGAGAGCTGACTACTGCTAGGCAGTCTGCTGCAAGGGAGCTATGCAGCAGGCGTGAAGTTGCCTTGTTTTTCCCCTGTCTGTCCCCCCTTCCCTCATTATTGCAGTAGTTAGAACTAGTGCTCTTGCCACCCATTTCCTATTGGGGCCTAATGAGGGACTAGGTATCCTGCTCAGCGACAGGTTGCAAGAATCCACATAGGGACCGTAGGGAGATCAGGGCACAGCAGCAGGTGAGTGCAGGAGGTCACCTCTCCCCCGTTCCCTATGAGCAGGGCCCTCCGCTGTGTTTGTCCCCCCTGGTGTCTCCCTTTCTATTTCATGTAGTGCGCCGGACATCTTTGGTCCGGGTGTTCTCTGTCACACACCGTTTCCGGACAGCCACAAATACTTTTTTACTAAACACTTGTATTCACATCTGTGTTTTGTGTTCCTCTATTACTCCTGCTAGAAATATTGAAAATATACAACTGGGTATTAAGGGGAATGGTCCTTAGTGTACCGCCAGCCAATCAGTGTCAGGCTAGGGTCACATGACCATATGAAAAAAAAAATATGGTGGTTCGATTGTCATCCAAAAAAATTGGGCCTTTTTTTATTTTTCCGTCCCCATGGCCACATGAGGGCTTGTTTCTCTTTGTAGGACTGGTTGTACCTTTCAATTACAGCATTTGTTTTAACCCTTAATGTTCTGGGAAAACGGGGAGAAAAAAAAATCCAAATGGGGAGAAATTGTGCAAACCAAAATCCGGACATGATTTTTTCGGGAATTGTTTTTACATTTAGCAGTAAACTTCACTCTCCTCATCAGTGAAATTACAGTGATGCCAAACATGGCCAGTATTTTTTTTATTGTTTTATTGGTGAAAAAAACATAAAAAGTTTCAAAAAGTTTGGGGGGGGGAAGGGAGGATTGTCGCCATTTTGCAAGACCCATTTTCATTTTTTGGTCAACAAAACTGCTTATTTCTTTGTGGGGCATGGGGACGTGCTTATTGATACCATGTGGGGATAGATAGAATGTTTTGATCTCTTGTCACAGCATTGTTTGTGGTATTTCAGTGAACAAAAACTATTTTAACTTTGGCAAGGATTAATTTTGTTTCACAGTTTACTGATTGGGTTAAACATTTTATTAATTTGATAGATCGGTCTTTTCTGAACACCGTGAATATCACATGTATTTTTTTTTTATCATCTTTATTTTTAATGGGGCAAAGGGGGTGATTTTAACTTTTATTTTTAACTTTTCACTGTTCTGAATAGTCCTCTAGTCATCTGATCACTTGTGCTACATATAGCAGTCCCATAGCATTGCTGCATATAATGATAATCATAGTCTCCTCTAAAGCCACAGGCAGGTTTCAGAGGAGCTCTGCTGTGACAAGTACGGAGGTCACAATCACAGGCGGATCTCCACCAGTGATCATCAGAGGCAGGTCCTGGCTGTAATACACAACCATTAAAGGAAAACTGTCAGACCAAAAATCCATATGTAACTGCTATCATTTTCTAATTCCTTTCTCTAAGTTCCCTCTATTCATGTATTTCTATTATTTATGCTCTCCTCCTATTCTCTTTAAACTTCAAAATAAAAGATTAATTCCCTCTGTCACTCAGTGATTTCTCTGCTGCCCACTCCCCAAGGCATGAATATTCATGCTTCATGACATTGTCCTGCCTCCTCTCTGATCTGTCTGTTATATGACTCATTCACAGCAGACAGAGAAGGGAGGGGGGAGGAGGGGGGAGTTTAGCTTCAGCTCTTCATGTCATTGTGTGTATCTGAGACATGTGTAGTGCGTGCAGTCTGAGATATTTCTATGTGACTATAAGAACATTTGATCATTTCCTCAGCAGATACACACATTACATGTCTGCAGGAAAACCAACATTCATATATATATATATATACGCATAGAAATCTTACAGGCTGCAGCCCAAAACACCTCCCTCCTCCCAGACGAGAGCACAGAGGGGAGGGAGTGAACACAAGCCTGGATGGGTGTGGATATTTAAATAACACTTATACAGCAACCGGACTAATCGGTTGGAAATATAATGGACAGGACTAATGCAGCAGCTCCCTTCACGGTCCGACAATGCTGATAACATGGAAACTAGAAAATGTACAATAATGATTTTACATGTTTTTAAAAGGTCTGCCCAGGCCCTATTCAAGGAAAACATTAGTATCATACTGAAAAATGACCTGACAGAGTCCCTTTAACTGCCAAGTCTCATCCTTTTTTCACACTCAGATTCAGTCAGTGAAAAAAATGTGTCCCCTGAACGGCTTTATCAGATGATATTAGATAGAGTGCTGTCTGTTTTTATGGTTTTTCTTTTTTCATTTTAACAGATAGCACTCAGACCGAACATACGGTATTGTGAACGATCCCTTAGACCAATGGTTCCCGACCTTTTTTGCACCAGGGACTGGCTTCAAAGCAAGACCATTTTTCCATGCCCCAGCAGGGCAGGATGGGGCTTTGGTCATATGGGGGTGGGGCTATGGAGGGGGTTGGAGTTTAGTGCATATTTATCTGTACATTACTGTACTGTACATCGATCCTCAGTGTATAGTGCTGCTAGTTAGCAGCGCTACACACCAAACAGCGGTGTAGACCAGGTCCCCGTTAAGAGGAGCCACAACACCCCACATAATGTACGGTGCACAATATATATGAACAGCCATCCCTGGGGATGGATCTGGGGAGATAAAAAAAAAAAAAATTGTACTGTCCCTGCCCTCCTATGAAGCAGAGCTGGGCACTACAGTTCTAGGATCTATAGATCACTTATAAATCAATAAAATCATATCTGCTCCTCAGCACTCACTCCTCCTTTATGGGACAATAGATCACAGAGCAGATTCAGCAGGGGGTGTGGTTATTGGCCCCGATGCTCACACTCTATATATCTGCTGTATGTATCGCTGCACTCTCCTGAGCGCACAATGACAGCTGCACAAACATACACACTGTCACTCAGCTGAAGAGAGTCACGTGACACATACAGCAGGCATATAGAGTGGCAGCTGGCATACAGTGAGAGCAGGGGGCCGGTGGCCATGCCACCTGTTCGTACGCTAACTAGAAGTATGAGTGGGCTGGAATGTAGAATGATTATCCCCCCTGCTGAATCTGTTCTGTGACCTATTGTTCCCTGAGGGACAGCTGAGGAGCAGACATGATTTTATTTTATCTACTATATAATTGTCTAAGGCGTCTGTCGGTCACAGAAATCGTGCGCCAGACAGAGGCCGCTCATTGGTGCCTGCCGGAGGCGGC
Organism: Allobates femoralis; assembly: GCA_033576535.1. Taxonomy (NCBI): domain Eukaryota; kingdom Metazoa; phylum Chordata; class Amphibia; order Anura; family Aromobatidae; genus Allobates; species Allobates femoralis. Next base: position 54,997,371 of record JARQOC010000003.1, on the reverse strand, counting down.
CACCAATGAGCACAGACTATGCAAATAGGCGCGCAAATTCAAAGTTCGAATTTCGCGCTAATTTGAAGTCCAGCAACAGTGACGCGTCAGCGCCGCTGTCGCTGGGATACACGGGTCTGGCTGACAGTGGCCGCAGTGCGCGTAAGCCAGCCGGGAGATGATTGGCGTCAGCCGGTCATCTCCCGGCTGGAGAGCCGCTGACCGGAGCTCAGCCACGGCTACCTGCGGCACAGAGGTCCGCAGCGAGCCAGCCGGGAGATGACCAGCGTTTGCAGCGGTGGTGCCCTCCACGGCATTCAAACCGCTCGCCAAGCCGCAGTACTCTTCTGATTGGTCGCCGCAGCGACCAATCAGAGAAGTAGCACGGCTTGGTACGCAGTTTCAATTCCGCGTCTGATTGGTTGCTGCAGAGGAGCGGAATTCAAACCGCGCTCCAAGCCACGCTACTTCTCTGATTGGTTGCCGCAGCGACCAATCAGAAGAGTACTGCGGCTTGGCGCGTGGTTTGAATGCAAACCCCATCCCCTCACAGCCTCCTCCATCCCCTCACAGCCCACTCCATCCCCTCACAGCCCACTCCATCCCCTCACAGCCCACTCCATCCCCTCACAGCCCACTCCATCCCCTCACAGCCCACTCCATCCCTCACAGCCCCCTCCATCCCCTCACAGCCCCCTCCATCCCCTCACAGCCCCCTCCATCCCCTCACAGCCCCCTCCATCCCCTCACAGCCCCCTCCATCCCCTCACAGCCCCCTCCATCCCCTCACAGCCCCCTCCATCCCCTCACAGCCCCCTCCATCCCCTCACAGCCCCCTCCATCCCCTCACAGCCCCCTCCATCCCCTCACAGCCCCCTCCATCCCCTCACAGCCCCCTCCATCCCCTCACAGCCCCCTCCATCCCCTCACAGCCCCCTCCATCCCCTCACAGCCCCCTCCATCCCCTCACAGCCTCCTCCATCCCCTCACAGCCTCCTCCATCCCCTCACAGCCTCCTCCATCCCCTCACAGCCTCCTCCATCCCCTCACAGCCTCCTCCATCCCCTCACAGCCTCCTCCATCCCCTCACAGCCTCCTCCATCCCCTCACAGCCTCCTCCATCCCCTCACAGCCTCCTCCATCCCCTCACAGCCTCCTCCATCCCCTCACAGCCTCCTCCATCCCCTCACAGCTCCTCCATCCCTCAGCCTCACTCCTGTCTATTAGGTCTGTCAGTCAGTGTGACACAGTTTACTGCTGTCTACAAGGTCAGTCAGTGTGACGCAGTTAACTCCTGTCTATAAGGCTGTCAGTCATAGTGTGACGCACTTCACTCCTGTTTACAAGGTATTCTAGAATAGCCGATGCGTTAGAATCGGGCCACCATCTAGTTGATTAATAAGTGATCTACAGTATAGATCCTGGAGTTGTAGTGCCTAGCTCTGCTTTATGTAGGAGGGCAGGGACAGTGCAAATAAACTTACTCTCCCTGGATTTCCCCTTTAATGCTCTTCCCATCCCCCTTCATTAATCTACCAACATGCAACCTCCCTCTCCTCACTGCTGCCATTTCTAACACTGAAAGAAGAGCTGGAGTGACCCATGCAGTCCAATATATATCAGAAGCAGAAGGACAGCCGGGTAACTGAAGGAGTTACACTGACTGTACAAGAGCAATGGTGAGGACGTTTTCAGTGATTACTATATGGCGTTCATTCATTTCACTTTTTGAAACTGAATGAATAAATGAAAATGTAAAAAGCAAATAATGTTTCCACAGTTCTGAATCAGTGATTCCAGTTCATCCAGAACTGATCAAAGTAAATAACAAACCAATCAGTGCCCAGGAAAGGTCTATGGCTTATTGTACACACTGTGAATGAGGACACATACTTTCACCACTTTATTGAGGCATTCATCAGCCACCATCCGGACGTCGGACTCGGCGTCGTCGCTGCACAGGAGGAAGAGCTCCATGGCAATGCCCAGAAGCTTCTGGAACTCCGGAGAATTCCTGCAAATACAAAAAGGAACAAACTGAACACAAGTAGGTACCGGAAACCTGCGAAGAACATCTTCTCTCCATTATACTGCCATCCCGGATACATCAATGAAAGAAAAGGCTTCAGTGTTATCCATAATCAAATAATAAGAGCACAGAGAGGTGGAGGAGGTGCACAAACGAAGACTCCGGCAGCAGTCAAATGTGAATAATGTACAGAGCTGCGACACCAGAGCTCTATACACCACATAGTGGCCGTTCTCAGGTACTGCAGCTCCGCTCCCATTGAAGGTAAGGTGATCTGCAGTACTGAGAATAGCCACTTTGGAGTGCACAGCGCTATGCTGCTGCGGTTCTGTATGCCGTGCAGTGGCCGCGAGCGGAGCTTCAGGGGTAAACACTGTGTTCAGAGCGGCATTGTGTTCAGCGAGTCACTGCGGGAGATACAAATGGATCATTAGTGTTATCAACGGCAGTGTCAGACCTTTTTGATGACAAACTCCTGTATTAATATGTGATGGGACAGTAAGAGCAGTGAGACTAAAGATTCTTTACTGTACGAGCAGTGAGACTATGGATTCTTTACTGTACGAGCAGTGAGACTATGGATTCTTTACTGTACGAGCAGTGAGACTATGGATTCTTTACTGTACGAGCAGTGAGACTATGGATTCTTTACTGTACGAGCAGTGAGACTATGGATTCTTTACTGTACGAGCAGTGAGACTATGGATTCTTTACTGTACGAGCAGTGAGACTATGGATTCTTTACTGTACGAGCAGTGAGACTATGGATTCTTTACTGTAAGAGCAGTGAGACTATGGATTCTTTACTGTAAGAGCAGTGAGACTGTGGATTCTTTACTGTACAAGCAGTGACTTTATGAAACTCTCTGCCAAGTGATGTTGTAATTGTGGATTCACAAAAAAAAAACAAATAAAAGCTTCAAGCTGCACCTAAATGGATTTCCTGAAAAATGTATTCCAGACCATGAGTACTAGATTCTGAGATGTAATGTTGATGGACGGATCCAGTCCAATGTCTGTATGTGGAGCTGGGAATGAATTCTACCACGAATATGGGGCAATTAGAATCTGCATCATGGGGGCTTTACTTCTTGTGGATCAACATGTTCGGCCATAGGCTGATCTTGCTGGACTTCTATCTACCTACAACTAATAAAAACTATTAAACCCCAAGAAAGAAACCCATGTTGAACATCTCTTGTACATTCACTGCACCACTGCCGGTAATATTATTGTATCTGCCCTTTAAAAAGCAAAACCAGTTATCTTCGATCCCACAGGCTCGCTCTGTATCTTGTTAGCGGTGATATATTATTTAATACAATCCGTACACAGAGGTTCTGCCAAATCAGCAGCATCGAAGGCTTTCCACGCAGAAGAGTCATTGACCAGGGGAGACATCACTAATTCTAGTGTGACGTCACGTCCAGAGATTCTTATTCTACAGCCCCTACAATGTTATCCTCACGGCATAAGGGTCTTTAATATTTCAGATTTGTGGCCTTCTGGGGAAGGGGGGGAATTATTTTCATAAAATAAATAAACTGGACTGCGATCTATTGTGCATAGGGAGCTTAATGGGACTGTCAGCACAGAATGACTGTCCAAACCAAGCACAGGCACTCGAAGCACCATGGCGTGCCCAATACTTTAGGTACACCTTACCACTTTGCTTGTTTTCCCTGTCTTCACCCTTCCCTCTTGTATGATTAACAGTTCAGGTTTCATAGAGCCAGAGAGAGAGGGAATACAAGGTGGTGGGAAGACGTTCCTGCATATTTTGTCCTCGCCATGGTGCACCGAGCGCCTGCACTTGGTTCGAGCAGTCAGTCTATGTTGACAGAGTCCCTTTAATCTCTTCACCCCTTCTTCTAAGAGCCATAACTTTTTTAATTGTCCGTCAATATAGACATATGAGGCTTGTTTTTTGCAGGACGTGTTGTACTTTTGAACGACATCAATTTTACCATATAGGGACTGGATAATGGGAACAAAATTCCAAGTGCAGTGAAATTGCAAAAAAAGTGCAATTACACGTTTGTTTTTTAGGTATTTTATTCGCCATGTTCACTATATGGTAAATCAGATGTGTCGGTGTGAGGCCTCGGGTCGGTACGAGTTCGTAGATATCAAACATATTACTTCTACTGTTATCTGAGTGGTGAAAAAAAAAAATTGCACTTTTGTGCCATTTTCCATGACCTGTAACGTTCTCATGTTTCAGGATCTGGGGTTGTGACGACTTATTTTTTGCGTCTTGAGCTGACGTTTCTAATGATGCCATTTTTGGGTGGATCTGATGTTTTGATCTCCTGTTATTGCATTTTATTGCAATGTTGCAGCAACCAAAAAAAACGTAATTTTGATGTTTGGACTTTTTTTCTATTATGCAGTTTACAGATCTGATTAATTGATTTTGTATTTTGATAGGTCGGGCATTTCAGAACAGTGATACGAAATATGTGTATTTTAATTTTTTTATAGATTTATTTTTAATGGGTCAAAGGGGGCGATTTGAACTTTTAGTTTATTTTTACACATATTTTTTTTCATTTTCTTTATTTTACACTGCCCTAGGGGGCCTCAGTGCTGCACAGTCTGATCGTTTCTGCTATGCAGAGACCTGCTGCTGCATCTCTCTACATAGCAGAAAACATCACTTTCTGCCAGCGCTTGCCAGACATCCACAAAAAGTGATTGCAGACAGGATCTGGGGTCATCACAGGACCCCGGGCTGTCAAGGCAACATCAGAGGTCCCATGATCGCATCACGGCACCTGCTATATCAGTGGGGAACAGCACGATGCCCGCCACGGTGCTTAGGATCTGGCTGTCAGTGCCTAACAGCGCGATCCAAAGGGTTAACACCATTGATCGGATTGGATCGAATCGGTGCTGTTAACTACTCATCTCAGCTGATCGGATCAGCTGAGATGGGTGGGGGATGATGCAAGCTCAGTGTGTGAGCTCGCACCAAATGGTGGGAAGCAATCAAGGACGTATACATACATCCTTGTTTGTGAAGGGGTTCATGTTTTGTTTTTTTTATGACATCTCTTATGATGATGTTTTAATTTATTTATAAATGTATCAGAATTTTGACAAAATGAAGATTAAAAAAAAAAAAATCAGCAATTTTCAAACTTTACACATGATTATCCTTTTAATCCAGTTTACACTACAAAAAGAGTTTAAGGAATTGTCCACTACAAAGACAACCCCTTCTTGTTTCCCTTATTTCCCCCATTAAAATAATAGACCTTATACTCACCTCCTGTGCTGGCAGCATCAGAAGTGAGTATAGGGGGTCTAGTATTCTGAATGGGGGAAACAAATAGAATCACCTACTGTATATACTGGAGAAACCCCAAAAGTGATAGCATTTAACAAACAGCTCCTCTCAGCATATTTAGGACAGCGGTCAGGGAGTTTATTTTATGGGGTTAGGAGGGAAACGAATCTTGTCCCACCCATTCACATGTGACACGAGACAAAGCCGGCAGGTGTCCGCGTGACGCCAGGCGATTCCAATGGAAGCCTAGATACTGCAGTATACGGCATGAAGTGCAGATAAATACTACAGTAATACCTCAGCGACTGCGCCACTATGTTCTCACATATCGTCAGGCAATGAGTCACTCGATCCTTCTTGTTGGTAGAAGGTTCTTTCTTCCTGGAAATAAAAGACACAAAGTCAGAACAGAACAAACCTCGTCTCGGCAATAAATCTGCTCGCTTCTTCCTTAAGAATTGCATCAAATAAGTTGTGGTCTTTTTAAGAAATTTTGCATAACATCAATAATACAAGCGAATATAGAAAGCTTTATCATATATTTCATCAGAGTAACACGCCTCTTTCTCCACTTATGAGCCATTTCTCTTTTCCTCTGCTTTCTGAAGTATCCAGAGTTAGTCCAAGCAAGGACAGAAGCACAGTGATTGATCAGATTATAATAATTATAGACGACAAACTCTATGGAAAGGGGATGGGGGGAGAAGTTGTTACGGTCTCATCAATCAGGAGTATCAACCTTAGTCCTTAGCAGGCAAATCTTCGATGTTTTTAATGCACTCATACAGTGAGAACATCTTGCCTTCTTACCAAAACATGCTAGACGACATTGACTCCATTCCCAGACTATATGGCCTTCACCATTTCGAACAACACAGTTTATAGCTTGCAATAAGCAACACTTTATACACGCAGTCTACTTATTCCTCTCTTAAAAGGTATAGATGGGCAGATATGCAGTGCAATACATAATATACATGCACATTGGTAAATCTTTGGATATTTTCAATATTTATTTCCATTACAAAGTTAACTTCACCACACTCCAGAGGTGGAGTCACAGCTACACTGCTCTGTACTGCTGTTCAATGTCCTCTATGCAGCTGCTGGATCTGACTAGACTATGTATCACTAGTGGAGAAAGGTTAAACATCTTGAACCTGTGTCTTTTTTCAACTGGTAACAGGTAATATATAGACATGAGGGATTCCTGATCCCCTGTCTCATATATATATACAGTTAGGGCCAGAAATATTTGGACAGTGACACAAGTTTTGTTATTTTAGCTGTTTACAAAAACATGTTCAGAAATACAATTATATATATAATATGGGCTGAAAGTGCACACTCCCAGCTGCAATATGAGAGTTTCCACATCCAAATCGGAGAAAGGGTTTAGGAATCATAGCTCTGTAATGCATAGCCTCCTCTTTTTCAAGGGACCAAAAGTAATTGGACAATGGACTCTAAGGGCTGCAATTATCTCTGAAGGCGTCTCCCTCGTTAACCTGTAATCAATGAAGTAGTTAAAAGGTCAGGGGTGGATTCCAGGTGTGTGGTTTTGCATTTGGAAGCTGTTGCTGTGACCAGACAACATGCGGTCAAAGGAACTCTCAATTGAGGTGAAGCAGAACATCCTGAGGCTGAAAGAAAAGAAAAAATCCATCAGAGAGATAGCAGACATGCTTGGAGTAGCAAAATCAACAGTTGGGTACATTCTGAGAAAAAAGAAATTGACTGGTGAGCTTGGGAACTGTAAAAGGCCTGGGCGTCAACGGATGACAACAGTGGTGGATGATCGCCGCATACTTTATTTGGTGAAGAAGAACCCGTTCACAACATCAACTGAAGTCCAGAACACTCTCAGTGAAGTAGGTGTATCTGTCTCTAAGTCAACAGTAAAGAGAAGACTCCATGACAGTAAATACAAAGGGTTCACATCTAGATGCAAACCATTCATCAATTCCAAAAATAGACAGGCCAGAGTTAAATTTGCTGAAAAACACCTCAAGAAGCCAGCTCAGTTCTGGAAAAGTATTCTATGGACAGATGAGACAAAGATCAACCTGTACCAGAATGATGGGAAGAAAAAAGTTTGGAGAAGAAAAGGAACGGCACATGATCCAAGGCACACCACATCCTCTGTAAAACATGGTGGAGGCAACGTGATGGCATGGGCATGCATGGCTTTCAATGGCACTGGGTCACTTGTGTTTATTGATGACATAACAGCAAACAAGAGTAGCCGGATGAATTCTGAAGTGTACTGGGATATACTTTCAGCCCAGATTCAGACAAATGCTGCAAAGTTGATTGGATGGCGCTTCATAGTACAGATGGACAATGACCCCAAGCATACAGCCAAAGCTACCCAGGAGTTCATGAGTGCAAAAAAGTGGAACATTCTGCAATGGCCAAGTCAATCTCCAGATCTTAACCCAATTGAGCATGCATTTCACTTGCTGAAATCCAGACTTAAGACAGAAAGACCCACAAACAAGCAAGACCTGAAGGCTGCGGCTGTAAAGGCCTGGCAAAGCATTAAGAAGGAGGAAACCCAGCGTTTGGTGATGTCCATGGGTTCCAGACTTAAGGCAGTGATTGCCTCCAAAGGATTCGCAACAAAATATTGAAAATAAAAATATTTTGTTTGGGTTATGTTTATTTGTCCAATTACTTTTGACCTCCTAAAATGTGGAGTGTTTGTAAAGAAATGTGTACAATTCCTACATTTTCTATCAGATATTTTTGTTCAACCCTTCAAATTAAACGTTACAATCTGCACTTGAATTCTGTTGTAGAGGTTTCATTTCAAATCCAATGTGGTGGCATGCAGAGCCCAACTCGCGAAAATTGTGTCACTGTCCAAATATTTCTGGCCCTAACTGTATATACACACTGTGTATGGGAGATATCTTTGCAATTAGTTGCCACCCACTAGCTCAGAGAGGAATGAAAATTACAGATATACTGTGCATTTTTCCTCTCTGCAGACTAAGTCACGTATTTGTCAAAAAATAGCGCTATTCCTCATATACACACAGATCAGTTACCTGAAATGACAAATAACATTTCAAAAGAAGCCTACAGCAGAAAACAAGGATGACGAAACAAGCGTCGGGGCTGAGGGACAAGGGACCATCGCTTCTACATTCCAGGACCTCTCGCCAGATTAAGTAAGGTTACTCGTTTAACTACTTTGACACTCTGTCTGTAGGCTACCTGGCCATGTCTCTAGTGGCATTATTAGGAGATACAGGCTTATACTGGTATTTATATAGTTATTTGTTGAGTAGGCAGCTCTAGGTGCCGATTCTATAGTGATCGGTCTATTCATGTCCCTCCACATCGGCGGCACCATTTTATTTTTACTATATGTCTGATTGTTTTTTAACAATAAAATATATTTATTTTTATAACTTTACAATTGATACATTATCTCCTTGGTAAGTGTATTCCTTAAGGTACCGTCACACGCGGCAATTTTGCATGCAATTTCACTGGCTGTTTGCTGGTTGCAGTGAAATCATGCCACATTGTTACATTTGTACACAGCCACAAGATAGAACAATTTGTCCATGATTTCACTGCAACCAGCAAATTGCCAGTGAAATTGCTTGCAATGTTGCCACGTGTGACGGTACCTTAAGGAATACACTTACCAAGGAGATAATGTACCAATTGTAAAGTTATAAAAATAAATATATTTTATTGTTAACAAACAAACAATCAGACATATAGTAAAAATAAAATGGTGCCTCCGATGTGGAGGGACATGTATAGACCGATCACTATAGAATCAGCACCTAGAGCTGCCTACTGAACCAGATCTGATCCCGCCCTGTGTGTACCAGCATCCACCCCGCCAGTCATGCCCATTCCCCTATCTCCTGGAGCCAGCTGCTGCTGTCTGGGGACTGCCCTAGAGGGGTACCTGGGATCTACCAGTAGCCAAGTCCAGCTTCACCAAAGGCTCTGGTAAATAACTGGTAGGCACTTAGACCTGCAGGGTAAGCCCAATCCATGGTGCTGTGGGTCCACACCTACGTGCGTGACAGCAACGGAAAATTTTTTACTGGACATGTAGGGGAATTCGTAGAACCCTAAGAATGAAGTAGGTACTATTATACTAGTAGTATACTACCAATTCCTACACCACCTTATACCAAATAAACAGCCCTCCAAGAGCAACAGAATTCCAAAACAACAACCCAGGAGTCAGGCAAAATGCAAACACCAAAAGTTACTTTTACCAGAATATCACAGAAGTCAAGAAGAGAAAACATTAAAATAGACCCAGAACACAACACAAGTAACCCCAATCAGACAGTGTCAGGCTGACAATTCACTACGTTGGAAACGCTTTCATGTACAACAATCACAGCATCAACAGAGCATATATTATATATATATATCTCCTGATCGTGTGTATCTGACGCTGAAATCACGTGCCAGCTCCAGGGGGCTCATTGGTGGCCGCCAGTGGAAGAGCGAAGAGTATGCAAAACAGCCGCTCGCCGCGAAGCAATCAGCGACGCGTGATTTCCCTCACAGACACCGTGCTGTCACCCTCCTCCTGCCCACCACTGCCACCCGCTGCCCCACTCCCACCACCCCCCAGCTCCACTCCCCCCCCCTAGCTCCATTCCCACCCCTCCCCCCCCAGCTCCATTCCCACCCCTCCCCCCCCAGCTCCATTCCCACCCCCACCCCAGCTCCACTCCCCCCCCCCCCAGCTCCGCTCCCACCCCTCCCCCCCAGCTCCATTCCCACCCCTCCCCCCCCAGCTCCATTCCCCCCCGTCTCACCCGCACCCGGTGTTTACATCGCTGCTACAGCAGGTCATGAGTGGTCATGCGACAGGCTCTGCACGATGGGAGGGGGATGGATGTGCGCTGACCACTCTTGCCTCCATCCTGCGCTGACCACTCTTGCCTCCATCCTGCGCTGACCACTCTTGCCTCCATCCTGCGCTGACCACACAGCCTCCATCCTGCGCTGACCACTCTTGCCTCCATCCTGCGCTGACCACCCTGCCTCCATCCTGCGCTGACCACCCTGCCTCCATCCTGCGCTGACCACCCTGCCTCCATCCTGCGCTGACCACCCTGCCTCCATCCTGCGCTGACCATTCCCCTCAGACGAAGCTAACGCAAAAATTAACTATTGGCGTTTGCATGTGGCCTGACTCCTGGGCTATTGTATTGGCATTATGTCCTGTCTCAGAAGTTGTAGGTGAAGAGATGGGTACACACGAGATGGTTTTTTTACAAAAAGCCATAAGACAAATAAGTAGTAGAAAGTCATGGGAAATAGTGTTGGACTCTAGAATATTAGCAACGTCCACAAAAAACATGGAAATAATCATCAGGATAGAAGAAATTATCCATTGAGGACATGGATGGTGGAGACCAATGGCTTGGGTTCTACTCATACGTCATTGTGATGAGGCTGCTTCAGCTAAAACTTCATAAATATGGACATAATTAGACTAATTACAGTAATTTATGCTGAGTACTTAGGTAGTGTCTATGTCTCGTAATAAATATTAAAACAGATCCTCTGCCCATATGCTCACCCATTCTGGGGCACTTGGTCCAGCCATGTGTCACTATGTGCACATATGTTACCTGTAATGTACTAGATTTCCATGTAATTGCTGAATGCAACCACACGGACGAGATAACGAAATGTTACGGTGAAAAAGCACCGGCTGCTCAAGGGAAGTGAAATGCTATAAAAGATAGGATTCCAGTTAGTACTGATTTACAGGATATTCCGGGACTGGATCAGACAGCAGCAGACTACCTATTGATCTGCAAGAATAATTCACACATCGACGTCTCCGGGGATCTGGTTTATAACAGACGATCAAAAAAGAAGATGCCGCTACGTTCCTGACATTGTCAGCGATGGCAAAGAAAGACTTGGGAGTGATCCACAGAGAACCGAGCTCCCAAAATCTGACAGATAGGAGTACAATGCACCAAGGCGGCCGGCCCCGATAGTCAAGGCGACAGGTGGGGACCCCTGGGCTTCACGGAAACTTGCATTAGGCAGGATTACAATACAACATCAATGGTTCCTTATGTAAAAAGATAAATAGTTGTGAATGACCTTCCAATTATAACAAAAAAAATAAAAAATGGACCAGGTCTTGTAATTTTGAGATTCCGCAACAATCCCCTACTACACCATGTTCCAAATTATTATGCTAATTGGTTAAGTGTCATAGGGTTTTTTTTCCCCAATGAAACCCATTGATGGTATTGTGTCTCAGGCTCTGGATCATTGAAATCAATCTCAGGTATCTGTGATAATTAGTTTGGCAGGTGAGCCCAATAAAAGGAAAACTGGATGTTCCACAATATTACGCAGGTCACAGTTTTCAAGTAACATGGGAAACAAAAAGGATCTCTCTGCTGCTGAGAAGCAACAAATAGTGCAATGCCTTGGACAAGGGATGAAAATATTTGATATTGCACGAAAACGTAAGCGTGATCATTGTACTGTGAAGAGATTTGTGGCGGATTCTGAGCACAGATGTGTTCGTGCAGATAAAGGCAGAATGAGGAAGGTTTCTGCCAGGAAAGTTCTTCGGATTAAGAGAGCAGCCCTGGTGGACCTATCTAGGCTTTGAGAAGACCCTGGAGGACCTATCTAGGCTTTGAGATGACCCTGGTGGACCTATCTAGGCTTTGAGAAGACCTAGGTGGACTTATCTAGGCTTTGAGGCACAGTGTCTAAGACCTCCCGGCCCTGTCGGGTGTGCAGTCTAAGGCCTTCCTGCCCTGGCGGGAGCGCAGTCTACGGCCTCCCGGCCCCGCGGGCACGCAGTCTAAGACCTCTGGCTCCGGCGGGCGCTCAGTTTAGGCCTCCCGGCGGGTGCTCGGTTTAGGTCTCCCGGCTCCAGTTTGCACTCAGTTTAGACCTCTGGCTCCAGTGGGCGCTCAGTTTAGACCTCTGGCTCCAGTGGGCGCTCAGTTTAGCCCATAGGTGTAACCATATTGTTAAGACAACCACGCGAAAAGCAGGGAGGCTTTGGGAAGTGCTCTCCTGAAATCAATATTGAGACAGCCGCTTTGATAACCTGTTCTCGAGACAGGTCACTGTCACACCCACTGATCAGCTGCTTTCAGTCATAAAGATCCTTATAGAATGGGTGATAAAGATTCCTGTGGTCCCAGAGATCTCACGCCACTCTCACTGTGCAACATAATCTCAAAGGAGCAATGGGGCCAGTTTCTTAAATCTTTTTATTTCCTACATTGTATTTAATAGCTCCCTTATAAAAACCATCTTGCACCCCCATCCCAATTCTGGTGTCTTTGAATCCCCTGATTTCCCATTGTGGCTGAGAGCGGTGGACTTGAGTGTCTTCCATCATCTAGTAGTGCTCCACACTATGAGCAGACTACGACACTTTACACCGGGGTTCTGCCTGACGAGGCTTCAGAATATTCCATTCCATCAGTCAATCATATGGACTCCACCAAATCACATCAAATATAGACAGAAAAAGCGTCAAACACATGGGGGGCGGTTATAAATCTTTCCTTCATCGCTCAAACAAATGGTGAAGAAATGGAAACACCTCTGGGAACCCGAGCAGCCAAGCAATACCTCCGCCGGGGTGAGAAGCAATGGACGGAGAGCGGTCGGATGCGGCCAATTTTCCGCTTTGTATTCTGCGTAGTCGGAGGCCCGAGAGGGACGTTATTCCTCCAAATAGACTTCTACCAAATCTATATGAAGGGGGATATAGAATTCCTTTACAGCATCAGCAGCTCGATACCCAGTGTGATAGGACGGGTTATAAATACACTATTTCCAATGCCTCATTGTACATTCACAGCGTTTCATCTACATTTACTTGCCGATATTTCTGTGAACTTTATACTAAAGAACAATTACAGAGAAGAAGGCGCAAGTACGATCTTAATGGAACAGTAACATAAAATAGGGCAGAGTGTCACGATGGTCTCTTACTTTGGAGACTTGTGACTGCTTTGGGACCTCTGTCTCATTCCTGTATTGAGACTTCAGTTTAGAACAAGTTTCTTTCCTTTGGCAGTGTAGGACTTAATGTCAGTTCCTGTTGCTAGCAAGCTAGCTAGTTCTTTGTCCAGTGTCCAGGTGTGGCTACTCTGTGGTCACTCCCATCCCCTTTATATGATCACATGGTTCCAGCATCCTTTGATTATGATTGAACTCATTCCTGGCCAAACGTCCCGAGGTAAAGGAGGCTCTATAGAGAGCTGACTACTACCAAGGAGCGTGGCAGCAGATGTGAAGTTATTTGCTGTTCCCTGTCTGTCTCCTATTTTCTCTTGTTGTTATTGAAGTGGTTGGGACTAGTGCTCCTACCGGCCATTTCCCTAATGAGGGCTAACATCAGGGTAAGCGAGGGATTGTGTATTCTGCTCGGCAACAAGTTGAAAGAACGTGTATAGGGATGGTAGGGAGATCAGGGCACAGCCGCAGGTGAGTGCAGGCGGTCACTTCTTCCCCATTCCCTATAAGCAGGGCCCTCCACTGTATTTGTTCACTCCATCTGTTTTGTGTACTGCACTGAACATCATTGGTCCATGCATCACTGTCACACGGTAGCTGGACACCCCCTTAGTGCAGAGTGACACAGAGACTCTGATTCTGGCGATGTGTCACTTACTGGGCTGCTGAGAACCTTTATGGATCTCTGATGAAGTGGTCTGCAGTACCACGAAAAGCATAAGACAACACAATCAAGGTATTGCTATTAACATCTTGCGATTCCTTGGACCCCTTGGATCAACTGAATAGACGGTAGCCTACATTTAACCACCCCTTCCTTTCACAGCTTTAATCGTTATCCTGGGTGGAGTGCTGCAAGCCGATTTCTGCTTACTGTTGACTCTCACAACAACATAAGGTCAGTGCAATCACATGCACACACCTCGTTTATACCCAGATAAGATCCTATGTGCACTTTTCTGCCTTTCTTTTAGTGTCAAGTTTTGATAAAATGACTGTTTTACTTGCCTGCAGCTCTGCTAGTCTTCTCAGTCATGACCCTAGTATAAGCCTCAGCCCCACCACTGATTGATAGCTTTCTGTCAAGACACAGTATACGCAGAAATCTGCTAATGGTGGGGCAGGGTTATACAGAGCTCATGAATATGACAGACTACATGGCAAGAGCTCATCACTGAGAGGACTAGCAGAGTTGCAACAGATAAAACAGTGATTCTATCAAAACTACAAGAAGAAGCCCAAGAAGTGACCGAGCCTGTGGAATCAGGGTCTCTGCCTCTATTTTATCTTGCTCTCATAAGAAGCAGCAACAACTTCCAACAGATTCTTTAAGGCAGGGGTGGGGAACCTCAGGTCCCAGGGCCGAATGCAGCCCTTGATGACTTTTTTGCAGCCCCCGGGCAGATTCCTGTGGTCCGCAGTGCTCAGGCTGGCAGACGCGTTTTGCCGACTGTCTGCCCTTTAAATCCAGCTCCCCAGTGATCTCTATGTCCCGGTCGCAGTCCCCCCAGTGAGGTATACGCTCCCAGCCTCTCCTGTGATGTCTATGGCCCTTGCAAACCTGGAAGAGTAGTTGAGAAGCAACCGGCTGATTGGCTACCAGAGGTATTTAAAGGGTTCACATGATGAGAGTAAGAAAAGCACAATCCTAACAGTAGGTACAGTACACACTGATCGGACTCCACTTAAGGTAAATCAGAGATCAGCATAATATATAGAGACCCTGATTCCAGCAATGTGTCACTTACTGGGATGCTTGCTTTAGGCTTATAAAATCACTGTTCAACCCTGCCCACAGCACTGCTTGGGGGCTAACTGCCTATGCACAGTGTACAACAGAAAGCAGCCAATCAGTGGCGAGGGTGGGGCTATACACAGTATACAGAGAACTGGCAGAAATGCAGTAGAGAAAGCTAAGGCTGGCTTCACACTTGCGTATGTATCAGCAGCGCACGCTGCGGACAACAATATTCAAATGCGCATGCGGACTGCGCGCCTATCTTTATCATTGTATACGCATTGTACGCAAGACACTGCATTTGCTCGCGCACGGCTGCGTATCTGTCCGCATGCGTACGCTCTAGGAAAATTAGGTGCGCCTGGAAACGCAACATGTTACATTGTTTGCCGCGCATAAAATTTCCCGGCATTAAGCTCTATGAGAGCGCAAGCGTGTGCGAGGATTTGTGTATGGTGCGTACGATGCGCATGCATACGGGCATTTGCACAAGCCCAGAAAGCACATCTGATTGCTGCCGAATCTCCACCCATGACCCAGCCCCCAAACAAACTTTATAAAAGTAGTCTCTCCTCCCACTCTGTGCTTGACACTTGGACCCTGGATTTATGAAGACTTCTGGATTGGAACTGTGCCTGGATTCCTGCCTAATGTATTGAACGAGACCTGGATGGCTGGCTGACCCTTCTCTCCCTTTCTCGTCATCGATGTTCCTCGCAAGCTATGGCATACGACACTCCCATCTTCATGCTCAAATCAAGATCACGGTACAAGCACTTAAATGCAACATCCATCTTGCCTCTGTGAACAGCTGCCAAGAAAGAGGCATGACACTGGGAAGGATGTCTATTTATGTGGTCTCAAGTCACTTCCCATGGGCGTGCCAGTAGGTGGGACAAGTGAAATCGTGACCAATTTATTAAACGCATGCGCATGAAAAACGCATGCGCATGATCAAAAACGCATACGAGTGCAGGTATACGCAGCATACATTGAACGCATGTGTATGCGCATGCGGATGAAAAATCCTGCGCATGCTTGCTTATACATGCGTTTTGGCCTGCGCATGCGCAGCATACGCGGCGGACAAAAACACAAATGTAAAGGTAGCCTAAGATTAACATCAGTGAAACACCCAGTAAAGTAAGTGACACATCGCTGTAATCAGGGTCTCTGTCTCTACATAATGAGTAGCACAAACCTGGTGACTTATTCCCTTAAATTCCCTGGCCTTAAAATACACCACTGAGCACTTACTGTTAGGCTATGTGCACTCACTGCAGATCTAGTAATTAAGATGTATACCGGTAATTGTTCATGGCACAGCCCCTTTAACACATGACAGTAAACATCCAATCAAGGTAGGAAGAGGTGGAAAGCACAATACTCAAAAAAGGGTTACCGTATATACTCGTGTATAAGCCGAGTTTTTCAGCCCAAAATTTGGGCTGAAAAGTCTCCCCCTCGGCTTATACACGGGTCTATACGGGGGCCCATGGTGTGGTGGCTGTGGTGGGGGCTGTGGAGGCTGGAGGAGGCGGGGGGAGGCTGCTGTATGAGCGGCCCCGTCACATGGGGCCGCTCATTAAATATGCACTGCTTCCCCCTGTCAATCAGCGGCAGGGGGAAGCAGTGCATATAGCCCCCAAATGCTGGCACTCGCCCCCCCTTGTAAGGGCCCCCCCCCCGCTGGTTATATTACCATCCCGGTCGTCTGATCATCGCCGCTCCTCGCTGCTCCGTCCGTCCGTCCTGCTGCATCCGGGATCTCCGGCCGTCGCAGGCATATGACGTCATCGCGCGACGGCCGGGGATCCCGGATGTAGCAGGCCGGGAGCAGAGAGGACGGAGCAGCGAGGAGCACCGAGGAGCGGCGATGATCAGAAGACCGGGATGGTAAGAGAAGCGGGGGGAAGGGCCCTTGCAAGAGGGGGGGGGGGCGAGTGCCAGCATTTGGGGGCTGCTGGGGACCCCCTGGGGGCTTGCTGTATACCACCGCTGGGGCTGCTGTATACCACCGCTGGGGCTGCTGTATACCACCGCTGGGGCTGCTGTATACCACCGCTGGGGCTGCTGTATACTACCGCTGGTGCTGCTGTATACTACCGCTGGGGCTGCTGTATACTACCACTGGGGAGGCCTGTATACCACACTGCTGGGGGCTGTATACCTGTGCTGGGGTCCACCCTCGGCTTATACACGAGTCAATAGGTTTTTCCAGATTTTTGGGGCAAAAGTAGGGGGGGGGTCGGCTTATACACGGGTCGGCTTATACACGAGTATATACGGTAATTAAAATGGACAATTGTTCGTGGCACACCCCCTTCAAATATGAATGAAGGCAAAACAATAACAATTTGTGTGCCGCCATTTGTAGATTATTCAGAAGTAAAGCTGCCAAACCCGTGCCCGAACCCCGACATGAGACAGAAGTATTTTGTAGTTTTGTACCCCGACATGGGGCGACTTTCTTAAGGGATTTTAGCAAGTTTTGTCTAATTTCTTGCCATGAGCCACATTAGGTGTCTTATTGACCAGAGCGTGGCAGGAATTTAAGAACCATAGCATGAAATGGGAGAAAAAAAAAAAAACAGGCAAACAGCCATAATTAGGGGCCAAAAATGGGGTTTTGGGATTTGCAGGGATTTGCATCACATTATCTAAAAGAGGCATGACAACCTGTGAGAGCGCACCCCCCCCCCCCCCAAACATGAAAACACTAAACTCAGGCACCATGGAGGGCTTATTCTCTCTAACTCCATAGACTATTCAGTGGGCGATCCGACATCCTGAAAGTATGTTCAGGTCAGCTGTTGCACGTAATCACTATCGCCCACTTAAAATTGACCTGTCATTGGCTGCAGCGATTGTGAACCACCCTTTTCCAAAGATGGCGGGAGTCTGGGGCTTCAACAGTTAAAGGCCACGTCACACATAACGATATTGTTGCCGATATCGTTCAAATGTCACGTGTTCTGTGACGCTTGAACGATGTTGAAACGACATTGTTGCGTGTGACACTACTAACGATGAACGATCAGTCGGCTGATTGCTGATGATATCGTTCTACAAATTTATGCGTGTGACGTGGCCCTAAGGCTTAAGTTGTTATTTTGGAGCATTACCTGCTTGAGGAAGAAATTTGTCCAATTATGGGAAATGGCATGAAAGAGGACCACATCAACTGCACCAAAAAAAGTAATTAAAACCCTTGTAAAAAAATATCTGAGCTTCCAGAATTCTCACACTTCTTTCCATTCTGCGCTGCGTCGCTCCATTGCAGGGATATCCACATTTGTTGCTTTTGGAGTGCAGAATGTGAAATCTCTGCTTGTAGTGCAACTGGGCATTTCATCAGGGTTTTATAGGGGCGTGCACTTTTACCCCTCTTTCACAGATGCAGCCAATCACAACTCAAGCTGTGACTAGCAACATCTAAAAGGGAGGACTGAAGAAACGCCCAGTTGCACTACAAGCAGAGATTTCACATACTGCACTCCAAAAGGAACAAATGGGAGTATCTTTGCAATGCCCGACCAACGCTGCCCGGCTAAAATCCACATCAGGTATGCTGCAGTCGCCGGCCCCACAGCACAGGAGAAAAACCTCTACATGCCCCATGGGGACAGGAAAGACACTGGCTGATGGGAGGTGGGAGGGGTCTTTTAACCTCTCTTGTGTTCCTGTCCCCATTAGGGCGTGGCGAGGCTACCTCCTATGCTGTCGTGGAAGGGGACTAGAGAAAAAGTGTCAATCAACGACTCAAGGATTTTCACAAGGTATTTATCCTAGAGGTTTCTAAGGTTCCTGCCAGTTTCAGTTTGGATCGGTAGGAAGTGACAAAATAGTAAAGTGCTCTGTGCAAGAACATATTTCTACTATTGTAGCATAACAACATTACTAGAACTAAAAATTTAGTTCATTAAAAACTTAAAGGGCCGGACACCAATATAGATAAGACTGCAGCAATTACACTCTACAATCCACATTTATTACTCAGTCACAGGACACAGCCATACCCTATTGTAAACTGTGGGTGGTGGAAACCTGTGAGAGGAGCAGACAGGAGATGACAGGTGGCAGCTCTACTCCAGCACTATACACAGGTCTATTAACCCTCACTCCTACAAGTCACATCTAATGCTTCTTACCATCACAGCGCCCCCTTCTGCTCCTTCTTACAAGAGGAGCGACATCTCCGGTCCAAGAAAACATCTCAAGAATCAACTTCCAACTCCAAACCACATCATCAAATCAATTCAGATAAGCCGCTTCTCACCACGTCATTCCTTAGATTTCTCTCTCTTTTTGCATCAAGCTAAACAAAAATACATACATCTACAATGTGTAATGCTGACAAAGCCCTGTGGAGGCGCTGTGAGGAAATACAGCATGTCTACCTCTTCAGAAAATATGGCCAATTGATAATACTACATTGCACTACTGCAGCGAGGCAGACATGCTGGTTAATGTAGTGCCAGCTATAGGGGATACGATGTCCGTCCCATTGCTTATCGCGATAAAGAGCCGGATATTGCGTTTATTGGCTGATCTGCAGCTCATTCCAAACATTGCATTTCTGTAAAAAGGACAATGCAGTAATCACTTTATGCATCATTTAAACAAGTTAAGCAAACAAATGCGACATTCAGGCGGACTTTGGCCGAGGACTTCTGCAATTCACCGGAATAATACATAACACTGCGTCTTAATATTCTCTATGGCTCAGAGCAAAGCCCTGATCTGTGCACATACAGCACTACCCTATATTACATTACTGATCCCGAGTTACCTCCTGTATTATACTCCAGAGCTGCACTCACTATTCTGCTGGTGCAGTCACTGTGTACATACATTACATTACTGATCCTGAGTTACCTCCTGTATTATACTCCAGAGCTGCACTCACTATTCTGCTGGTGCAGTCACTGTGTACATACATTACATTACTGATCCTGAGTTACCTCCTGTATTATACTCCAGAGCTGCACTCACTATTCTGCTGGTGCAGTCACTATGTTAATACATTACATTAGCACTTTGCTGATGTTTCCGGCCGATCCGGCAGATGGCGCAGCATCTGCCACCTAACAGCTGCACTTGCAGCACTGATCCGGCAAGCCCCATGCATTCTCTATGGGGCTTGCGGCTGGAGTGCAGCAAGTGCGGTCTGCCGCGAAAAACCGCTGCTAGCAGTGTTTTTTCGCATCCACAAGTGCCGGATCCAGCGAAATCGCACTTGCCGCAAGCCCCTTAGAGAATGCATGGGGCTTGCCAGATCAGTGCTGCAAGTGCAGCTGTTAGGCGGCAAATCCGGCAGATGCAATAAATCTGCTGGATCTGCCACACATCAGCAAAAACACTAATGTGAAAGACCCCTTACTGATCCAGAGTTGTATCCTGTATTACACTCCAGAGCTGCACTCACTATTCTGCTGGTGCAGTCACTGTGTACATACATTACATTACTGATCCTGAGTTACCTCCTGTATTATACTCCAGAGCTGCACTCACTATTCTGCTGGTGCAGTCACTGTGTACATACATTACATTACTGATTCTGAGTTACCTCCTGTATTATACTCCAGAGCTGCACTCACTATTCTGCTGGTGCAGTCACTGTGTACATACATTACATTACTGATCCTGAGTTACCTCCTGTATTATACTCCAGAGCTGCACTCACTATTCTGCTGGTGCAGTCACTGTGTACATACATTATATTACTTATCCTGCATTGCATTCTGTATTATACTTTGCAGCTGTACTCACTATTCTGTTAGTAGTCAGTGGGCAGTACAAGCTAAGTGAAGTAATATACAGATGTTTCTCAATGAATTAGAATATCATCAAAAAATTAAATTTATTTCAGTAATTCAATACAAAAAGTGAAACACATTATATAGAGTCATTGCACACAGAGTGATCTATTTCATGTGTTTATTTCTGTAAATGTTGATGATTATGGCTTACAGCCAATGAAAACCCAAAGGTCATTATCTCAGAAAACTAGAATAATTAAAACAAAAAATACCTGCAAAGACTTACTAAACATTTAAAATGGTCCCTTAGTCTGATTCAGTAGTCTATACCATCATGGGGAAGACTGCTGACTTGACAGATGTCCAGAAGGCAGTCATTGACACACTTCACAAGGAAGGTAAGCCACAAAAGGTCATTGCTAAAGAAGCTGGCTGTCCACAGAGTGCTGTATCCAAGCATATTAATGGACAGTTCAGTGGAGGGAAAGTGTGGTAAAACAAAAGGTGCACAAGTAACCGGGATAACCGCAGCATTGAAAGGATTGTTAAGAAAAGGCCATTCAAAAATGTGGGGAGATTCACAAGGAGTGGAGGCTGCTGGAGTCAGTGCTTCAAGAGCCAACACACACACACATCCAGGACATTGGCCACAACAGTCACATTCCTTGTGTCAAGCCACTCATGACCAATAGACAATGCAAGAAGTGTCATCACTGGTCCAAGGAGAAAAATAACTGGACTGTTGTCAGTGGTCCAAGGTGTTTTCTGATGAAAGTAAATGTTGCATTTCATTTGGAAATCGCGGTCCCAGTGTCCGGAGGAAGAGCGGAGAGAGGCCCCAATCCAAGAGTCCGGAGGAAGAGCGGAGAGAGGCCCCAATCCAAGAGTCCGGAGGAAGAGCGGAGAGAGGCCCCAGTCCATGAGTCCGGAGGAAGAGTGGAGAGAGGCCCCAATCCAAGAGTCCGGAGGAAGAGCGGAGAGAGGCCCCAATCCAAGAGTCCGGAGGAAGAGCGGGAGAGAGGCCCCAATCCAAGAGTCCGGAGGAAGAGCGGAGAGAGGCCCCAATACAAGACTCCAGGGGAAGAGCGGAGAGAGGCCCCAATACAAGAGTCTGGAGGAAGAGCGGAGAGAGGCCCCAATCCAAGAGTCCGGAGGAAGAGCGGAGAGAGGCCCCAATCCAAGAGTCCGGAGGAAGAGCGGAGAGAGGCCCCAATCCAAGAGTCCGGAGGAAGAGCGGAGAGAGGCCACAATCCAAGAGTCCGGAGGAAGAGCGGAGAGAGGCCCCAATACAAGACTCCAGGGGAAGAGCGGAGAGAGGCCCCAATCCAAGAGTCCGGAGGAAGAGCGGAGAGAGGCCCCAATCCAAGAGTCCGGAGGAAGAGCGGAGAGAGGCCCCAATACAAGAGCCCGGAGGAAGAGCGGAGAGAGGCCACAATCCAAGAGTCCGGAGGAAGAGCGGAGAGAGGCCACAATCCAAGAGTCCGGAGGAAGAGCGGAGAGAGGCCCCAATACAAGACTCCAGGGGAAGAGCGGAGAGAGGCCCCAATCCAAGAGTCCGGAGGAAGAGCGGAGAGAGGCCCCAATCCAAGACTCCAGGGGAAGAGCGGAGAGAGGCCCCAATACAAGAGTCTGGAGGAAGAGCGGAGAGAGGCCCCAATCCAAGAGTCCGGAGGAAGAGCGGAGAGAGGCCCCAATCCAAGAGCCCGGAGGAAGAGCGGAGAGAGGCCACAATACAAGAATCCGGAGGAAGAGCGGAGAGAGGCCACAATCCAAGAGTCTGGAGGAAGAGCGGAGAGAGGCCACAATACAAGCTGCTTGAGGTCTAGTGTGAGGTTTCCACAATCAGTGATGGTTTCGGGAGCCATGTCATCTGCTGGTGTAGGTCCACTGTGTTTTACCAAGACCAAAGTCAACACTGCTGTCTACCAGGACATTTTACAGCACTTCATGCTTCCCTCTGCTGACAAGCTCTTTGGAGATGGAGATTTCATTTTCCAGCAGGACTTGTTGCTAAAAGATTTACTAACCACATTATCACTGTGCTTGATTGGCCAGCAAATTTGCCTGACCTAAACTCCATAGAGAATCTATGAGAGACACCAGACCCAATAATGCAGACAAGCTGAAGGCTGCTATCAAAGCCACCTGGGCTTCCATAACACCTCAGCAGCCACAGGCTAATCGCCTCCAGGCCACGCCTCTGATGCAGTAATTCATGCAAAAGGACCCGACCAAGTGTTGAGTGGATTTACTGTACATATTTTTCATTAGGCAAACATTCATGAGTTAAAAAATATGATATTTCAGTTGATCTTATATAATATTCTAATTTTCTGAGATAATGATCTCTGGGTTTCCATTGGCTGTAAGCAATAATCATCAACATTAACATAAATAAACACTTGGAATAGATCACTCTGTGTGTAATGACTATATAATATATTTTTCACTTTATGTATTGAATTACTGAAAAAAAAATTACTTTTTGATGATATTCTAATTCATTGAGATGCACCAGTATGTACACAATAATTCCACCAGCAGAATAGTGAGTGCAGCTCTGGAGTATAATACAGGAGGGAACTCAGGATCAGTAATGTATGCACACAGTGACTGCACCAGCAGAATAGTGAGCGCAGCTCTGGAGTATAATACAGGAGGTAACTCAGGATCAGTAATGTAATGTATGTATACAGTGACTGCACCAGCAGAATAGTGAGTGCAGCTCTGGAGTATAATACAGGAGGTAACTCAGGATCAGTAATGTAATGTATGCACACAGTGACTGCACCAGCAGAATAGTGAGCGCAGCTCTGGAGTATAATACAGGAGGTAACTCAGGATCAGTAATGTAATGTATGTACACAGTGACTGCACCAGCAGAATAGTGAGTGCAGCTCTGGAGTATAATACAGGAGGTAACTCAGGATCAGTAATGTAATGTATGTACACAGTGACTCCACCAGCAGAATAGTGAGTGCAGCTCTGGAGTATAATACAGGAGGTAACTCAGGATCAGTAATGTAATGTATGTACACAGTGACTCCACCAGCAGAATAGTGAGTGCAGCTCTGGAGTATAATACAGGAGGTAACTCAGGATCAGTAATGTAATGTATGTACACAGTGACTCCACCAGCAGAATAGTGAGTGCAGCTCTGGAGTATAATACAGGAGGTAACTCAGGATCAGTAATGTAATGTATGTACACAGTGACTCCACCAGCAGAATAGTGAGCGCAGCTCTGGAGTATAATACAGGAGGTAACTCAGGATCAGTAATGTAATGTATGTACACAGTGACTGCACCAGCAGAATAGTGAGTGCAGCTCTGGAGTATAATACAGGAGGTAACTCAGGATCAGTAATGTAATGTATGTACACAGTGACTGCACCAGCAGAATAGTGAGCGCAGCTCTGGAGTATAATACAGGAGGTAACTCAGGATCAGTAATGTATGTACACAGTGACTGCACCAGCAGAATAGTGAGTGCAGCTCTGGAGTATAATACAGGAGGTAACTCAGGATCAGTAATGTAATGTATGTACACAGTGACTGCACCAGCAGAATAGTGAGTGCAGCTCTGGAGTATAATACAGGAGGTAACTCAGGATCAGTAATGTAATGTATGTACACAGTGACTGCACCAGCAGAATAGTGAGTGCAGCTCTGGGGTATAATACAGGAGGTAACTCAGGATCAATAATGTAATGTATGTACACAGTGACTCTACCAACAGAATAGTGAGTGCAGCTCTGGAGTATAATACAGGAGGTAACTCAGGATCTGTACAGGATCAGTAATGTAATGTATGTACACAGTGACTGCACCAGCAGTATAGTGAGTGCAGCTCTGGAGTATAATACAGGAGGTAACTCAGGATCAGTAATGTAATGTATGTACACAGTGACTGCACCAGCAGAATAGTGAGTGCAGCTCTGGAGTATAATACAGAATATAACGCAGGATTAGTACATGATAAGTAAGGAGCATACACTGACTCCACCAGGAGAATAGTGATGGGATACAAGCTGTAGATTCCATCTGAACAGGAAAGTCTTGTTCGGAATGAAGGTGTCGGCTGCAGCCTCGGGCTCTATTCACATCTGTGTCATGGATCCACACTGCAGGGCTGGACCGATACTAAATCACCACTGTCTGCTGGACTCTGATGACTCGGGGTCATATTTTCTGCAATTTACGGTGTGTATAGAATAAACAAAAGTGCCGCAACATCCAGACATACGGATATACACACTGTGTTCCAAATTATTATGCAAATTGGTTTTAAGTGTCATAGGGTTTTATTTTTCATTGTTTGTCAATGAAACCCATTGATGGTCTTGTGTCTCAGGGTGGGTTTACACGTTTCAATATCGTTGCGATATCGCAATTCAATGGGGCGGGAGCGCGCATTTAGTGCACGTTTCTCCTGCATCGCATCGGAGGTTTACACGTTGCGATTTAGGAATCCAACGTCCGTACGATGTCTACGCCCCCCAACCCAGGAACGACCATTTAACATGGGAGTGAATGGGTGACGTAGAACTTCACATCGTAGTTGGGCTGTCACACAGCACGATCCGGCTCCAATCTCCCTTCAATATCAGGGCATTGAATAGCACGCTCATTCAATCCCCGATATCGCATTGACATCGTTCCTGCATCGTATTGGACGTTCACACCATACAACGCAGGAACGATATCGGCTCCAACGATCGAACCACGTGACTTTTCATTGAAATTGGACGCCGATATCGCAACGTGTAAACCCCCCTTCAGGGTTCTTTAGGTTACTTGGGAAAAGGTGTATGGCGGTCCGAGCTGCCAGACTGACTCGCATCAAAGAAGACACTTGGAGATGAAGTATTGATCAGATCCTTCTTTTATTCACCGACGCGTTTCGCTGCCCACCTGGCACCTTCATCAGGTGCCAGGTGGGCACCGAAACGCGTCGGTGAATAAAAGAAGGATCTGATCAACACTTCATCTCCAAGTGTCTTCTTTGATGCGAGTCAGTCTGACAGCGCGGACCGCCATACACCTTTTCCCAAGTAACCTGATGCTTTTCCACGTGTGAGTGGTTGGTGGAGGTCCAGCAGCAGCCATCAGGATATTATTCCTAACAAGTCTTCAAACCAGTTTTGGGTGACACAACTGGATCAGGTGAGTGGACCGCTTTGCTCACCGGGTTGTCGAATTAGTGTCTAGTGATAAGGGCGCTATTGCGCCTCTTGTTCCCCATCCCCTTTTGTATTTGCTTCAGGGTTCTTTGGATGATTGAAATCAATCTCAGATACCTGTGATAATTAGTTTGGCAAGTGAGCCCAATAAAAGGAAAACTGGATGTTCCACAATATTATGCAGGACACAGTTTTCATGTAACATGGGAAAGAAAAAGGATCTCTCTGCTGCCGAAAAGCAACGAATAGTGCACTGCCTTGGACAAGTGATGAAAACATTAGATATCGCACGAAAACTTAAGCGTGATCATCGTATTGTGAAGAGATTTGTGGCTGATTCTGAGCACAAATGTGTTCGTGCAGATAAAGGCAGAATGAGGAAGGTTTCTGCCAGGCAAGTTCATCAGATTAAGAGAGCAGCTGCTAAAATCTAAATTACTTACCGGTAATGTGTTTTTTATGAGCCACGACAGCACCACCTGAGAGAGATAGGACCGCCCATCCAAGACAGGAAACCTCTGAGATAAAAAGGCGGGACCTCTCCTGAACCTCAGTTTTGGTTAGAGACCGGAGAGGAGAACCCAACAAGCATTAGTACACAACCAAAAGAACTCAACAAATCACACACCACCCCCCCAAACGGGACCAACACCAACAGGCAATAGGGAGGGATGCGGTGGTGCTGTCGTGGCTCATGAAAAACACATTACCGGTAAGTAATTTAGATTTTTCCCTATCGCCACGACAGCACCACCTGAGAGATTTCAGAGAAAAGAAAATTAGGGAGGGACCACCGCCAGCAGAACCCGTCTACCAAAGGTCATCACCTCAGCGGCAGCAAGATCAAGCCTGACATGCTTGAAGAAAAGAGAAGGAGAAGACCAAGGAGCAGCCCTACAGATCAGGTCTAACGGGACAACAGCCACCTCCGCCCAGGAAGCAGCTACAGCCCTGGTGGAAGTGCACAAAGGCCCCCCGGGACCCGCACCTGACCGTAAGAAGCAAGAGCGAAGGCTCCCCGCAACCACCAAGCAAGGGCACCCACGGACACTGCCTCACCCCAAGAGGCCCCCCGAAAGAAAAAACCAAGAGGGACAGAGCCAGACGCCAGGCCGTGGCCCGACGAAGCAGGCAAGCAACTCCCACCAGACCACGAACGTGTGGAGAACCACGTCCTTCAGAATTGTAGGAAGACCACAGAAGGAAGGGAGAGCAAGCTCCCGCAGTCCGCGGAACATGAGAGCCACCTTGGGAAGAAGGAAGGAACCAGGTAGAGGATGACCCTGTCCAGCAAAACCGGAGAACAAGGCCAGGAGGACACAAAAAAAGGCTGGCGGACGGCAAGCCACCGCCCAACAGGACCAACTGCAGAGGCAGGACCCTAGGCGAAGCAGAAGAGAAAGGCCCAAAGGGAGGCGTGGGTAAGGCATCCAGAACTAAAATGAGACCCCAAGGAGCCAACTTTGGACAGGGAACAGGAGTGCCCCCCCCCCCCCCCCGGCAGTACCGGAAAAAACCACGACACCCAAAAAGACCCATCGAGGGAACAAAGGCACAGGCCCCCAAAGCCGAAAATCAGAGCTCCAGGGAATCGACAGAGACCAATCCGCCACCCACTGGAGGAAGTCGAAAATTGCCGGCACAGGAGCCCACCGTCCGGACTCGTCCCTGAAGAAGACAGTAAAGGTACCAGAAAAAAACGGTGGCAACCGGCGTCCGACCGGACCTCAGCGCACGAACAGGGCCACCAGAGAATCCCCCACGTGACCTGAGCCGCCTGGGCAAGTCCCACGCCGTCAGCCGGAGACCAGCGGAAGGGGGACCGGCCCCCACAGGAGAGACTGGAAGAGGGGGAGAGTCCAGGGAGCCTGGATGGACAGGAGACTGAGCCAAAAGAACCAAGCTCCCCGGGGCCAGAAGGGCGCCATCACGACGACCCTCGCCCTGTCCTTCCTGACCTTCCAAAGCACTGTAGGAAACCTAACCAAGGGAGGGAAGGGACACAGAAGGTCCAAGGACCAGGGGATCAGTAGAGCGTCCCCAGCAACGGGCCAGACTCCGGGAATCAAAGAACAGAATCAACACACCAGACCGTGCTCTCGAGTGGCAAAGAAATCCATCTCCAGAAGGCCCAACCTGGCCACAATCGGAGCGAAAAAAACAAAACACTCGGATCCAGGGCCCACTGCTCCCGTCGGAGCTGCACCCTGCTGAGAAAATCCGTCCAGGAATTTGCCACCCCCCGCATGCGAAGGGCAGAGAGGGAAATCAGACGGCCGTCCAACAGCTGACAACGACCCGCGTAACACCCCTGAGTGCCTGAGACCGGGTATCCCCCTGATGGTGCCCGGAAGCCACCAACACACTGTAGCCGGAGAGGACACTAAGACTGTGCCCTCGAAGGGAAGTAAGGAACGCAGAAACTGCCTTCCAAACAGCCAGGAACTCCCGCATAAGGGAGGACAGCCTGGAGAGGCGATGAGTCTTAGGCCCCCCCCGGGCGGACAGGACCCGAAGGAAGGCCGCCATCTCCAGGAACTGGCCTCCGTAGTAAGCACGTCGGAGACCGGACCACCCCATGGGACGCCCCTGGAGAGGCGCCTAGGGAGCAGCCCCCCCTCCAGAGAATCCAAAGGTGGAGGGGACAGAACAATCAAGGCGCCCCAGGCCGCCCCCAACCCGAGCTGACGCTGGGGAACCATCCACAGAAGGGCCCAAGAACGCAACTGTGCCCAAGGAACAGCGGGGATACAGGACGAAAGGGAGCCCAAGAGGGACACAGCCCTCCAGAAAACCAACCGAGGAGAGCCCCTGTACTGCAGAAAGGGATGACCGAAGACGCCATGGCCTCGTGAGGTCAGCGGGGGCTTCCCGACATTATGCCCGTGCGGGGTCTCTGGACTGCTTTCAGCCATGTCACGACCCCCGACGTCCAGAAGGAGGCAAAGCAGAGACTGGGAACCCAGAAATAACCCTAGAACCAGCTGACGCAAGGCGGGGAGCAGCCTGGACCTTCCCAGATCAACAATCCAACCCAGCTGACCCAGGGAAGACTAACCAGTTGCAGACGGGCGAGGCCCAGACCCCAGGAGTCCCCTACAAGCAGCAAACGTCCAGATATGGAAGAAGTAAAACCCGCGGACGTCGGAAGTGGCCGCACTACTGCCAGCAGCGCCGTGAAAAGCCGAGGAACCATCGCCAGGCCGAAGGGGAGAGCCCGGCACAGCAAGGCAGAGGAAGCCCCCAAACTGGGCGAACATCAGAACTGCCGGTGGTGATGGGAAACCGGAACATTGTATTATGCGTCCCTCAGATCCAGCCCCACCCTGAAACAATTTGGAAACAAAACCTGATTGCCAACTACCAAGTCCCCCTCAGGAAGGAACTCCGCACCAGAAAGCTGTTCAGGGGATTCAGGGGTATAAAAGCCGGGAACGAACCGACTGGCTAAGGCACGAGAAACAGCAGGGAACAGAACCCCCTGCCGCAGGCGGCTGGAGGAACCGGGGAAACCCCCCTTAGGCGCACAAGGGCCCGGACTACTCTCATCAGAAAAGTGCCTTGTCCTGAACAGCGGACAGACGCAATCACCAGGGGCCCCACAGGAGCCGAAGCGAACCCCAGTGTCAACCCCTCACTGAGAAGAGCGAGAGCCCCCTCGCAAGCCCCAAACCCGGAGCCGGCTGGGAGAAAGTGTCAAGCCTTCCTTCGTCCTGGAGTGAGCCGTCACCGATATTGGAACTTCTCGCCAGAGGAGGAACCCCCGAACCAAAAAACCCGACTACATGACTCACTCGTTGGCCCAAGAACTTCGGGTCCGACTAGGGGACCTCTGTTTAGCAAACCGAGGTTCACGAAAGGGTATGGCCCCGGAAGGCGTGAGCCGGAACCCCGGAGGAAAAAAGCATCCACATTGGCACAAGCTAGGGCCAAGATATCAGCTAGCGATGTACCAACCGGAAAAGCACCCGCCCCAGGTAAGAAACCCAGAGGGGGCAACACCAGCCCCGGCCCCCACCCTAAGGCATGAGGAGCAGCATTAAAGAAAGACGTAGCCGTTGCCGCCAATTCCACGAGGAATCCGCCAGAAAAGCCGCAGCAGCAAGAAGCAAAGGAAAAAAGACAAGGTCTCCGCCGTAGGAGACCTGTCCCTCACTTGAGCCACCAACTGCTGCAACCAAAACACACGCCAAAAAACGCTAGCAGTGGATTCCCAGGAATTACGCCAGTAGCCTAATAGGAAAGAGGGCACTTCCGAACAGGCTTATTCCAGGAGCTAAATATTAGGGCTGGACCCTCAGATTTAAGGGAAAAAAGTCCGTCTCTGCGTGGAAGACAGACCACTGCACCATAAATCCGCCACCGAAGAGGGGCCACGGGCATCCACCAACCCCACAGGCGAACGGGCCGCTGTAAGTCAAAAATCAGTGTCATTATGTGGAACCCACGGCGTCCCCTCTCTGCTGTCAACAGAGGAGGAGGACGATGAGGAAGACGAGGCAGAGGATGAGCAAGACCTGCGGCTCCCCCCCCAGTGAAAACAACGAGTGGTACTCAGTACCAGGGAAAGAGCCCAAAGCCTTCTGCCGCATATGTCCCCCATCCATCCCGGCTAGCTGCAGGGACGGAAAAGGCCTCCCACACTAAAGTGCTAAGGCTAGAGGCTGGACTGGGGACAGTGATTCACACAGTCTCCCCAATGCAAGGGCCACATAAATCCGGCAGTACAACCCTCTGGAAGAGGAACAGTGCAGAAAGCACATACCTCAGGTGGTGAAATTACAGACAGTACAGCCCGAAGGCACTCACCCACCAGGCGCATACCGACTTCCGGGGCATTAGGGTCCCTTCATCCTGGATCCCTTCACTGAGGACCTGTGGCCGCCACTCCTGAGGCTCCCCCACGACTGGGGCCGAAAGGGAATGCTGTCACACCGCTGGACGCTGGCTGGCTCTGCCCTCCGTGCTTGCCCCACACCATCGGGAACCGCTCCAGCGTCTCCCTGCTGCCGAACGCTGGGTGCCACCATCTTGGCCCGCACAGAGCATGCGCGGAACGTCACTTCCGGTCCGCGCCCTAAACCGGAAGTAGCGGCTCCCGGCACGAAATTCAAACCTGCCGCCGGAAAAACTGCTCCCAGGCCCATTACAGACCCAGGAACGCAGCGCCCTGCCTGTAAACCATCCTCTTCACCCAGGGCACAGACTGCAGGGCCGCCACCCACCGTGCAGCTGGGACACCCGGGCGGTGACAAGGGCCGAGAATAAGCCGCTGGTGGCCCTCTCCAGACCCCGTGCCCTCCACCACCGCAGGGGATACCCCGTGGAGGAGCTTCTGCACCCAAGTCCGGAGCCACTGCCTAGGTAAGGACAGCTCTTCCAGCTACCGGGTCAGGCCAGGACCGCATGAACTTCAGAGGTCTCCCACCTCCAAGACAGGAAACCTAAACTGAGGTTCAGGAGAGGTCCCGCCTTTTTATCTCAGGTTTCCTGTCTTGGATGGGCGGTCCTATCTCTCTCAGGTGGTGCTGTCGTGGCGATAGGAAAAAAAGGCCTTACAAACCAGCACACAGATATTTGAAGCTGCTGGTGCCTTTGGAGTCCCTCGAACCTCAAGGTGTAGGATCCTTCAAAGGCTTGCTGTGGTGCATAATCCTACTATTCGGCCACCCCTGAACAGTGCTCACAAGCAGTGAGTCCAGATATACATGAAGACTAATTTTCAAACAGTCTTGTTTACTGATGAGTGCTGAGCAACCCCGGATGGTCCAGATGAATAGAGCAGTGGATGGTTGGTGGATGCCACAATGTCCCAACAAGGCTGCGACGTCAGCAAGGAGGTGGAGGAGTCATGTTTTGGGCTGGAATCATTGGGAAACAGCTGGCAGGCCACTTTAAGGTTCCTGAAGGTGTGAAAATTACCTCTGCATAGTATATAGAGTTTCCAACTGAGAACTTTCTTCCATGGTACAAAAAGCAAAAACGTGCCTTTAGGAGCAAAATCATCCTCATGCATGTCAATGCACCATCTCATGCTACAAAGAATACCTCTGTGCCATTGGCTGCTATGGGCATAAAAGGAGATACACTCATGGTGTGGCCACCATGTTCCCCTGACCTCAACCCTATAGAGAACCTTTGGAAAAAGATCTATGAAGAAAAAGATCTATGAGGGTGGGAGGCAGTTCACATCAAAACAGCAGCTCTGGGAGGCTATTCTGACATCATGCAAAGAAATACAAGCAGAAACTCTCCAGAAAATCACAATATCAATGGATGCAAGAATTGTGAAGGTGAAATCAAAGAAGGGTTCCTATGTTAACATGTAACTTGGCCTGTTAGGATGTTTTGGAGTTAAATAGCTTATATATTTCAGTGAATGTGACCTCCTAATGCTGCAAATTCAACAAATGAGCGTTTTCAGTTCTTTCAAACATATTAAATGTTTAGAAACTCTACTGTGCCTAATAATTTGTGATAGGGTATTTAGAGTTTTTTTTAATTTTGAAGATTATACTGTTATCATTGGGAGATTTCTTCAATAAAATTTGATGTATACTCTAACATGTGATGACGCTTATTACACTCACTGTCATTTGCACCGACCATTTAGGAAAATCAGAAAAAAAGAACATTTGCATAATAATTTGGAACATGGTGTATGGCATCAATAATCATATTACATTAATAACTAACGGCAAGTGAGGAAAACCCAGACGAAGACGTAGAGTCTTATTTTGTCATAGAGAACTCCAACATCAGCCATGCAGAGTGGACACTGCATATATGGACCCCACAGCTCAGACACAGGTGGACACACAGATATCCTCCGCTCCACCAGAGGAGACACGACGGCCGGCCCCCGCTCCCCTCAGTGATCACACAATTCCACTCTCATCTATGAGGAGCACTACAATTCCCAGCACAGCAGTGCGGTGTATCGGGGGTGGGGGGGGGGGGCAGTGCGGTGTGTATCTCGTGAGGGGGCAGTGCCGGTGTGTATCTCGTGAGGGGGCAGTGCCGGTGTGTATCTCGTGAGGGGGCAGTGCCGGTGTGTATCTCGTGAGGGGGCAGTGCCGGTGTGTATCTCGTGAGGGGGCAGTGCCGGTGTATCGTGGGGGGGGGGGGGGGCAGTGCCGGTGTATCGTGGGGGGGGGGGGCAGTGCCGGTGTATCGTGGGGGGGGGGCAGTGTCGGTGTATCGTGGGGGGGGGGCAGTGCCGGTGTATCGTGGGGGGGGGGGGGGGGTGGGGGCAGTGCCAGTGTATCGTGGGGGGGGGGGGGGCAGTGCCAGTGTATCGTGGGGGGGGGGGGTGGGGGCAGTGCCAGTGTATCGTGGGGGGGGGGGTGGGGGCAGTGCCAGTGTATCGTGGGGGGGGGGGGGTGGGGGCAGTGCCGGTGTGTATCTCGTGAGAGGGCAGTGCCGATGTATCGTGAGGGGGGGGAGGGGCAGTGCCGGTGTATCGTGGGGGGGCAGTGCCGGTGTATCGTGGGGGGGGGGGGCAGTGCCGGTGTATCGTGGGGGGGGGTGGGGCCAGTGCCGGTGTATCGTGGGGGGGGGGGGGCCAGTGCCGGTGTATCGTGGGGGGGGGGGGGGCCAGTGCCGGTGTATCGTGGGGGGGGGGGGGGGGGGGCAGTGCCGGTGTATCGTGGGGGGGGGGGGCAGTGCCGGTGTATCGTGGGGGGGGGGGCAGTGCCGGTGTATCGTGGGGGGGGGGGGGTGTGGGGGCAGTGCCGGTGTATCGTGAGAGGGGGGGGGGGGGGGGGCAGTGCCGGTGTATCGTGAGAGGGGGGGGGGGGGGGGCAGTGCGGTGTATCGTGAGGGGGGGGGGGCAGTGCCGGTGTATCGTGAGAGGGGGGGGGGGCAGTGCCAGTGTATCGTGGGGGGGGGGTGGGGGCAGTGCCAGTGTATCGTGGGGGGGGGGGGGGGGGGGTGGGGGCAGTGCCGGTGTGTATCTCGTGAGGGGCAGTGCGGTGTATGTGGGGGGGGGAGGGGCAGTGCCGGGTGTATCGTGGGGGGGGGGGCAGTGCCGGTGTATCGTGGGGGGGGGGGGGCAGTGCCAGTGTATCGTGGGGGGGGGGTGGGGCAGTGCCAGTGTATCGTGGGGGGGGTGGGTGGGGGCAGTGCCGGTGTGTATCGTGAGGGGAGTGCCGGTGTATCGTGAGGGGGGGAGGGGCAGTGCCGGTGTATCGTGGGGGGGGGGGGGGCAGTGCCGGTGTATCGTGGGGGGTGGTGGGGCAGTGCCGGTGTATCGTGGGGGGGGGGGGGGGGGGCAGTGCCGGTGTATCGGGGGGGGGGGGGGGGGGGGGGGGCAGTGCCGGTGTATCGTGGGGGGGGGGGGGGGGCAGTGCCGGTGTATCGTGGGGGGGGGGGGGGGGCAGTGCCGGTGTATCGTGGGGGGGGGGGGGGGGGGCAGTGCCGGTATATCGTGGGGGGGGGGGGGCAGTGCCGGTGTATCGTGGGGGGGGGCAGTGCCGGTGTATCGTGGGGGGGGCAGGGCCGGTGTGTCGTGAGGGGGGGGGGCAGGGCCGTTGTATCGTGAGGGGGGGGGCAGGGCCGTTGTATCGTGAGGGGGGGGCAGGGCCGTTGTATCGCGAGGGGGGGGCAGGGCCGTTGTATCGTGAGGGGGGGGGCAGGGCCGTTGTATGCGAGGGGGGGGCGCGGGCCGTTGTATCAGGGGGGCAGTGCCGAAGTTATCAGGGGGGCAGTGCCGAAGTATCAGGGGGGCAGTGCCGGTGTATCAGGGGGGCAGTGCCGGTGTATCAGGGGGGCAGTGCCGGTGTATCAGGGGGGCAGTGCCGGTGTATCAGGGGGCAGTGCCGGTGTATCAGGGGGGCAGTCCCGGTGTATCAGGGGGGGCAGTGCCGGTGTATCAGGGGGGCAGTGCCGGTGTATCAGGGGGGCAGTGCCGGTGTATCAGGGGGGCAGTGCGGTGTTCAGGGGCAGGTGGTGTATCAGGGGGGCAGTGCGGGTGTATCGGGGGGGGCAGTGTCGGTGTATCAGGGGGGCAGTGCGGGTGTATCAGGGGGGCAGTGCGGTGTATTGGGGGGAGGGGGGCAGTGCCGGTGTATCAGGGGGCAGTGCGGTGTATCAGGGGCCAGTTCGGTGTATTGGGGGGTAGTGCGGTGTATCGGGGTACTGGGTGTCCTGTGTCTCCGGTACTCACGCCTTGTGCACCGGCTCCTCGGGTACCGCCGGCCCCTGCTGCTGGAAGGATTTCAGGGACTCGAAGGCTCTCATCAGCTTCTCCATGGTGGCCATGTTCCCAGCGCACACAAGGCCGCGGCCCGCCGCTCTCCGTCACCACAGCCCGGCCCGCAGCGCTCACTCCGCGGCCTCCACACTCCGCCGCCGCGCTGTCACCTGCCGGGAGCCGCCATCACCAGCCCCAGCACCGGGGACAATCACTGACAGCTCCGGCCGCAGCCTGACCCGCTTCACCTCTCTCAGCCAATAGGAAGCGCCGCAACCGACGGAATGACAACACAAGCAACCAATGACGAGGCAGCGCCAAGTGACATAACCTGCAACCTGATTGGTGTAAGGAGCAGGAGGCGGAGTCTGCTACATACGGGTAGTGAATAGGTCACGGGTGTGTCTTGTACTGAAGCTCCGCCCCCTGCCGCTGGTCGCAATGCCTGAAGCACATGGGCAGCCGCTGCCGGAGCCAATCCA
This sequence comes from Allobates femoralis, assembly GCA_033576535.1. Lineage (NCBI taxonomy): Eukaryota > Metazoa > Chordata > Amphibia > Anura > Aromobatidae > Allobates > Allobates femoralis. Next base: position 54,961,701 of record JARQOC010000003.1, on the reverse strand, counting down.
GTCACTGCTTTCATTTTCTCAAACTACCTAAGGAAAATGAAAGCTGTGTTCTGATTGGCTGCTATGAGCAACGATTTTTTTTATTTGGCTCTTTTGACAGAGGGAGGAGTTATGCAAATCTGATTGCAGTAATGGGAAATTGTGGTGGATGTGTGTGCCTTCATTTACCACTAGAGGGAGTTCAGTGCTCACTGTACAGACCCCTGTGAGGTGGATGTGTGTCTGCCTTCAGTCACCACAAGGGGGAGCTCAGTGCTCACTGTACAGACCTCTGTGAGGTGGATGTGTCTGCCTTCATTCACCACTAGAGGGAGCTCAGTGCTCACTATACAGACCCCTGTGAGGTGGATATATGTGCATTCAGTCACCACTAGAGGGAGATCAGTGCTCACTGTACAGACCCCTGTGAGGTGGATGTGTCTGCCTTCAGTCACCACTAGAGGGAGCTCAGTGCTCACTGTACAGACCCCTTTGAGGTGGATGTGTCTGCCTTCATTCACCACTAGGGGGAGCTCAGTGTTCACTGTACAGACCCCTGTGAGGTGGATGTGTCTGCCTTCATTCACCACTAGGGGGAGTTCAGTGCTCACTGTACAGACTTCTGTGAGGTGGACGATACACCTTCATTCACCACTAGGGGGAGCTCAGTGATCACTATACAGACCCCTGTGAGGTGGATGTGTGTCTGCCTTCAGTCACCACAAGGGGGAGCTCAGTGCTCACTGTACAGACCCCTGTGAGGTGGATGTGTCTGCCTTCATTCACCACTAGAGGGAGCTCAGTGCTCACTATACAGACCCCTGTGAGGTGGATATATGTGCATTCAGTCACCACTAGAGGGAGATCAGTGCTCACTGTACAGACCCCTGTGAGGTGGATATATGTGCATTCAGTCACCACTAGAGGGAGTTCAGTGCTCACTGTACAGACCCCTGTGAGGTGGATGTGTCTGCCTTCAGTCACCACAAGGGGGAGCTCAGTGCTCACTGTACAGACCCCTGTGAGGTGGATGTGTCTGCCTTCATTCACCACTAGAGGGAGCTCAGTGCTCACTATACAGACCCCTGTGAGGTGGATATATGTGCATTCAGTCACCACTAGAGGGAGCTCAGTGCTCACTGTACAGACCTCTGTGAGGTGGATGTGTGTGCCTTCATTCACCACTAGTGGGAGCTCAGTGCTCACTGTACAGACCCCTGTGAGGTGGATGTGTCTGCCTTCAGTCACCACTAGAGGGAGCTCAGTGCTCACTGTACAGACCCTGTGAGGTGGATGTGTCTGCCTTCATTCACCACTAGAGGGAGCTCAGTGCTCAATGTACAGACCCCTGTGAGGTGGATGTGTGTGCCTTCATTCACCACTAGAGGGAGCTCAGTGCTCAATGTACAGACCCTGTGAGGTGGATGTGTCTGCCTTCATTCACCACTAGAGGGAGCTCAGTGCTCACTATACAGACCCTGTAAGGTGGATGTGTGTCTTCCTTCAATCACTACTAGGGGGAGCTCAGTGCTCACTGTACAGACCCTGTGAGGTGGATGTATGTGCATTCATTCACAACTAGGGGGAGCTCAGTGATCATTGTACAGATCTCTGTGATGTGGATGTATGTGCATTCAGTCACCACTAGGGGGAGCTCAGTGCTCACTATACAGACCCTGTGAGGTGGATGTGTGTCTTCCTTCAATCACTACTAGAGGAAGCTCAGTGCTCTCTATATAGACCCCTGTGAGGTGGATGTGTGTGCCTTCATTCACCACTAGGAGCTCAGTGTTTACAGACCCCCTATGAGGTGGATGTGTGTCTGCCTTCAGTCACCACTAAGGGGAGCTCAGTGTTCAGTAAAATACAGATACCCTGTGAGGGCAGGGGGTATGCTGTGGCTGCAGCGTCTGTATCTGCCCCTCGGGGGTTTGTGGTTATAATGAGGGTGAGGAGGTAGCTCTGGTGGGGGGCGGAGGCAACTCTGGTGAGGGTGAAAAGGCAGCTCTGGTAGGGGGAGGAGGCAGTTCTGGGGGGTGGGAGGAGGCAGCTCTGGTGTGGATGAGGTGGCAGCTCTGGTGGGGTGAGGAGGCCGCTCTGGAGGGGGAGGAGGCAACTATGGTGGGGGGAGGAGGAGGCAGCTCTGAAGGGGCAAGGAGGCAGCCCTGGTGGTGGGAGGAGGCTGCTTCTGTGGGGGTCAAGAGGCAGCTCTGGTGGGGGAGCAGGAGGCAGCTTGGGTGGGGGGGGTCAGGATGCAGCTCAGGTGGGGGTAAGGATGCAGCTCCAGTGGGGTGAGGATGCAGCTCCGGTAGGGGTGAGGAGGCAGGTCCAGTGGGGGTATCAGGAGGCAACTTCGGTGGGGGTGAGGAGGCAGCTCCTGTGGGAGGGGTCAGCTCTGGTGGATGTGAGGCAGCTCTGGTGGGGGGTCAGGAGGCAGCTCTGGTGGGGGGAGGAGGTAGCTCTGGTGGGGGGAGGAGGCAGCTCTGGTGGAGGGAGGAGGTAGCTCTGGTAGGGGGAGGAGGCAGCTCTGGTGGAGGGAGGAGCAGCTCTGGTGGGGGTGAGGAGGCTGCTCTTGCTCTGGTGGGGGAAGGAGGTAGCTCTGGTGGGGGAAGGAGGTAGCTCTGGTGGGGGTGAGGAGGTAGCTCTGGTGGGGTGAGGAGGTAGCTCTGGTGGGGGTGAGGTGGCAGCTCTGGTGGGGGTGAGGTGGCAGCTCTGGTGGGGGTGAGGTGGCAGCTCTGGTGGGGGTGAGGTGGCAGCTCTGGTGGGGTGAGAAGGCCGCTCTGGTGGGGGGAGGAGGCAACTATGGTGGGAGGAGGAGGCAGCTCTGAAGGGGCAAGGAGGCAGCCCTGGTGGTGGGAGGAGGCAGCTTCTGTGGGGGTCAAAAGGCAGCTTGGGTGGTGGAGGTCAGGATGCAGCTCCAGTGGGGTGAGGAGGCAGGTCCAGTGGGGGTGTCAGGAGGCAACTCCGCTGGGGGTGAGGAGGTAGCTCTGGTGGAGGGAGGAGGCAGCTCTGGTGGGGGTGAGAAGGCAGCTCTGGTGGGGATGAGAAGGCAGCTCTGGTGGGGGTGAGAAGGCAGCTCTGGTAGGGTGAGGAGGCAGCTCTGGTGGAGGGAGGAGCAGCTCTGTTGGGGGTGAGGAGGCAGTTCTGGTGGGGGTGAGGAGGCTGCTCTGGTGGGGGAAGGAGGTAGCTCTGGTGGGGGGAGGAGGCAGCTCTGGTGGGGGTGAGGTGGCAGCTCTGGTGGGGGTGAGGAGGTAGCTCTGGTGGGGGTGAGGAGGTAGCTCTGGTGGGGGTGAGGAGGTAGCTCTGGTGGGGGTGAGGTGGCAGCTCTGGTGGGGTGAGAAGGCCACTCTGGTGGGGGGAGGAGGCAACTATGGTGGGAGGAGGAGGCAGCTCTGAAGGGGCAAGGAGGCAGCCCTGGTGGTGGGAGGAGGCAGCTTCTGTGGGGGTCAAAAGGCAGCTTGGGTGGTGGGGGTCAGGATGCAGCTCCAGTGGGGTGAGGAGGCAGGTCCAGTGGGGGTGTCAGGAGGCAACTCCGCTGGGGGTGAGGAGGCAGCTCCTGTGGGAGGGGTCAGCTCTGGTGGATGTGAGGCAGCTCCGGTGGAGGGGTCAGGAGGCAGCTCCGGTGGGGGGTCAGGAGGCAGCTCCGGTGGGGGTGGTCAGGGGGCAGCTTTGGTGGGGGTAGGAGGCAGCTCTGGTGGGGGGAGGAGGTAGCTCTGGTGGGGGTGAGAAGGCAGCTCTGGTGGGGGTGAGAAGGCAGCTCTGGTGGGAGTGAGGAGGTAGCTCTGGTCTGGGGAGGAGGCAGCTCTGGTCTGGGGAGGAGGCGGCTCTGGTGGGGGTGAGGAGGCAGCTCTGGTGGGGACAAGGAGGCAGCCCTGGTGGAGGGAGGAGGCAACTTCTGTGGGGGTCAAGAGGCAGCCCTGGTGGGGGGGCAGGAGGCAGCTCGGGTGGGGAGGAGGTGAGGATGCAGCTACAGTGGGGTGAGGAGGCAGCTCCGGTAGGGGTGAGGAGGCAGGTCCAGTGGGGGTGTCAGGAGGCTACTCCGGTGGGGGTGAGGAGGCAGCTCCTGTGGGAGGGGTCAGGAGGCAGCTCCGGTGGGGGTGGTCAGGAGGCAGCTCCGGTGGGGGTGGTCAGGAGGCAGCTCTGGTGGGGGGAGGAGGCAACTCTGGTGAGGTTGAAAAGGCAGCTCTGGTAGGGGGAGGAGGCAGTTTTGGTGGGGGTGAGGAGGCAGCTCTGGTGGGGGTGAGGTGGCAGCTCTGGTAGGGGTGAGGAGGCAGCTCTGGTGGGGGAAGGAGGCAGCCTCTGGAGGAGGCAACTATGGTGGGGGGAGGAGGCAGCCCTGGTGGAGGGAGGAGGCAGCTTCTGTGGGGGTCAAGAGGCAGCTCTGGTGGGGGGGCAGGAGGCAGCTCGGGTGGGGGGGTGAGGATGCAGCTCAGGTGGAGGTGAGGATGCAGCTACGGTGGGGTGAGGAGGCAGCTCCGGTAGGGATGAGGAGGCAGGTTCAGTGGGGGCGTCAGGAGGCAACTCCGGTGGGGGTCAGGAGGCAGCTCCTGTGGGAGGGGTCAGGAGGCAGCTCCGGTGTGGGGGTCAGGAGGCAGCTCCGGTGGGGGTGGTCAGGAGGCAGCTCTGGTGGGGGGAGGAGGCAGCTCTGGTGGAGGAGTCAGAAGGCAGCTCTGGTGAGGGGGAAGGCAGCTCCGGTGGGGTGAGGCAGCAGTCACAGAGGTGGTATCGGTAGATCCGATAGTGGTGAGGAGTCAGTTGTCGAGCCCAGGCTTTGGGGTACTCAGGTGTCAGGTGGCAAAGGGTTAACTGCTGTGTCACGGGGAATGGCAGCCGCGTCTGATCCCGTGTCCTGGGCCTATCTTTGAAAAGGGGGAATTATGTACAAGGGATTATTTTGTTGTCGTGACGCCACCTGCAGTTTCTGGTGAAGTAGCACCAGCGCTGCCACAGTCCTCCGGAGGTCGGTGGTATTGCGGCTGAGATGGTGTAGTCCACCGCAGGCAGGACTGGGACTGTGAAAGGAATAAGTTCATGCAAAGGAAGATGCAGCAGAGTCGAGTTCACTTCACTCCGGGTACTTTACTGGAAACGTTAACAGCGTTAATTACAGTTCTCAGTGCAGTAAGATGTTCAATGACAAGTAACTAACGGGTGGCTGCAAGCGGATCCTCCTGCTGTCTCTCTCTCTTTTCGCTCCTGTCGGGTTACCTTCTGCTGGCCACCGCCTACTCCTTCAGTGGTGCCTAGTACCCTCTTCTTGTTGCTCAAGAGTCTGGGCAGTATATAGATATACCCCTAGTTCGCCAGATTTTCTGTGGTCCTTGGAGGATCCCACAGGTGCGGGTGTGGCGCCCTTGCGTCCAGGAGGCCACAAAGGGAACTGCAGCCAGGCAGGTAGGACATTGTTGCACACCAACACCCTCACAGCCCACACAACTCACGTGTAAGAGAAGGTTAACATCCAGCCCTGAGATTAGAACTCTATGAGATTGAGGGGTGGTGGATTAGAGGAGTGGGTTGGGCAAACACGAAGTCAGGTGACTTCACAGTATATAGTGAGGGGGAGGAGTGAAGGAAGTCAGTAAGAAGGAGTAGGCCACAGTGAGCTGAGATGCAAAGACAGAAAGACATGCACATGTCCTGTGAGTGCAAGGCCTAGGAGCGCAGAATCCGTACTGAGCCAGTGTGAGCCAGAGTCGAGAGAAAGCCCGTCCGACGCTGATGCCACCAGGAGTGTGCCAGAACAGAGAGGGACGGTGGAACCTGTGCCCTAGACAGCAGCTAAAGCCACTTACTGCAGGCGGAGTAGCCCTCCTAGAATACTGAAAGGAACAGAAAGGAGAGAGCCTGGTAGAGCCTCGTGCTGGAGGACTGCTGGAGGCTGGGCTGAGTAGAGTGTCGGCTCTAGAGGGGACCGCAGTTTACCCCGAATCCCCAGACAACACGACGAGGGGTCTGAGTTTCAGATTGAGATCCCTACCCTAAACGACAGGCAGCTAAGTGAGGCACTAGGACTCACAGAAGCCCGAGTCACCGCCATACTGTCCAGTGTCGCACAACACGTAGCAAAGAGAATGTAAACAGCCCGGAAAGGACATTAAAGACTGTGTGAGGGGCCACAGAGAGAGAGGACTGGCTGCAGAGCAAAGGGAACCCGGAGAGGGAGAATGTACCCGTGTACTGTGAACTGTACTTGAACCTTGTAAGAACTGCAAACTACCTGTGAACTGTTGGAACAACTAAGAGTAAAGCTTTGGAAAACCCTGGAACAGTTTCCCTTGTGTCTCTGTGTGCAAGCTCTTCCCTGCATACAGGATACAGCCTGTCAGCACCAGCAAGGAAGAGAGATCCTGCAGCGTCTGCAAAGTAAGTGTCCTGGACAATTCCACAACCCTTAACCCTTACTGCCCCGGGGGATACAGTTCTTCCCACTGGAACTATACCATCTCCGCTGCCACTCCATCACCCCCGGAGGTTCTGCAGCAGCGGCGGGCCCCATCACTGGCCGCATCAAGTGGGTGGCGTCACGAGTGACATTTCCCCTGTAAATATCCCCCTTTATTTGCCGAGCCAGGGACACGGTCCGGACCAAGCCACCCGTGACTTCCCCAGCACCATCCGGTCCGGTACCGAGTACCCCCGTCCCGTGGGGCCCAACACGGGCTCCGGTGCCCGGTAAGCTGACTGGGCTGAACACCCTCGAGTTCCTCTTCCCTTCAAGCTGTCTGCGCCTGGGATCTTTCCTTCTCCCACTCTCCTGGTCCCTCGGCCGAGAGACCCTCTCCTCGCTCCTAGTTTGCCATTCTGCTCAAAGACAAAGGCCTCCTTGCTCCCCCTGGAAGTGTTGTTTTATTCCCTCCTGGGTACCTCCCACTGTGTGGTCTAGTGTGGGGTGCTGGTCTATGGGTCCCTCCCACCATCCTAGAATCTGCTTGCAGCTGGAGCATCTGCACCGCTTTTATGGGTGCAGTACCCCTCTGAGACGCCTGCTTTGCGGGGCGCCACACAGCCACTATGGTGGTTGCGGTAGCTCTGATGGTGGTGAGGCAGCATCTCCGATGGAGTTGAGGAGGCAGCACGTTGAGGGTTGCAGTAGCTCTGATGGGGGTGCAAAGGCAACAAGGTCATTGCAGGCTGTAGCTTTCTTGAAGAGATGGGTTTTCAAGTTCCCTCTGAAGATTGTGGCCGGTTCTGGGGCGCTGTGGCTGTCATTGTAACTAGTACAAGATAATAGTAATCATTTTATTTATATAGCGCCAACATATTACGCAGCGCCATACTGAATGTGTCTGGCATCATTATGGGGCATTTTTGAAGTTTCTCATTACATACACCATACTCGTTAGGGCTAATTTACCAAAATAGTGTAATGATTAAAAAAAAAACAAGGGATCATCTGTAGTTTATCACACTTGAAATTACTTTAAAAGCAGAGTTCTGATTGGCTGCTATTAGATTTTTAAGTTTTCACCATTTGCTTTACAATAGTGGATTCGCCATCATAAGAGACAAGATCGTCACCGATTCCTGAATGATCTGGTGCTCTGAAGATTCAGCAAGAGGAAAGCTTCATAAATATATTCTCAGGTCTTACAAAGACCCCGCCATCCGAGTTTGCCCTTTAACCCCTTTGTGACCACTAATACATTTAAAACTGACCTAATTGAATAGCATCTGTGGCGCCCCTGCGTTCAGGAGGCCACAAAGTGAACTGCAGCCAGGCAGGTAGGACGACAGTTGCACATCAACACCCTCACAGCCCACACAACCCACGTACAGTAGAGTGCAGCACCCAACCCGGAGCCTGGGAACTCTAGGCAGGCGAGGGGTGGTGGGTTTAGAGACAGTGGGTGGGCAACCACGTAGTCAGGTGACAGAAGGTAGAAATAGTGAAGGGGGAGGAGAAAGGAGTCAGTAGGCCGGTGTAGGCTGAGCAGTAAAGACTGAATCATACGTCCTGGACAAGTGGGGTGTAAGGAGCGCAGAATCTGAACAGAGCCAGTGCAAGCCGCAGAGAGAAAGCATGTCCGAAGCCAGGACCCCGGGAGTGTGAGGGAAAGAGAGGGACGGTGATACTGGTCCCTAGAACTACAGCCGAGATGACTAGACTGCAGGCGGAGTAGCCCTCCTATGATACCCAAAGACACAGTAGAGAGAGCCTGGTAGAGCTTCACACGGGAGGACTGCTGGAGGCTAGGCTGAAGTAGAGTATCGACTCTAGAGGGGACCGTAGCTTCATCCGGCATCCCAGACAACCGACGGGGGGTCACAACTACACATTAGGGTCCCTACCCCAAAGGACAGGCAGCTCAGTGGCAACCCGGAGGGCTCACAGGGGTCCGAGCCACCGCCATACTGTCCGGAGTCACGCACACCAAAGTGAACCGAGAGAGAGAGAGTCAACAGCCTGGGAAGGACGCAGAGACAGAGTGAGGGGTCACAGTAGGAAAGACCTGGCTGCAGAGAGTAAAGGGAACCCGGAGGGGAAAGTGTGCCCGTGTAACTGAGAACTGAACTAAGAGCTGTAACTGAACTGTGAACTGTACTTAAGAGATTTGAGAAGTAAACACGGTGAACCCTGAATCTGACTCCCTTGCATCTCTCTGCCTGAACACGACTCCCTCCATACAGGTTTGCAGCAGATCCCCGCCTGGAGACTGCAAACTCCATCGCTGAAGGAGGATTCCTGCAGCATCTGGACAGTAAGTGTACTACACTCAGCACCAGGCCTGCACACTACACAATAGACTTTAACCAACACTGCCCCGGAGTTCTGCCCACGGAGAACTATTCCATCCTTGCTGCCATTACATCATCCCCGGAGGTTCTGAGGCAGCGGTGGCCCCATTACTGGTCATACACTGTGGGTGGCGTCACGACTGACATTCCCCTGTAAATATTTCCCCTTATCACTGTCAAGCCAGGGACACAGTCCGGACCAGGACCACCGTGACTTCCCCAGTAGCAGACCCGGTCCGGTACCGAGTACCCTGTCCCAGTGGGCTCGACACATTCCCCACAGGTGAAATGGCAGTAGCTGTCAGCTATACACTATAGCTGACACCATGCTATATCAGCTTCTTGCAGGACAAAGTACCTCGTGGTCCGAGCTGCTGTGTTCGTATGATAGAAAATACAGATACAGCGGTATGTCTGAGTAGGGTAGTAACTAGTTTATTGTCCAACGCGTTTCGGAGTCGTATCCCAAACTCCTTCCTCAGGGAACATCATGTTCCCAGAGGAAGGAGTTTGGGATACGACTCCGAAACGCGTTGGACAATAAACTAGCTACTACCCTACTCAGACATACCGCTGTATCTGTATTTTCTATCATACGAACACAGCAGCTCGGACCACGAGGTACTTTGTCCTGCAAGAAGCTTATCGTGACCACAGTGACCAGTGGAGGTACGGTCCTGGCAGCAGCTGTATTGTTCTGAGCGATCCCACTTGTTGTGTGCTACACAACCCTATCATGCGAGCAGTTCCTAGATTTCTCCACAATAATCCTGTCTCCTAAGGATAAGACCCTATTTGCGCATTCTCACCCCTTTTTTTAGACCATGCTATATCACTCACAGTGCTGGCATCGACCATGGCCACTGAACCCCTTAGGTGTTGCTGTCAATGGTTACTACTGCATCTAGATGGTCAAGAATGTAGGGGTTCCCCTCATTAACCCTATCAACATCCTACGATCATGATTGTGCTGTCCTGTTCGCTGCCATGGCCAAATAATGGCCTGATGGTGGGTTTACACGTTTCAATATCGTTGCGATATCGCAATTCAATGGCTCGGGTGCGCGCATTTAGTGCACGTTTCTCCTGCATCGCATCGGAGGTTTACACGTTGCGATTTCTGAATCCAACGTCCGTACGATGTCTACGCCCGCCAACCCAGGAACGACCATTTAACATGGGAGTGAATGGGTGAAGTTGAACTTCACATCGGAGTTGGGCTGTCACACAGCACGATCCGACTCCAATCTCCATTCAATATCGGAGCATTGAATATCACGTTCATTCAATCCCCGATATCGCATTGACATCGTTCCTGCATCGTATTGGACGTTCACAGCATACAACGCAGGAACGATATCGGCTCCAACGATCGAATCACGTGACTTTTCATTGAAATTGAACTCCGATATCGCAACGTGTAAACCTGCCATCACAGTCTGCTGGCTAGAGGGGGCTGTGCAGAAGATATAATTATTAACAGCCTTTTGTTTGATCTTGAGCCATGGTGATTTGATTGATGGATGAACGCTCTGTAGTAGGGATCCATCTTGTGCAGCCTCGATACTAGGGCATCTCAATGAATTAGAATATCATCAAAAAGTGACTTTATTTCAGTAATTCAATACAAAAAGTGAAACACATATATAGAATCATTACACACAGAGGGATCTATTTCATGTTTATTTATGTTAATGTTGATGATTATGGCTTACAGTCAATGAAAACCAAAAGATCATTATCTAAGAAAATTAAAGTAGGGAGGGTGAAGGATCTGAGAGATAAAATATGACCTAAATAGGTATCAGAGGCTTCACCTTGTGTGGTTGTGAGAGTCACAACCACTATAAAAGCAGATCACGGCTGCTGCAGTCCCCAGTGTGGTGACTATAGAGTAGGGAGGATGAAGGGTTAAAAACCACGCTGCCGTATTCCACCAGACATCAGTGGGTGAATATAATATTGATCTATTAGCCAACGTGTTTTAGGGCTCCCAGAAACACCCTGAAACATGGCAATATGATATTGATTTTTGATAATATTCTAATTCATTGAGATGCACATGTAGGTCCACCAAGGTCTTCTCCACTGTTATCCTGAAGTCTAGATAGGTCCACCAGAGTCTTTTCCGCTGTTATCTTGATTGTATTAAGCCATTCGGTTGCTGGTCTTCCTCTGCACCTTGTTTCTTCTATTTTTCCTACTATGATGTTCTTCTTCCAGTGATTGTTCTCTGAGTGTGATGTATCCAAAGTAGACAAGTCATAACTTCGTGATCCTTGCATGTGTTGAGCCCGGGCTTTGGGGTACTCAGGTATCAGGCTTCAGGGATATCGTCTGCTGTGTCACGAGGAGTGGTAGCCACGCCTGATCCCATGTCATGGGTATCTCTTCAAAAAGGGGTGTATATTTACAGGGGATTATATACAGTTTGTCGTGACGTCACCTGTAGTTCCTGGTGAGGAGTCACCAGCGCCGCCACAGTCCACCGGAGGTAGATGGTATTAGTTGGAAAAGTCCCCTACAGGTAGGGCTGGACCTCCGGGCAGCGTAGTGTGAAGGGGCAGCTTGTAGTGGGTCTGTGGCTGGGATGGGGAGTGTTGGAGCAGTCTATGAGGGGCACCGGGAACAGAGAGGAATGACACACGCACACTGCAGAAGTCTTTTTTACCTTTTATGGCCACTTTACACGCAGCTACAGGTAACAGGTTTTCCACAGGTAACTTACTGGCTGCAGTGAAATCATGGAGACATAGTTCCATTTGTACACAGCAACAAGACAGAACCATGTCTCCATGATTTCACTGCAGCCAGTAAGTTACCTGTGGAAAACCTGTCACCTGTAGCTGCGTGTAAAGGTACCATTAATGATGTTACGGCAGGTAAAGTTGTCCAGGGCACTGACAGGTGACCAGGTTGCACAGTGGGTGCCCACAGCAAGTGGGTATAAGGCCTCCTCTGTTCCTCTGTGTAACTGAAGCCCAGCCTGCATGCAGCCTGACTGGCCTCCTCTCTCTTCCTGACTCTGATGTCGGTCTCTCCTCTTGTGCGGTCTCCGGGTTACTCTTTTCTGATCACTGCGGTGTCTGGCTTCCTCTATTGACCCACAGGAGGACCGGGTGACTGAAGTCTCCATGGTGTGCCGGGGTTCTCTCTGGTCCTGGAGTATCCCACAGGTGCGGATCCTGAGGTCCGGTACTTCTTTTGGGCAAACTCCCTCAAGTTCCTCGCTCCCTTTTTGGCTGTCTACTCCTTGCCTTCTGTCCCCACTTAGGCTTGCAGGACGTAGAAGGGCCACTCCGGGTTACTGGTCCGGGCTTAACTGCGGCATCGACCACCAGGACGTCTTCGCAGCTCTCCTAGCGTCTGCACACTCTGACTAACTCCTCCCCCAGCAGCAGTATTTATAGGGAAACTCACCTAAAGTTAGTGAGTGTAGCTCCCCCTACTGTGCCGGGGTGGAAGATGTTGCATGTAGTAGGTACCTGCTGTGGAAACCCAGCTGTGCATTAGAGAAGTCTGTGGCTGCCTGCATGAGCAGGGCACCACATGCAGTGACATGTCTTGCTTGATTTGTTCCAAAATGAATATATTTGTTCCTTCTTGCATCCATGGTATTGATAACATCCTTCTACAGCTTCACATTTCAAAGGTGTTGATTCCTTTTCTGTCTTGTTGCTTTATCGTCCTGGTGTCACTTCCATATGTTACTACAGAACAGACCAGACTATGTACGGGCCGTGTCTTCGTCACCAGTGAAATGTTCCTTGAGGTGAAGACCTCATCCAGTGACTTCATTGTCCATTTGCCCATAGCTATTCTCCTATTGACTTCTGGTGTCGTTGCTGCATCTTGAGTGATCATTGATCCAAGTAGGGTGAAGACATTTACAACTTCCAGTTCGTTGCTGTCCATCTTTACTGTGTCTATGTCGTACCTGGCAGTAGTCAATATCTTTGTCTTCTTTGTATTGAGTAGCAGTCCTATGTTCGAGCTTTCCATCTTTACACATGTAAGTGGTAAAAATAAAATTTTTCTTTCTTATCATTCACTTTGCATTCATTCCTTAAAAGTAGCTGAAAAGTTAATAATCTACCTGACCGCAGCTTTGAATATATTAGGGGGCTCCAAGCAAAAAGGAAGATAAGAGATTGACTTATTTTAGGGGACACGGGGTTTTAACTTTTTTGTGTGGTGTGACTATCTGGTCTAAAATTTCAAAATGACTAATTTTTTAGAAAATTGGCAAATTTCTGATATTTTTTTTAAATAAACACGAAACGTAACTTAAATTTTCTGTTATAATAAAATATAAAGTGTCGAAAAAAAATATAAAATCACTGGGATGTGTTGATACATCGCAGAGTTATCGTCACATAATGTGTGTCAGATTTAAATAACAAAAAAACTTGGCCTGGTCACTAAGGGGTTAATCCAAGAGCAGTATAATGTAGAGATAGAGACCCACATTCCACAGATGATCTATGGTAGGTGCCGAGTAGTGATGAGCGGGCACTACCATGCTCACGTGGGACGCTCAGACGGGCACGACTCGAGATCTTCCGGATAAATGCTTGAGTTCCCCATTGACGTCTATTAAACTCTGTACTTTCATTGCACTCGGCCAAGCGTCCGACTGCTCGTTACGAGTATCGAGCTCCTGAGCGTGGTAGTGTTCGCTCACCACTAATGCTGAGACCTTCCCTCTTAATTAAAACAAGGTGCAGAGTCGCTCTTGATGTGCCCTTATGGCGGTGTTCAACGCTCTTTGGGGAACATTGCTGTCATGCGCTCAGATTGAGATGACTTTTCTGGATGCTGCTGTGTGTGTCTGTGATTGCATTTTCTTCAGGAGCTGCAGGAGGTGATGTTGGTACGGGTGCGAAGGTCTTGTTCCCAGCTGCTGGTTATGTTGGTACGGGTGTGAAGGGCTTGTGCTCCGCTGCTAGTTGATGTGAGGCTTGGGTGTGATTCACCTGGAATCCTCTCCCCCTGGCCTTTAAATAGCCTTCCCTCTCCCCTGTCTGACGCCATTGATAGAGTTATTTACTCTTGGTCACTGAGCTGTGAAGATGGTTTGCTGCTGGGCTGAAGTCCTTCCAGGAGTTCCCTTGCCTTGGGAGTGGCTGTGATTCCTGATCCGTGGGTTGAGGTAGGGGCCCTCACCCTAGGGCTAATCAGGAGCTTAGGTAAAAGGGTGGCGACTCAGACCTCCTCACCTTCAGAGTACCGCTGAGATCAGGGTGAGCCAAAAATCCCCAATATAAGGGTCATATTAGTTCCCCCTGAATTCCTACGCCCATCACACCATCCAGTTACCTGATTCCCTCACCTCCTAAGCATGACAATCACTCATCTAAGACCCCTTTTTACTTAAGTGCAGGGGGACCACAGCAGTTTAAAAGTTTTATGAAGTTCCAGTTGCAGACTAAATGAGTTGTTAAAGGAAATCTGTCAACAGGTTTTTGCTTCCTCATCTGACAGCAGCATAATGTATCAGATGATGTATCAGTTAAGGTACCGTTACACGCCCACACCAGGCTTTCAATAGACATTGTGCTTTGGCAGTGAGATGTCAATCACAGCAGGCGGCGTGTCAGACTGCCTTATGCATGTGCTCCTAGTCTTGTGATTTTTAGTGTTGAAAGGGGGAGGGAGCAGGATTTCACATACTTTTTTTTGGCTAAACTATCCAAACTTTATTGCAATAGACACAAAGCACCTTCAAATCTGCATCAAATCTGCACCAAAAATACATCAAAAATGCATCGTGCGGACTTGGACGGTTTTGGTGCATTTTTCTGCCAGTAGGTGCAGATTGTGGATGTCAAAGACCTGCACCGCAAAATCAGCGTGCGAACACACCCTCATTGCGAGCTCACTGACAGATACTCAGTTAATCCATTCTTCAGCCAGTAATAGACAATGCAACACTGAAGGCTGTAGAAAGCAAATGGTGCAAAATTTGTAATGAAACCCAATTGTTAAAATGATTTTTAGACAAAAAAAAATTACCCCTTAAAAAAGGTAGATGATTTTTTTTTTTTTTTAATAGGGGCTCTCAGAGACTTTCTTATTTTTATTTCAACTTACTGAAAACTGATAACTTTTCTAAATTAATTCATCTTTGGCTTCAGATTCTGTCTGACAAATCTTAGGGCACAGACTCACTTGTGTGAGCTGCATGCAAGTATCTTCCAATATTAGACCCGGCCATTAAGAATTTCAAGGAAATAGTAAACAATACAACACTGAGAGACAACATTTTTTAGAAATAAAAACACAAAGACACTTAGTGACTCCATCTTTATTACCCCCTCCCCACGCTCATACCCTCCTCGATCCTCTGCGACATCATCTTCATTGGAGGCTGTGGTGAAGAATACAGCATTCTGTCACCACAGCCTCCAGTCACTGAATGAAGGAGCTGCGGGCTCTTCCCATAAGTGGTGACTCACTAAGACAACCTGAGGTCATCGTTCAGGTAACAATGGTACCTGCTATGATTAGCAGCCACCATAGTTACCTGAACAGTGACCTCAGCAAGTCACTGCACACCTGGAGCAGAGCTGGCGGTGATTGATGAGCATGGCAGCTTATCTGATCAACATAGTCCTGAAGGCAGAAGACCAGATCAGCTGACACTATTTGGTCACGTGACGCAATTGCTATGGTGATCAGATCAGCTGATCGTGCACATTACACACTGCCAGCTCAGGTGTGTAAGTTAAAGGGAATGCGGGAATATGTACCGGAGCAATCGAGCAGTGTGACCCGGTAAGATGATCTGTATGTGTCTGTGTGTGTAGGATAACATAGAACATAAGCATTAGTGCATTTGCACAAATGTTCCTGTCCTACATTAAGCTACACACACATCTTAAGCATTTCCGAACATTCGCCAAATTTCCTGACTTCTCAACAAAACGTTTGAATTCGAGGCGACGAATCGGATTGGCCGGGGTCTTGCAGAGTTTGAAATAGGCGAACTTGTTTGAGCAAATTTTCTCATCACTAACTATTGAGTCATGGACAATCCCTTTAAGGATGCAATATAATACACATTTTTTTGATTTGCATTTTTGTCTTTCTGCATTGTTATTTACTTAAAAGCAGCTGATAATCTCTGAATGAAATAATGTGACAGTTCTGGTACCTGTGGTTTGCAAACGTAACGCTAGGTTCCAATGCTTTGCCTCGTCAGGGGCCTACTGAAGGCTCCCTCCCCCGTCCATCACTACATTCTTTATTCTCCCATAAGGCCCAATCACAGACTTGACTTCATACAATAAAAAAAGCTACAAATGAATAAAAAAAAAAATCTAATATATACAGCTGTGTGTGTGTGTGTACCCCAGAGCCGGCAGAGCAGAGCATTGCACCCCACCAACCCTGCTCTGTGCACTGGCTGCTGCATTGTGCGGAGCACAGGTGTAGACTGAAGGACTCTGATGTTGCCGCCGGGCTCTTTAGTCTGTGGTCTGCAGTCCGGTGTGCTCTGCCGTCCTTGGGCTCTGCTGTCTCTGCTCTGCCGTCCAGTGATCGTTGCTGTCACTGTGCTCTGACGTCTGTGCTCTGCCATCCAGTGTGCTTTGCTGTCACTGCAGCAGAAAAAATGACTGTGTCAACGGTGTATTTTTTTTTTTTTTGCTACGGATAAGGTTTTTTTTTTGCTTTAATTTCTGTTCCAGACTTCCAAATTAATGTTCTGAGAGAGAGAGAAAGCGAGCAAGTGCACAGGAAGAAAGCAGACGGGAAAGACAGTGTACAAGGGGAGACAGACTCGGGGGGAAGATAGTGCACTGTGGGAGAGACAGACCAGAGGATAGATAAACACAGAGGGGAGACCAGCTCATGGGTGAGACAGACAGGGGAGACAGCACACAGGGGGAAAGACACATACAGGGGAGAAGCAGCACACAGGGGGGAAGACAGGGCATAAGATAGGGGAGACAGCACACAAGAGGTATATATATATAATACAGCCAGTGTGTGTTAAAGGGGCCAACTGACACCCTTTCTCCTAGGGTCCACAAAAACCTGGAGACGACCCCTTCATTGGCCACGCCCTTCATGGATGCATATGGCTTCACCCCCTCTGGTTAGCCCCACACACACTTCATTAGACACACCCCTTTATTGATGCATATGGCTCTTCCCCCCTCCTGTTAACTCTGCCAAGCCCTTCACGGATGTATTTGGCTTCCCCCGCCCACTCTTGGGATTTTGTGGAGGGGCAAAGCTATGAAGGGGTGGGGCAACCATGAGGGGCAAAGCTATGAAGGGGTGGGGCAACCATGAGGGGCAAAGCTATGAAGGGGTGGGGCAACCAAGAGGGGCAGAGCTATGATATCTACATACATAAGAATATATGGGCGATATTACCATATATGGGTATTAAGGCCGCTTCACATGCAAGGATATCCTTAGAACGATCACGTGACAGTGATCATTACAACATCGTTAGTGCGTTGTCACACCCAAGGATATCGTTAACGATCTCCTATTCGGCAACACACCAGTTAAATAGGAGAGCAAGGACTGAACAATCTATTAAAGCGGCAGGAATAGGAGAATTTTGAACGACATTGTTCATAAAGGAGTCACACTGAACGATGTGGCTTCTTCACAGTTCCTTAATTGGACAACAAACGATAGATTTGAGGTCCGGATCTCATTTTTGGGATGATCGGTCCAACGATTTTTCCATCCTACATCGTTCGTTTACACGCAAGGACGCACTAATGATATCGTTGGAAAGTTCACTGATCCGTGACGCTTCAAGGATATCGTTAAGGATATCCTTGCGTGTGAAGCGGCCTTTACAACCATATAAGGACATTGCAACCATATATGTGCATTATGAAAAAATTATGACATGTGTGCACTATGACCACATATGGGCATTACGCCTGAGCAACACAGGGCTCTACAACTAGTATATATTATGAAATGTAAATAAGTTTTAATCACCCCCACTTTCTTTTCCTTAATCAAAATAAGAGAAAAATGCACATATTTGGTATCTATTAAAGGGATTGTCTGGTCTAAAATGATAATTCTGCCGTCACTATGTATCAGTATGTGACTGCAGAATTATCAATCCTCCCAACATCCGCATCTCGCACACCTCCCTTACCTGAACTATCTATCACTATAAATGATATCACACTTTGCCCTGTACCTAATGCCCGCTGCCTCGGAGTGATCCTTGACTCTGCCTTATCCTTCAGACCACACATTCAAGCTCTCACCACCTCCTGCCGCCTCCAGCTCAAAAATATTTCCAGAATCCGTCCCTTCCTCAACCCTCTATCTACTAAACTACTAGTGCATGCCCTCGTCATCTCCCGTCTCAACTACTGCAACCTTCTTCTCTGTGGCCTCCCTGCTAACACTCTTGCACCTCTCCAATCTGTCCACAACTCTGCTGCCCGACTAATCCCCCTCTCTCCTCGCTATTCCTCCACTGGCTCCCAATTCCCCAGCGTATCCATTTCAAACTACTTACATTGACTTACAAAGCCGTCCACAATCTGTCCCCCCATATATCTCTGAACTAATCTACCAATATCATCCAACTAGTCATCTTCAATCCTCCCAAGACCTCCTCCTCCACGCTTGTACGTTCCTCATCTAACCACCTACAAGACTTTGCCCGAGCATCTCCCATCCTCTGAAATTCTGCTCCCCAAAACATCCAACTGTCCCCTACACTCGGAACCTTCAAGCGGAACCTGAAAACCCATCTCTTCAGAACAGCTTTCAGCCTGCAATGACCACGGTGCCACCTCACCACCACTGGACCCAGTGATCCACCACCATTGGACCTGGCCCTCCATCACTAGACTCGGCGCTCCACCACCACTGGACCCCCATCACCACCAGAGCAGACCCAACCTACTGGCTTTCTCCCCATTGCCCTATAGAATGTAAGCCCGCAAGGGCCGGGTCCTCTCTGTATCGGTCTGTCACTGTTAGTTTGTTTATTGTATTTTTAATTTCTTTAAATGTAACCCTTTCTCATGTACAACACCATGGAATCAATGGCGCTCTATAAATAAATAACAATAATTATCACTTTAGATCAGACAACCTCTTCCAAGTCTATTGTATGAAAACACAAATTTTTTTTAACATTACTGGCAGTTTTTCTCTTGTTGTTTAGTACATTAACGGTTTCTTTCAAAACTATAACTCAATGCACACAATATGGCCCTCATACAAAGAGGTTAAAGAGCTCTACCAGGGTATTCTCAGCCTAGATAGGTCCACCAAGGTCTTTTCCGCTATTACCTTTCTAGTATTAAACCCTCGGGTTGCTGGTATTCCTCTTTGCCTTGTTCCTTCTATTCTTCCGACCATGATGTCCTTCTCCAGTGGTTTCTCTCTTTATATGATGTGTAGACAAGTCATAGCTCGGTGATCTCTGCGTCCATTGCCGTCTGACTTGATTTGTTCCAAAATGAATTTGTTCTTGCCACCAATGGTATTAATTCATGCCCCAAATATCAGTGTCCAGACACTGGAAATTCTGTCACATCCTCATTTCCCTGATTGGAATTCTAAAGGGCCTGTCACACGCGTCAATGTTGTCAGTGAGATGATCGCTGACGACATTGACGGCTGATCGCTGGTGAGCTGTCACACAGGCAGACTCACCAGCGATCAAATGACCAGAAACATCGTGGAAACGATTTAAATATCGTTTCCACGATGTCTTGCTCCCGCTGCCAGGCTGCTGGAAGCGGGAGCAGGCTGGTCTCCAAGGTAAACTGCGGGTATCTAGGCAGCGCGCGCTGCCTAGATACCCGACGTGTACCTTAGTTACCAGCCTCCTCCGCTCACCGGCTGGTATCTAAGGTACACAGCGGGTAACTAGGGACCCTAGTTACCCGCTGTGTACCTTAGATACCAGCCGGTGAGCCAGGGGCGGACCTTGCTGCCCGGGGGCCCTGGTGCAGCCTTTGAGGGGGGGCCCTGGTTTGAGAAAGGGGTGGAGGGGGTGCCATCAGTGTAGGTGTGGTGAGGACCAGGGGGGGGGTGCTATCAGGTCGCGGCTCCTACCTGCGTGCGTCCAGCGGGGCCCCGGAGCAGCGGCAGAGAGAGGAGGGGCGGGCTCAGCAGGGGGAAGCAGGAAGCTTCCCTGGTTAACCCCCTCTCCTCTGCCACACTGGCACAGGGACATGGGGGGCGGCTGGGGACCCCCCTGCAGGGCTAACCTGCGTCCAGCGGGGCCCCTGTGAGCCGGAGCAGCAGCAGAGAGAGGACGGGCGGGCTCAGCCGGGGGAAGCAGGAAGCTTCCCTGGTTAACCCCCTCTCCTCTGCCACACTGGCACAGGGACAGCGGAGCGGAGGAGGCTGGTAACTAAGGTACACGTCGGGTATCTAGGCAGCGCGCGCTGCCTAGATACCCGCAGTTTACCTTAGTTACCAGCTCCCAGCGCTTGTGAGAGGCGCTGGGAGCTGGAATATCGCTACTCCCGGTGTCACACGCAGCGATGCTGCGTGCCCACCGGGCGACAATCGCCAGGTTTTAGAGCAGGTTCTAAAACCTGGCGATCATCAACCAGCGATTTATCGCTGGTTGATTCAGTATGTCACACGCGTCAATATCGCTGCAACGTCACGTGCAGCCGATATCGTGCAGGCGATATTGACGCGTGTGACAGGCCCTTAAGGAGCACCATTGTTGGTTGAGGACAAAGGGAAGATAATGTTACCACCGTCCCTATCAGAGGATTGGAGAGAGGCCTTGATCCACAATATGTTTCACTGACAATTAATAACAAGCTAATCCAAATATATATAGTCCTGACATCTAGCAGATTATATACAATGGGTAGATACCACAGATGTAGGGAACAGGTCCTGATGTGCATTTGTCCTACTATTGCAGGCTTATGGAAATGGGTCATGGCTATCCTCATTGAGATCTGCAATCCCCAGTACCACTGTGCTGTAAAGTGTGTTTATCAGGAGTCCATCATGAGGAGACATGGCCTCACTAACCTTGCACACTTCTCAGGGAAACATTGTTTTTGGCCCAAAAAGATCTACTATATAATTGCCTAATCGTGTCTGTCTGAGGCCGAAATTGCACGCCAGCGCTCATTGGTTGCCGCCAGCGGCGGCGAACGATGAGCGCCGCATATGCAAAAGAGCCGCGCCAAATTCAAAAATTGCGCGCCACGCGGCTCTCCTCACGGCCCCCCCACTCCTCCTGGCGCTTGCTCCTACTGCCCTGCCATCTGCGGCCCCCCGCTCCTCCACAGTAAAAATAAAAAAATCCTCAGAGAATACTCATCCGTCCGCCGGCTCGCTCCACCTCCGATGCGTCTTCTAGCTCCTACAGGGCCTGAGGACCTGTCGTTGCCTGGGAAACCGATCAGCTAATCAATTTCCCAGGCAACGACAGGTCCTGCCCTGGGAGCTAAAAGACGCATCGGAGGTGGAGAGAGCCGGCGGACGGGTGAGTATCCTCACTGCGGGGGGTCAGGAGGAGCGATGATGGGGACAGGAAGAGCTGGGGGACAGGAAGAGAGACGGAGCAGCGGTGACAGGAGGAGAGACGGAGCAGCGGTGACAGGAGGAGAGACGGAGGAGTGGTGACAGGAGGAGCAGTGTAGTTCACTCACGTTGACTGAACAAGTTCTGTCAGTCACAGTAAGTCAATACCCGATGCATTAGAATCGGGCCACCATCTAGTAGCACAGTAAGATGGATGGATAGAAAACCCCCTTGGATTTTACACTGCGTTAATATGGTTGGGCAGCACAGTGGCTCAGTGGTTAGCCCTGTACAATGGCTCAGTGGATAGCCCTGTACGGTGGATCATTGGTAGCACTGTATGGTGGCTCAGTGGTTAGCACTGTATGGTGGCTCAGTGGTTAGCACTGTATGCTGACTCAGTGGTTAGCCCTGTACGGTGGCTAAATTGGTAGCACTGTATGGTGGCTCAGTGGTTAGCCCTGCAGCCTTGTAGCACTAGGATCCTGGGTTCAAATCCCACCAAGGAAACATCTGCAAGGAGTTTGTATGTTCTCCCTGTATTTGTGTGGGGTTTTCCCTGGGTTCTCTGCTTTTCTCCCACACTCCAAACACATACTGATAGGGAATGGTCATTATGAGCCCCAATGTGGACAGCAATTGTTATCTCTGTAAAGCGCTGCAGAATATGTTGGTGCTATATAAGCAATACATAATAATTATGGCAAGTACTGCAGCTTCCTATTAGAGGGTGGTATATCAAAATAGACATTGTCCTCAAATATTTAATAAGGTTTGGAAGCCTTGAGATTTGATTCCCCTTTGACTCACATTATTCCCCTGGCCATCAGGCGTTTTCTGTCATGATTAAAGTATGTGATATTTGGTGCCCAATATGGGTGTCTTATGGCCACTTTACACGTCCCGATATCGGCGTCCAACTTCGACAAAAAGTCACGTGGTTCGTGCGTTGGCCCCAATAGCGTTCGAGCGTTGTGCGGTGTAAATGTACAATTCGATGCCAGAACGACGCCAAAACGATATCGGGGGAGAAATGAGCAGGCTCTCCAACGGCCCGATATTGGATGGACGACCTGGCAGGATCATGCTGTGTAACATCCCAACACCGACTTGGAGTACAACTTCCCCTATTCTCTTCCATGTTAAATGGTCGTTCCTGGGTCGCCCGTACAAGTGGACGTAGACATCGCAGTTGTGTTGGCTGCAGATATCGCCCTGTGTAACATCTCCTATGCGAACTTGGATTTCTGCCCAAAAAAGATCGCGTGCCCGCGCCGTTGTATCCAACATCGGAACGATATCGCGACGTGTAAAGTGGCCATTATACTTTTGGTGAAAGGGAAACTCCCGGGAGACAATAAAAAAAAATGGTATGGTCCCTGCCCTCATTTACCATAATGATGAGCTGCCTACTATCCTTGTATAATGTTTAGAACACTTGTGAATCAATTAGGCACAGGGGGAGAGGGGTGAAGGGTAAGGAGCAGTTAGTGCATCATTGATTTACAAGAGTTCTAAATATTATATAAGTGTAATAGGCAGCTCAGCATTATAGTATAGGGGGGCAGGAACCAAACAAAAACATTTTAAGAGCAAGGATAACTTTGCAAGAAAGTATTAGTTAGAAAATCTGTTTGTTCTTTTGGTATATGATGTATCCTTGTTATGTGGCAAAATCATCAGTAAAAACTAAAAAAGGAATCTTTTGCCTTAGTTTATGCTAAAGAAATGCCAGCGTCCCCGGAAGTGTCTTTTGGTTAAATAACTAAGTGGGTTCACCTGAGTGTAGAAGACATGGGGAACACATAACATTAATAGAAGATATTTCTTGGGTGGTTTTCAGTTTTCTAATTACAGCAGCACAGTTCTGCCAACTTCTTAATGTATCTGCAGAAATGACTGGAAGCCCAACGTTATAGGGAGAAATAAAGTTGATTTCCTCCCGGCAATGGGGCTCTTAAGTGAAGGTGCCCGGCAGGTTCAGAACACTATTAACCTGCCAAAATCTACAGGTTAACACTTTTTCATTTGATCGGTTTTCATTAAATAGATGATCATCACAGAATGACATTACAAATTAAGTACAGGTGCTTGGTGCATCATGACGGGGCGAAACATTGAAGTGCAGCTTCCTACCTGCTTGTTTTCCCTTCATCTCTACCATCCATTTATTTGAGCTGACTATTATCTATCTACCTCCTGTTTGGTTCTGTACTACAGTTGGGAAAAATGTATTTAGTCAGCCACCAATTGTGCAAGTTCTCCCACTTAAAAAGATGAGGTCGGCCTGTAATTAACATCATAGGTGACCTCAACTATGAGAGACAAAACGAGAAAAGAAATCCTAAAAATCACATTGTCTGATTTGGAAAGAAACTTTTTTTTTTTTTTTTTTTTTTTACAAATTTTGGTGGAAAATAAGTATTTGGTCACCTACAAACAAGCGAGATTTCTGGCTCTCACAGACCTGTAACGTCTTGGCACCGTCACAGGCGGCAATTTTGCTTGCAATTTAATGGTTGCAGTGAAATCACGGACACATTGTTCTATTTTGTTGCCGTGTACAAATGGAACAATGTGTGAAATTGCAAGCAAAATTGCCGCGTGTGACGGTACCTTAAGAGGCTCCTCTGTCCTCCACTCATTACCTGTAGTACTGGCACCTGTTTGAACTTGTTATCAGTATAAAAGACACCTCAAACGGTCACACTCCAAACTCCACTATGGTGAAGACCAAAGAGCCGTCGATGGACACCAGAAACAAAATTGTAGCCCTGCACCGGGCTGTGAAGACTGAATCTGCAATAGGCAAGCAGCTTGGTGTGAAGAAATCAACTGTGGGAGCAATAATTAGAGAATGGAAGACATACAAGACCACTGATAATCTCCCTCGATCTGGGGCTCCACACAAGATCTCAACCCGTGGGGTCAAAATGATCTCAAGAACGGTGAGTAAAAATCCCAGAACCACACAGGGGGACCTAGTGAATGACCTGCAGAGAGCTGGGACCAACATTACAAAGGTTACCATCAGTAACACACTACACCGAAAAGGACTCAGATCCTGCAGTGCCAGACATGTCCTCCTGCTTAAGCCATTACATGTCCGGGAACGTCTGAAGTTTGCTAGAGAGCATTTATAAGATCCAGAAAAGTATTGGGTGAATATCATATGGTCAGATGAAACCAAAGTAGAACTGTTTGGCAGAAACACCAACTTGTGTTTGAAAGGAAAAATAATGCTGAGTTGCATCCAAAAAACATCATACCGACTGTGAAGCATGGGGGTGGCAACATCATGCTTTGGGGTTGTTTCCCTGCCAAGGGACCAGGACAACTAATCCATGTACATGAAAGAATAAATGGGGCTATTTATTGTGAGATTTTGAGTGTAAACCTCCTTCCAATTGCAAGGGCATTGAAGATGAAACGTATTTGGGTTTTTCAGCATGACAATGATCCCAAGCACACCATCAGGGCAACGAAGGACTGGCTTCATAAGAAGCATTTCAAGGTGCTGGTGTGGCCTAGCCAGTCTCCAGAGCTAAACCCTATAGAAAACCTTTGGAGGGTGTTGAAAGTCCGTGTTGCCCAAAAACAGCCCAAAACATCACCGCTCTACAGGAGATCTGCATGGAAGAATGGGCCAACACACCAGCAACTGTGTACTAACCTTGTGAAAACGTACAGAAAACGTGTGACCTCTGTCATTGCCAACAAAGGATATATAACAAAGTATTGAGATGGACTTCTGTTATTGACCAAATACTTATTTTCCACCAAAATTTACAAAACATGTCTTTCAAAATCAGACAATGCGATTTTCAGGATTTGTTTTCTCATTTTGTCTCTTAGTTGAGGTCACCTATGATGTCAATTACAGGCTGACCTCATCTATGTATGTGGAAGAACTTGCACAATTGTTAGCTTACTAAATACTTTTTATCCCTACTGTATCTGCATTTACTTCCTGGCTTGGACCTGCTGATTAATCCTTCGTCTGCTGTAAACAAAAACGCTTCTGTGGGGCTGATCACACTACAAATGCTGTTGCAACATTGTGTATCTTCTTTGCAAACAAAAAATCTGTTTGCTTGATCATCACTGCTGCCTACGTTCTTGCCAATAACCATCTATCTGCTGATAGCATGCACTCTGCCGTTAATTATTTGTCTGCTGTACGTCCTGCTCCACCTGTCAGCCAGCTGTCCAGTATACCCTTCTGGCCTGCCCCTCACTGATCCATGTGCTGTCCGGACAATCCTGCCCACAGTTGCTCACCCTTATTCATAGCTTAAAATCTACCTCGTCAAGTCAACCCATTAAAACCACTTGCAGCAGTAGGTTGCATGGTAGTGTAGTGTTTGCTGACCATCACATGCCCATATAAAACTGACAGAGGGGGGTCAAAGATCAAGATGGTCATACAAAAATATAATGAAATGGCCTAGGCACAAAGTTGCTAAATACCTTTTAAGCAGCTGTCGTAGCATATAAAAAAAACCCCTATAGAGCTACTATATACAAAATAGACCAGAGGGCAGCTATAGATGGTGGAGGGACTGCTTTTCTGAATAGTGAGGACGTCAATTATTCCTATGGTCATTGTTCAAGGACCAATGGTTATAAACATTTCTTATTTTAATTTCCAAAAAAAAAATAAAAAAAATAAAAGCAGCTGTGAATGGGTGACAGCAAAAATAGGTACATGTAGTACCTTGCTCTGCAACGCGGACAACAATAAAACCATAAGTAAAACAAAAATGGAAAGTTCTCCTTTAATCCACAAATATAGCTCAGAACCATACAAACAGTATAGACAAGTCCTCGCAGCGCTGCAGTCCATCCCCCGAGAAGCGGAGATTGTCAGGTGACCCTTATTCACTGTGTATACCTATGTATGGCGGAGGAGGGGGAAGGGGCGCCCGATCGCACCGTATGCAGTTAATGCCGCTAACACAAGAGTGTGGCTTTAAATACTTTCAGTCATTCAAGATAACAGGGTGTGTGCATATACCGGCATATTATATGTATACGTAATCCACATAGGCACACGCAGACACACTATATGCACTGGAGTGGTACGAGTATGGCCTTATCGGTATTATTATTATTTTTTTTTTTTGTACAATACACTTTGTGAAAATATACATCTTAACAGAATTCAAGTAGAAATGTACAAAATCTGTAAACTCATACAGAATTCTTTGTTTAATTTATAATACACCTTTACAGTTCATAGATACAATAAAATATTTGCAGTTTTAACGCTCTAGGATTTGATTTTTTTGGCTATTGGACAGTGGTTCATGGTCTGGAGGCCTCTTCGTCATCATCACTGTAGGAGGATTTAAAGCAGACCTAGGAGAGGGGAACAAGAAGGAACGTTAGAGGCGCAGCTTCACACAAAGCCCAAATTCTGGATTAAGGATCCCTGCATAGTAAGTGCTAAAAAGAATTAGTCAGCAGGTTTTTGCTATGTAAGCAGAGGGCAGCATACTGTAAGGGTTAAAAAAAAACAAATCAACTGTGTATCTCTTATCAGTGTGTGCGCTAATGTTCATGTAAACTAAAGGTTTTATCACCTGGTGATTACCATTACTGGACTACATTGTCATACACAGGGTAGTCTGACACACCCCCTGATGTGATTGACACTTTGCAGTCAATATACAATCTCTATAGAGAGCCAGGAGTGAGCATGGAGGGGGGGGGGTGCTGGTCTCCTGTATTGCTAAAACTAAATGCTTTGATTTCATTAGAACATCATTGGATTCAGGAACTCTATGCCTTCCACATGCTGCTCTCAGATGAGGTAGCAAAAACCTGCAGACAGATTCCCTTTAAACAACTTTCTAATAAAATTTGTGCATAATTTACTAATTTATATTTACCAATCCTTATTTAATTGAGATATACTATAAAGACAAAAGTAAGTACCCCCTCCACAATACACCTACAGGAGCTTTTCTGACCTCCCATTCAACATCAATAGACATTCTCTCCCTCTTCTCCTCCTCACTATTCAGGTAAGGTTTTCTCCAAGATTTTGGAGATGTCTAAGAGAACTATTGATCATTCATCAATAATATTTGTGAAGTTAGACGCTAATGTTGAAGGAGAGGCCGAGCTCAGAATCACAGATCAAGTTCTTCCCAAAGGTGTTTTATGGGGCTGAGGTCCAGGCTCTGTGCAGGTGGTTACAGTCTTCCTACCAAATTGTCCCAACTATGTCTTTATGGATCCTGTGTCCTGGACACAGTCATAAGGAACAAACAAAAACTTCCCCAAAAGGTCAGAGCCTACAATTGTCCAAAATGTCTTGCACGATGAAGCATTAAAGGGACTGTGTCAGGTCATTTTTCAGTAGGATACTAAAATTACTCTTGGATAGGGCCTTTTAAAACCATGTAAAATCATTATTCTACCCTTTGTAGTTTCCTTGTTATCAGCATCGTCCCACACACCCTGCAGGGAGCTCCTGGATTAGTCCTCTCCATTATAACCAAACAGGAATAGTTCAGTGCTGCATATACTGTCATGTAATTATGCACTCCCTCTCAGCAGCTCTCTCCTCCCTTTGTTAACAGTGCAGTGTCAGGTTTCACTTACAGGTCTGTTCTGTTGAGAGAGCTATTACAGATCTGCCTTATCTAGACTCCATTTGTTTCTCTAGTCAGATAACCTGCTGTGACAGTTTCTGTGTTGTATTTGACCTGTTGTGATGCTGCAAACACAGAGCAGGGAAAAAAATACAGCCTCCCCCCACACACTGATGTCCTGTGCAGTAATGTGAATATGTGACATGCATATTCATGAATGGGGAGTGGACAGCAGAGAACTAAGTGGATCATTCACTGTGAGTGACAAATGGAATTAATTTCTTTATTTGAAGTTTACAGAAGATAGGAGGGAAATATACATAAAATAAATAAATAGAGACAGTTTGAAGTGAGGAATTAGAAAATGATGGCAGTATGCTACATATGGATTTTTGACTTGACAGTTTTCCTTTAAAGGAATTCTCACCTTTTAGAAAAAAATCCATACATGCACAGTTTGGAGGAAACATGTTCAGTTTTTTATTTTTAAACAGAGTCTAGTGGAGGCGGTTTTACACCGTTCCATCTGACGCTCGACATTGTGCTTGGTGATGTAAGGCTGCAGCTACTCAGCCATGAATTTCTGTTGCAGTGTTTGTGCTGATGTCTGGACTCTGCAGTTATGGAGTCAGCAGAACGGTGGAGAGTTTTCTGCCCTTTGTTCCTCAGCACTCGGCACCCCAGCTCTGTAACATTACGGGGTCTCTGCTTTATGGCTGAGTTGCTGCAGTTCCTTCCACTTCTCAATAATATCACTCACAGGTGATAGGGGAAGATTCAGGAGGAAGAGACATCATAAATGGACTTATTACATTGGTGGCTTCTATTACAGGACTGGCTGGTATCAGTGAGCTCCGCACCAAAGAATGCTCTGTCACGTTAATAAAGACAGATGGCATGGAGGGGCCGGACGCTATGCAATCAGAGGGCGAGGGGCCGCACGCTATGCGTCGGAGGGCGAGGGGCCGCACGCTATGCGTCGGAGGGCGAGGGGCCGCACGCTATGCGTCGGAGGGCGAGGGGCCGCACGCTATGCGTCGGAGGGCGAGGGGCCGCACGCTATGCGTCGGAGGGCGAGGGGCCGCACGCTATGCGTCGGAGGGCGAGGGGCCGCACGCTATGCGTCGGAGGGCGAGGGGCCGCACGCTATGCGTCGGAGGGCGAGGGGCCGCACGCTATGCGTCGGAGGGCGAGGGGCCGCACGCTATGCGTCGGAGGGCGAGGGGCCGCACGCTATGCGTCGGAGGGCGAGGGGCCGCACGCTATGCGTCGGAGGGCGAGGGGCCGCACGCTATGCGTCGGAGGGCGAGGGGCCGCACGCTATGCGTCGGAGGGCGAGGGGCCGCACGCTATGCGTCGGAGGGCGAGGGGCCGCACGCTATGCGTCGGAGGGCGAGGGGTCGCACGCTATGCGTCGGAGGGCGAGGGGTCGCACGCTATGCGTCGGAGGGCGAGGGGCCGCACGCTATGCGTCGGAGGGCGAAATGTTGCATTTCTGGTGCAGACGAGACTGGGTGATTTGTGCGCAGGCATCCGCTGCGCACAAATCACATATGGGAGTGAATGGGTGCGCACGGTCATGCGCAGTCATGCGCAGCACCGTGCGCTCCCATTATAAAGATAGGGGCTTGCGGTGCTGCGCTCACATTGCGGCTCCCCTCCGCAGCTAATGTGAAAGTAGCCTAAGTCACAGAAAAATGAGCAGGATAATGGAGAATTCTAGCATTTTTTGCTCCTGCAGATGACTAGACTCACCCCTCTTCTGAACAATCGATGGAAGAAGCTTCTCTTTGGTCTAATGTTCTGTTTGCTCACATCCAGGTCTGGCGACAAGCAGCCGTCTGTCTCATATATATTGATGTCTTTGAAGCACTCTGTTTCTATCATCTATAAGAATGAAGAAATCCATTTGTTAATTTAAGAAGCAGAATGCCAAAACTCTCGGCCCAAGCGGTTAAAAAAAAAAAAATATATATATATATCACCGAAAGACAAATTACCTCTTGTTGCCATGGAATGGAGACGCTGCCGGTCACAAACTTGGAGTAGAAGTCATCATCTGTGGTGTCCAGGTTCACCCCCTTCACCGTGGAGAACTGTTCAATGTCTAGCACATCCTTACAATACACAGCACGCGGCTGCAAGACAGCGATATAAGGGGAAGATCAACAGGTTTCTTAAACGAATAATCCTGACAAAACTGATAGATAAGAGACCACCTCCCCAATATCAGAAGATGCCATGATACCAGGAAGGTGCAGCCGGGAACCAAGTGTCATGCACCAGGCATAACACACAAATTACTAACTATGATAATCCTCGAACCAGGGGCGGACCTACCGTGGTGCCCGACCGGCTAGGGGGCCCCTCAAGCCTGCAGGGGGGCCCCAGCCGACCCCCGTAACTCGATGTCAGAGGAGAGGAAGGTCGGGCAAGGGAAGCAGGAAGCACGGCTCAGCAGGTAGGAGAGCCTCATCAACAATAACCTCCCCCCCCCCCCCGACTGCCGCCAGCACCCCCCCTTCCCCCAACATGGCTGCCCCAGGGCCCTCTGGCTCGAACCCCTTCCCGACTTCCTCTGTGAGAGGAGCTGAATGGACCGGGCTAAGGAAATTAGTTCACTTTACAAGAAGTGGATACCAGCTGTAATTTGTCATTCAGGCAACTGCTACAACATCCAAAATAAAAAGAGTTTTAATCTAGAATATTAAACCGTTTACATGACACTGTGGAAAGTCTCCAATGACCTAGTAACCGACAAGAGCCAGCAACACTACTCTGTCCTCCTCCTCCTTGACCTGTCTTCCGCCTTTGACACTGTAGACCATTCCCTCCTGTTACAGATTCTCTCATCTCTTGGCATCTGTCCTGGATTTTGTTGTATCTAACACATCAGACTTTCAGCGTCATCCTCTCCCATACCACCTTCTCACCTCACCCCCTGTCTGTTGGTGTCCCCCAAAAGTCAGTTCGAGGACCCCTACTCTTCTCCATTTACACGTTCGGCCTGGGTCAGCTCATAGAATCCCACGGTTTGCAGTATCCTCTCTATGCTGATATCACACAGATCTCTCTCTCTGGACCTGACATCACCTCCTTACTGACCAAAATCCCACAATGTCTGTCCACTATTTCATCTTTCCTTTTTGCTCAATTTCTAAAATTGAACATGGACAAAACAGAATTTATCATCGTTTGCCCATCATACTTTAAAACCCCACCAGACTTATCCATCAAAGTCAATGGCTGCTCACTTTCCCCAGTCCCGCATGCTCAATGCCTCGGGGTGATCCTTGACTCTGCCCTCCCTTTCAAGCCACATATCCAAGCCCTTGCCACCTCCTGCCGACTCCAACTCAAAAATATTTCCCGCATCCGTACATTCCTTGACCAAGAAACCGCAAAACCACGTCCTAATTATCTCCCGCCTCGACTATTGCAACCTACTACTCTCTGGCCTTCCCTCTAGCACCACTCCAATCTATCCTAAAGTATGCTGCCTGACTAATTCACCTGTCTCCCCGATATTCCTCAGTCTCTCCTCTCTACCAAGCCTTTCACTGGCTTGTCCAGAGGATTCAGTACAAAACCCTAACTATGACATACAAAGCCATCCATAACCTGTCTCCTCCATACATCTGTGACAGGGTCTCCCGGTACTTACCTACACACAACCTCTGATCCTCTCAAGATCTCCTTCTCTACTCCCCTCTTATCTCTTCTTCTTATCTCAACTGCATACAAGATTTCTCTCGTGCTTCCCCCATACTCTGGAACTCTCTGCCCCAACACATTAGACTTTCGCCCACCGTGTAAACCTTCAAATGGAACCTGAAGACCCACCTCTTCCAACAAGCCTGCAAGCTGCAGTCATCCTCAGTCTACTGACCCGCTGAACAACCAGCTCTATCTTCTCCTACTGTATCCTCACCCATCCCTTGTAGACGGTGAGCCCTCATGGGCAGGGTCCTCTCTCCTCACCTACTGTATCCTCACCCATCCCTTGTAGAATGTAACCCCTCGTGGGCAGGGTCCTCTCTCCTCACCTACTGTATCCTCACCCATCCCTTGTAGACTGTGAGCTCTCATGGGCAGGGTCCTCTCTCCTCCTGAACCTGTCTGTGCCTTGTATTGCTCCTGTATATTGTACTTGTCTAGCTATGCCCTTTTTCACATGTAAAGTGCCATTAAATATATGGCGCTATAATAATGAATAATAAAAAAAATTCTTGCTGTAATTATTGTTAAGTATTTGTATTAAAAATATCTGTCAAGTAGTGGTTAATGTGATCAGTAACGAATGATGAATGAGCATTGTATTGAGGTGTGTAGTATAATGGGGAGACAAGGGGCTGATGGCCTAAACCTTTACTGAAGGCAATTGGTGAGAGATGACTCCGATCTCTCTGTTCGATGACTGCATCTTATATGTAAAACACAAAAAGTGTTTATGGAAAAGGCTGAAAAATGAATAGAAAAGAAAAACTCACATCAGGAACAAATGGCGGCTCCAGCATATTGGCTTCCAGACGCTTGAAGTTGACGTTCCTGAATATCTGGTGCTGTTTCACGCCTGCAGCTCCTTCTCCCTTGCAGCCGAGCCGCTGTTTGGGGTCCTTTGTGAGTAACTGAAGAAAAAAAAAAAGACATTCTGTGATCGTGAACACTCTACATGATCAATCCTTTCTCCAACTTTTACCCCAATTAAGAACTTGAGAAAACTTGTATAAAGTAGCCGTGAGGATAGAATAAAAATGCTGGAGGACTGACGTTCTTACATGATGATGGGGCTCAGTTACCAAAAGGCCCAGAAGACAATTCACATGTGAATTGATGCAAAAATGTATATATTTTTTTATAATAAAAGGGTAAAAAAGTATTCTCATTCAGAAAGTAGAGGGACGTGGTACATTGATGCAATTGACACTTGACTGCAGTAATACTTCATTTCACCTGCGGAGGTGCTGCAGAGAAATGGTCTACTTGCTGCCAGGTTCTAACATCAATTACAGCTGATCACTGGTGTCCTGGCACTGGGATAATTCCTTTTAATCCACAGAATCACTTGCACTAATGTCTGACTGTGAAACCCATGACTCTGATTTATTATTCAATTCTTTTACAAATTTTATTTGTACCAATTTTACTATGGCTTTGGGGCTATATTTATTCTATTTTTTTTCCAGTCCTTTAATTTATTTTGACATACAACAATAAAGCCATAATGTTCATTATCCAGTGTTTAATTTTTTATTTTTTTATTTAATAATTTCTGGTAGATTTCTGTGCACTTTTTCAATGTTTTTGGCAGTGGATTTATTTTTGATTTTAGCACTTATTTGGAGCATCTTTTATACCCACATTTTTACAGCCTTTAATATTTTTTTTTTCTTTCAATCAAGAAAAAAAAAGCATTTAAAAGCAAAAATGCTGCCAAAAATACTTAGAAAAACAAAAACATACTACTTTCAGCAACTCAGGGATTTCTTAAAACTTCTACTTGGACAACCCCTATTCATTCCACGTGTTTGCCCCTACTAAAGTACAAAAACCTATACTCTTCCTCCCGTGATGGCAACATTCGAGCGGTGCCGGTTCTCGCTCTCCAAGGGCTCACCTGACATTGTGACGTCATGTGCACAATCACCGCCAGCTTCTCTCTCCCTGCCTTTGGACAAATAAATAATCAACAGGAAATGAGCGGTAGCCTCAGCTGTCACTTCCAGTTGATTACTTACACATCTGAACGCGGGGGGAAAAAAGAAACCAACGATTATGAAGAGTGGGGGCTCCCATGACGTCACATTGTCAGGTGAGCCACAGGAGAGCGAGTGTTGGTGTCGGCTTAGGAGGCAAGCATAAGCTTTTATTTTTTATGAAATGAGAAGGGGTCATCCAAATAGTGGACAACCACTTTCATAAACACTTTATCAGGTGCGTATTCAGCAGACCAGCCTGAAAAAGACCTTGTGTGCACATGCCCTCTAAAAAGAACCAAAAAAAACAAAAGACACCCCCCCCAAAAAAAAAAAGTTGCCATTTTTGCCCAATTTAGCAAAGATCTTGCACAATTTTGACGAAATCTGCCAGCGCAAAAATAGACGACGAGACCCAAACAACAGACTTAAAACCCAAAAATGATAAATTGAGGCCAGCATGTTATTGAGGGGATTTAAAGTGGAAATAAGGTAGGCGTGGCTTACAAGAAAGTAGAAGAAACTACAATCTCCGTCTGCTAAGACCACATGAATTCAGTAGAAGCTGACACATTGGGATGGAACATCCATTAAAGACAGGTTTAAGGAAAGCCAGGTTTCTGCCGCTGTGCTGAAATACGGATGAAGACAAATCATAGGCAGCTCATGTGCAGCGGCTCCCAGGTGAACCATTGGCTCTGAGGGCTGCTAGGAATCTTGGCATTTGCATAGAAGAAACTAAAATAAATGCCCGGTAGCCATGGGCAAGTGAAAAAAATATATACATATATTGTCCTAAAGAATTCTCCAAATCCAAAACGGATCTGAAACTCTTTTTCCTATCAATCCACAGCACTGATAAGAAAATGTATTAAGTCATAGATAGGGGGCACAGACTACTAGACTACTCATAAAAGCAGCTGAGCCATCAGTCCTGCAGAAGTGATTGGAGCGGTATGAAAGAACACTCACCACCATCCCTATCACACTAGGCTTTGGGATCCCTGTTCTCAAGAGTACAGCAAGATCCAGCGATTGACGCCCAAAGATTCTACATTGATTAAATATATTTAGTAATCTGTAAGGTGACAGATTCTAGTACAATACTAATTGCTTGGGCAGCCATTTCAGAATCAGTAACTTTTATTGCTGTACCTTATCCTGGTATCTTGTTGATTCCACAGGATTCAGTGTTGTGTGACAGCTAGTCAAGTGTATGTAAATTGTAAATACAAATTATACATGCACTGCTCTCCCTTCCCATCTTTTAGTACATTTACTATCTCTGAGAGGTGGGAGGAAGCATGGGTGGGGGCAGCAGTGCATGTACAGTTTGTTTTTACCATCTGAGGCCAAAATGAAGAGGTGGAAGGGGGTAGCAGGGAATATACAGTCTGTATTTATAAATGCTTGACTAGTTACTACGTCACACTGACTATTCTCCTGAGCTTACAACAAGACAACAGGAGAAGGCACGGCTACAAAAGTTACTGATTCTGAAAGAGGGGCTTAAGCCCCATTTAAAAGATACAATCAATCAGTTTTGTACTAGAAAATCTCCCAAAAGATTCCCTTTAAAGAGGACCTGTCACCCCCCTGGTGCTATGCTAACTGAATGCAGCACTGAATGCAATGTGTCTGCTGCATTCAGGGAAGGGGGCCCCCATGTCTCTAGCCCCCCTGTAAGTTGTAAAAAAGACTTTATAAAGTGTATAGATAAGAAGTCTGGAGGGCCTTACTCAGTAATGAGTCATCACTGTTGTATGGTGTCCTCCCCGCCTCCAGCCTTCACTGTGCCACCTCCAGCCCCCTCAATAACGCCTCCAAGCCGTCTCATTCAGCCTCCTTTATGTCTCTGTCCTCTTTCCCGCTCATGCTGTTCTGCTTCTGAAATCACCTAGGTTTAGAGCAAGTAATGGGCGGGAGTGGCTCCCATCAGCTGAAACACCACCTGCCATGGGCGGCACGGTGGCTCAAGTGGTTAGCACTGCAGCCTTCGCAGCACTGAGGTCCTGGGTTCAATTCCCACCAAGGACAACATCTGCAAGGAGTTTGTATGTTCTCCCCGTGTTTGTGTGGGTTTCCTCCGGGCACTCCGGTTTCCTCCCACATTGTAAAGACATACTGATAGGATGTTTAGATTGTGAGCTCCAAGAGAGACAGCATTACTGATGTACGTAAAGTGCTATGGAATTAATAGCGCTATATAAATGAATAAATATTATTATTATTATTATGATGTCAGCGCCGGAGCCCACCCTGCTATACATACATAATCTGCAGCAGGGCGGGCTCCGGCGCTGATGTCACAGGCAGGAGGCTTTTCAGCAGCTGGGACCAGCTCCCGCCCATTACTCACTCAGCCTGCGTGAGTTCAGAGGCAGAACAGCATGAGAGGGGAGAAGGGCAGAGACATAAAGGAGGCTGAATAACTCTGAGAACTCTGCCTAGATACCCATGCATGTTTGACAGCTCCCCAGCAACCAGGTAACGACGCACCAACGATCCCTACAGGATCGTTATTGTTGTCGGGATCGCTGGTGCATCGTTGTGTGTGACGGGAACTTAAGTCATTCCGGACTCCTTATCTATACACTTTTATAAAGTCTTTTTAACAGCTTACAGGGGGGCTAGAGACAGACCCCTTCCCTGAATGCAGCAGACACACTGCATTCAGTTTGCATAACGCCAGGGGGGGGGTGACATGTCTTCTTTAAGAAGGCTGTAGACAACACTAGAAGAGAACACACATGGATGGAATTTACCATGTGAACAGGATTTCCCACAGCGGCTAAAAGCATGTTTAACCCCTCGATAACACAAAGATTGAAAATGTAGATGTGACGTTTTCTGCCTTGAAGGGCAAAAATGCAAAGTCTTCTTACTTCCATGTGTACCCACCATCCTGCAGATAGACTTGGCATCCTCAGAAAACTTCTCGGAATACTCCTCTTCATCCTCCTTCACCCGCCTGTCCACCTCGTCCCGTTTTACTTTCTCCTTTCTTTTTCTGAAGGGCGATTGACCTTGAATCATTTCATAAATAAGGCAACCAAGACCCCACCAATCCGGGCTGAACGTGTAGCTTTCATTGTTGATGACTTCTGGTGCTGAAGAAGAAACACATTGACAATTTTTCCTTTTTTTTTCATCCTAAGCATGATTTGTTTTTCCAATTCCAAAGTCTAACTTTTCAACAACAAAAAAACAAAGACATTTTGGTCACACTTTTTGATGTTATTTTGTAATTAAGATACCTAATATTACATTACTGATCCTGAGTTACCTCCCGTATTATACTCCAGAGCTGCACTCACTATTCTGCTGGTGGAATCACTGTGTACATACATTACATTACTGATCCTGAGTTACCTCCCGTATTATACTCCAGAGCTGCACTCACTATTCTGCTGGTGCAGTCACTGTGTACATACATTACATTACTGATCCTGAGTTACCTCCTGTATTATACTCCAGAGCTGCACTCACTATTCTGCTGGTGCAGTCACTATGTACATACATTACATTACTGATCCTGAGTTACCTCCTGTATTATACTCCAGAGCTGCACTCACTATTCTGCTGGTGCAGTCACTGTGTACATACATTACATTACTGATCCTGAGTTACCTCCTGTATTATACTCCAGAGCTGCACTCACTATTCTGCTGGAGCAGTCACTGTGTACATACATTACATTACTGATCCTGAGTTACCTCCTGTATTATACTCCAGAGCTGCACTCACTATTCTGCTGGAGCAGTCACTGTGTACATACATTACATTACTGATCCTGAGTTACCTCCTGTATTATACTCCAGAGCTGCACTCACTATTCTGCTGGAGCAGTCACTGTGTACATACATTACATTACTGATCCTGAGTTACCTCCTGTATTATACTCCAGAGCTGCACTCACTATTCTGCTGGTGCACTCACTGTGTACATACATTACATTACTGATCCTGAGTTACCTCCTGTATTATACTCCAGAGCTGCACTCACTATTCTGCTGGAGCAGTCACTGTGTACATACATTACATTACTGATCCTGAGTTACCTCCTGTATTGTATTATACTCCAGAGCTGCACTCACTATTCTGCTGGTGCACTCATTGTGTACATACATTACTGATCCTGAGTTACCTCCTGTATTATACTCCAGAGCTGCACTCACTTCTGCTGGTGCAGTCACTGTGTACATACATTACATTACTGATCCTGAGTTACCCCTGTATTATACTCCAGAGCTGCACTCACTATTCTGTTGGTGCAGTCACTGTGTACATACATTACATTACTGATCCTGAGTTACCCCCTGTATTATACTCCAGAGCTGCACTCACTATTCTGCTGGTGCAGTCACTGTGTACATACATTACATTACTGATCCTGAGTTACCTCCTGTATTATACTCCAGAGCTGCACTCACTATTCTGCTGGTGCACTCACTGTGTACATACATTACATTACTGATCCTGAGTTACCTCCTGTATTATACTCCAGAGCTGCACTCACTATTCTGTTGGTGCACTCACTGTGTACATACATTACTGATCCTGAGTTACCTCCTGTATTATACTCCAGAGCTGCACTCACTATTCTGCTGGTGCAGTCACTGTGTACATACATTACATTACTGATCCTGAGTTACCTCCTGTATTATACTCCAGAGCTGCACTCACTATTCTGCTGGAGCAGTCACTGTGTACATACGTTACATTACTGATCCTAAGTTACCTCCTGTATTATACTGAAAAGATGCACTTATTATTCAATAATAGGTTTAGGGTCACATTTAAGAAAGGCTGGCTTGTCGTGGTTGGTGGCCTCAGGAAATTGGGCACCAAATACCTTCCTTTTATAAATATATCCCAACTTGCAGTAATGCAGTGCAAACTTCATATGTTTAGTGTTTGCATTCAACTTGGTGCCTACAGAGTCTGCTGTATCCTTCTGTTTTTATATCATGCAGTCATAGCAGCTTATAACCGTTCACACTTGCTTTATTCTGTTCGGAGAAGCTTTTTTTTAAAAAATAGAGGGAAGCCGGGGAGGAGGAGAGCCGGGGAACACTAGCAGGAGAGCCGGGGAGCACTAGCAGGAGAGCCGGGGAGCACTAGCAGGAGAGCCGGGGAGCACTAGCAGGAGAGCCGGGGAGCACTAGCAGGAGAGCCGGGGAGCACTAGCAGGAGAGCCGGGGAGCACTAGCAGGAGAGCCGGGGAGCACTAGCAGGAGAGCCGGGGAGCACTAGCAGGAGAGCCGGGGAGCACTAGCAGGAGAGCCGGGGAGCACTAGCAGGAGAGCCGGGGAGCACTAGCAGGAGAGCCGGGGAGCACTAGCAGGAGAGCCGGGGAGCACTAGCAGGAGAGCCGGGGAGCACTAGCAGGAGAGCCGGGGAGCACTAGCAGGAGAGCCGGGGAACACTAGCAGGAGAGCCGGGGAACACTAGGAGGAGAGCCGGGGAACACTAGGAGGAGAGCCGGGGAACACTAGGAGGAGAGCCGGGGAACACTAGGAGGAGAGCCGGGGAACACTAGGAGGAGAGCCGGGGAACACTAGGAGGAGAGCCGGGGAACACTAGGAGGAGAGCCGGAGGAACACTAGGAGGAGAGCCGGAGGAACACTAGGAGGAGAGCCGGGGAACACTAGGAGGAGAGCCGGGGAACACTAGGAGGAGAGCCGGGGAGCACTAGGAGGAGAGCCGAGAAAGATTTAAAGAAACATGATCACTTACCCATATAACCCACGGTGCCTACTCGGCCGCGGATGGACTCTCCTTCAGGTATTTGCACTGCTAATCCAAGATCTGAAATCCTAATGTGTCCTGCAAGCAGAGCAGTAGTATAGCTCAATATCACACTGTCTGCACGTCATTATACATATATGGAGAAAAATAAAGGAACAACAATTTGATAATATTTGATAATAGCTATTAGTGGGAAGGTGCCCATGTATATATATTTTCCTGTGTTGTTTTGCGCTATATTTACAGCCTTGCTTGTTTGCATCCAGTAGATCCGTTCATACTGGTCTGCGATTTGGATGTTATTTGGTTTACCTTCCAGACGGTTGTACACCAAAATACAATTTACATTGCAGAAATAGAACATAGATGACAAATCAAACTCTGCTCCATCAGAGCTCTATGACCCTGCCCCACAGTTGGAGGGGATTTCTGATTGGGGCGCGAATGACCTAATGAGCCGAGTTCTTTAGAAGTCAGCTGCTCTTAATGAATTTGGCAAAATGCCTAAAATGCCGATGTCTCCAAAAGAGATCAAGAACTGGATCAGTCAACGGAGAGCTGATGAAGCTGATGGACTTACTCTGAAAATCCAAGTAAGAATGGGTGTGAAATAGGATATATAGATAAACGTTTTATTATTGTGGCCGGACATATAAAATGCTCATCTTATACCAAGATTTTATAGTCATTCTGATTCACATTTTAAAAGTGAGTGCACAAATCACACCAGGTCCTGAGTGATCTAGTTGATCCTGTATGTAGTGTGCATTGGGAAATCAATGGAGAAATCCAGTTTTGTAAAATGTAAAATGCTCGACCCCTTCTACATATTCACCCATTGGTGGATCCTATCTGAAACAATTGAGTCCCGGGTCTTTTACACCGTGCCCCTTCAGTTCGGGTCATCAGATCTAATTAGTGATGTGCATACAGATCACATCGAAAAATCTAGATCACAGATCCCGCTCTAGAACAGACTGCGATCCAGCACACTTACCACGGTCATCCAGAAGAATATTTTCTGGCTTTAAATCCCTAAAAAAAATAAATAAAAATGGACAAGAAGTTATAGAACAAAATAAAGAAAAAATCATAAAACACAGAAAATGATAAAACAGAGATTTAAGGGGTTATTCCCATCTGCTGAGGTTATTAACGATCTGCAGGATAGGCAACAACGTGCAGACCACGGGGGACATCACCGTCCCTAACATGTGGCCCCATCAGGTTGGCAGGGTGGCCTCATTCAGCTTTCTCAAGAAAAGAAGGGAGCACATGGACCACCATGTGCAGCCATTGCTCAATTCTGAAGGACGATGTTCTCAGGGTCATGGGGATCCCAGCGGTCGATCCTCTACAATTCAGAAGGTTATCATCACCTATCCTGGGGCCAGGCGGATAGGAATAAGCCTTTAATGTGAACATAGAGCCATAGCTGAAAGTGTCGGCACCTTGAAAGTGTCCAATAACAAGACATATTTCTCCCAGAATATTATTGCAATTACACATGTAGTCACACACATGATTATTTCCCTTGTGTGAATTGGAAAAACACAAAAAAACTAAGAAATGGCAAATCGGACATAATTTCACACAAAACCCCCAAAATGGGTGGACAAAAATTGTCGCCTCCCTCAACTTAATATTTAGTTTCACCCTTTGGAAAAAATAACCCCAATCCGTCGTCCCCTATAACCTCCTCAAGAGTCTTCTCACCTGGAATTTTGGCATCTTTATAATCTGCTCCCAATCGCTCATATTTGAGGCGTCTTCTCCCAACAGCAATTTTCAGATCTCTCCACAGGTGATCAATGGGATTCAGATCCAGACTCATTGCTGCCACTTCAGATCTCTCCACAGGTGATCAATGGGATTTAGATCTGGACTCATTGCTGCCACTTCAGATCTCTCCACAGGTGATCAATGAGATTTAGATCCAGACTCATTGCTGCCACTTCAGATCTCTCCACAGGAGATCAATGGGATTTAGATCCGGACTCATTGCTGCCACTTCAGATCTCTCCACAGGTGATCAATGGGATTTAGATCCAGACTCATTGCTGCCACTTCAGATCTCTCCACAGGTGATCAATGGGATTTAGATCTGGACTCATTGCTGCCACTTCAGATCTCTCCACAGGTGATCAATGGGATTTAGATCCAGACTCATTGCTGCCACTTCAGATCTCTCTACAGGTGATCAATCAGGTAATAGGGAAGAAAATGGTGTGTCACAGTCCGCGCTGCCACGATCATTCACTCCAAAGAAAAGCACATGAAGATGGAACTTTAAAATGAACTCCTTTATTTCCTCCTGCCTCCTACGCGTTTCGGTGCCCTCCTGGCACCTTCCTCAGATCCCTGAGGAAGGTGCCAGGAGGGCACCGAAACACGTAGGAGGCAATAAAGGAGTTTGTTTTGAAGTTCCATCTTCATGTGCTTTTCTTTGGAG
The DNA here is from genome assembly GCA_033576535.1 of Allobates femoralis. Lineage (NCBI taxonomy): Eukaryota > Metazoa > Chordata > Amphibia > Anura > Aromobatidae > Allobates > Allobates femoralis. The sequence continues at coordinate 54,919,973 of JARQOC010000003.1, read as the reverse complement.
TGAATGATCGTGGCAGCGCGGACTGTGACACACCATTTTCTTCCCTATTACCTGATGTTTCTCCACACTTGTGTAGATGGTACTAATCTCACAAACTCATCCCTCCTCCTGTCTGACCACAATCTGCTGACCTTCTCCTCCCTCACCTCCCCGACTACATCACCTCCTCTCCGCAAACTTGATCATCCCCGCAGAAACCTCCTAAAACACATTGATCTGCACTCACTCTCAGAATCCCTTCTCCCTCTCGCCAACATAACATCTATACGTGACACAGACACTGCCACCACCCTCTACAACACCACATTAACAAAGGCGCTCGACCTAGCAGCCCCCCTCACACACCATGCTCCACGCACTAATAGGCAACCCTGGCACACCACCCTCACTAAAGACCTGAGACGGGCATCCAGGGTCGCCGAGAGGCGATGGAAAAAATCACGTTCCACTGAGCATTCTGCGCTGTTCAAACAGTCCCTCATCGCCTTCAAGACTGCACTTGCCACCGCCAAACAAACCTTCTTCTTATCCCTAATAACCTCCCTGTCCCACAATCCCAAGCAACTTTTCAAAACCTTCAATTCCTTACTATGCCCGCCTCACCACCAGCGCCCAAGACCCGCTCCCATCCCACCTCATTCCCAACCTCACCTCCGTTATCATCCCAGCCCTAACTCATCTTTTCAATCTATCACTCACCACCGGCACCTTCCCCTCAGCCTTCAAACACGCCTTGATCACACCCATCCTCAAAAAACCCTCCCTCGATCCCACAACTGTCTCCAACTACCGCCCTATATCTCTCCTCCCTTTTGCCTCTAAACTACTTGAACAGCATGTCCACTCTGAGCTGTCCTCCCACCTCTCCTCCTGCTCTCTCTTTGACCGCCTGCAATCTGGCTTCAGACCCCTTCACTCCACTGAAACAGCCCTGACCAAAGTCACAAATGACCTACTGACTGCCAAAAGCAAGCGCCACTACTCTGTTCTCCTCCTCCTCGACCTGTCAGCCGCCTTCGACACTGTTGACCACTCCCTTCTACTACAGATCCTGGAATCTCTTGGCATCACGGACCTTGCCCTCTCTTGGATCTCCTCATACTTAACGGACCGCACCTTCAGCGTCACCCACTCCCACACATCCTCCTCGCCCTACCCCCTATCTGTCGGGGTCCCCCAGGGCTCGGTTCTTGGACCATTACTGTTCTCAATCTACACTCTCGGCCTAGGGCAACTCATTGAGTCCCATGGCCTCCAATATCACCTCTACGCCGACGACACCCAAATCTACCTGTCTGGTAATGACGTCGCCTCCCTTCTATCCAAAATTCCACACTGCCTGTCCGCCATCTCATCCTTCTTCTCTGCTCGCTTCCTTAAGCTGAACATGGACAAAACAGAGTTCATAGTCTTCCCCCCAAGACGCTCCCCCTCACTACCTGACCTATCCATCGTCGTCAACGACTGCTCTCTCTCTCTCCAGTCCCCCATGCCAAGTGCCTCGGAGTTATCCTTGACTCTTCCCTCTCCTTCAAGCCCCACATCCAGGCCCTCGCCACCTCCTGCCGACTCCAGCTCAAAAACATCTATAGGATTCGCACTTTCCTTGACCACGACACTGCTAAAACCCTTATTCACGCTCTCATCATCTCCCGCCTCGATTACTGCAACCTCCTGCTCACCGGCCTCCCCAATACCTCCCTTGCACCTCTCCAATCTATCTTGAACTCCGCTGCCCGTCTAATCCATCTGTCTCCCCGCTACTCCCCTGCCTCCCCCCTCTGCCAAGCCCTTCACTGGCTCCCTACTTCCCAGAGATCCCGGTTTAAAACATTAACCATGACATACAAAGCCATTCACAACCTGTCCCCTCCATACATCTCTGACATGGTCTCCCGTTACCTACCCTCACGCAACCTGCGATCCTCCCAAGAGCTTCTCCTCTACTCCCCCTCATCTCCTCTTCGCACAACCGCATACAGGATTTCTCCCGTGCTTCACCCAGACTCTGGAACTCACTGCCCCAACACATCAGACATTCTCCTACCCTGGGAAACTTAAAAAGAAGCCTGAAGACCCACCTCTTCCGCCAAGCCTACCACCTGCAATAAGACCCGGTCCACCACACCGCCTCATGACTGCAATTTCCCCCTCCCACTGTATCCCCACCCGCCCCTCGTAGACTGTGAGCCTTTGTGGACAGGATTTCTCCCCTCTTGTATCTGTATGACCGAATTGTCAACACTTATTGTTACTTGTATTGTTACTATGTTACTTGTCCTAGTCTGCCCTTTTTAGCATGTAAAGCGCCTTGGAATATAATGGCGCTATATAAATAAATAATAATAATAATAATAAATGGTGGAAGTCCTGCAGCAGCTATCTAGGAATAATCATTGAATACGCCTTCAAGCCAGTTGTGGGTTACACAACTGCCCCAGGTGAGTGAATCCCTGTTTTCACCACTTATATACTCAGTGCCGCAGTGATAGGGCACTATTGCGCCTCTTGTTCCCCTCCTTCTTTTATCTTGATACAGGTGATCAATGGGATTTACATCAGGACTCATTGCAGCCACTTCAGATCTCTCCACAGGTGATCAATGGGATTTACATCAGGACTCATTGCAGCCACTTCAGATTTCTCCACAGGTGATCAATGGGATTTGGATCTGAACTCAATGCTGCCACTTCAGATCTCTCCACAGGTGATCAATGGGATTTACATCCGGACTCATTGCTGCCACTTCAGATCTCTCCACAGGTGATCAATGGGATTTACATCCGGACTCATTGCTGCCACTTCAGATCTCTTCACAGGTGATCTATGGGATTTACATCCAGACTAATTGCTGCCACTTCAGATCTCTCCATAGGTGATCAATGGAATTTAGATCTGGACTCATTGCTGCCACTTCAGATCTCTCTACAGGTGATCAATGGGATTTACATCAGGACTCACTGCAGCCACTTCAGATCTTTCCAGCACATTAGTTTCATCCATTTCCAGGGCTTCTTGAGGTTTGGGGTCATTGTCCTGCTGGAAGATCCATGACCTAGGACACACACCCAGCTTTCAGACACTGGGCTCTATATTTTGTCATAATATCCTTTGATAATCTTCAGATTTAATGATGTCTTGCACACAGTCAAGGCACCCAGTGCCAGAGGCAGCAAAACAGCAACAAAACATCTGTGACCTCCACCATATCTGACTTTAGGTCCTGTGATCTTTTCCTTGTAGGCCTCATTATGTTTTCAGTAAACAGTAGAATGATGAGCTTTGCCAAAATGTTCCATCTTTGTCTCATCCATTCAGAAGATGCTTTCCAAGAAGGATAATGGGTTCTCCAGTACATTTTGGCAAACTGCAATATAGCTTTTTTTTATATCCCTGTATCAGCAGTGGGGTCCTGCTCGGTCTTCTCCATAGCGTTTCATTTCAGTCACATGTGAACGGATAATTTACACTGACACTGATGCACCCTAATCCTGCAGGACAGCATGAACGTCTTGGGAATTGATTGGGGCTTATTCACCATCTGCATTATCCTTCGTTTCTTTCAGAAATTTTTCTTTGCACTCCACGTCCAAGGAGATTATCTACAGTGCCATGGATTATCTACTTCTGATTATATTGCACACAACGGACAAAGGAATATAAATATCTCTGGAGGGGGAGTTGTAACATTGAGATTGATTAAATTTTATTCCACAATTTTGGTTCTCCCGTCCTCTCTTCTCTGTCTGTTTTCCATGGTTAGTGTTGCACACAGACACACAATGCAAAGACTAGGACAACTTCTCCCCTTTTTATCTGGTTTCAGGTGTGATTTTCTCATTGCCCACACCTGCTATTTGACACATGCGAGTGTGAACGAGCATCAGATGCTAGAGACAAAAATGTTTACCCACAAATTTGGAAAGGTGAAAACAATACTGTCCCGCCCTTATTCTGCCCAATTTGACTTTTTTTCCTCGGTTGCTTTGTGTTGTTGTTCAAATACACACAATTAAATATACATGTGTATGACAAAATATGTGTAATTGCAATAATTTTCTGTGAGAAATACTTCACTTTCTGAAACTATTACAAGGGGGACAACACTGTCAGCCCTGACATTAGTTACAAATTCAACTACCACCATTTAACGTTTCGGGGCTGTATTGTTTTTCCACTTTGACATTTGGACAAAGATTACTTGCAGTCCTATGTAAACGCCACACTGCAGTATCACAATGAACCAAGTGACACTACATCAGACTTTCATTAGCAGAACAGTGATCAGGATGGCCGTCTCACCTGTAAACTATCCTCTCTCTCTGCAGATCCTCCAGGCCACAGCTCAGCTCGGCAGCGTAAAACACCGCTCTCTGCTCGTCAAAGCCCGGGTTCCCCATGTTGTATATGTGAAACTTCAGGTCCCCGCCATTCATAATGGTTAATACTAAGCAAAGGGCGTCCTTTGTTTCATAAGTGTAGGCTAAACTAACCTGAAAACACAATGAAGAAAGTGTTTAATGACAAGAACGAAATCATCACTCCTCATCATTATCACATTTACTATTCCTATGGGGAGGGGAGAAAAGATGAGAGACGTTGGACGTCTATATGTTGCATTTAAAGGATTTAATAAATTCTTAACCATTTCTATAATAATAAGCTGCAATTACAATTATTACACCCAGGAAAATCTGTAGTTTTGCATATTGGATGGGTGGAGATCCAGCTCCCACTGTCCTCCACATATCAGCTTCTTCAGCTCCACCGGTGGATAGATGTAAGCAGTCTACAAAGCCGAATAGTCCAGCCCTGTCCACCATTCTCAGCCCACAATCACTACAATCAGAGCAGAGTGGCCAAAAAGTATATGTACAGAGTCTTCTGTGAAAAGATACCGGCCATGTAACGGTTGTGAAGACACAGCTTTTCTCAATGTATGACGGAGGTTAATATTCTTAATTTGGCCAGACTATTGGCCTTTTGTTTGTTATCTCATGTTTGCCAAAACATTGTTTCGAGCCAGACTATTCGAAGTCTTCCTTTATCCACATTTGTGTATTACTAATTTAATATAAAAATACCTCACTCCCTTTTGTCTACATCACTCAAAGGAGAATTAAGCATTCGGCTTGAAATCCAGCCAATAAGAGCACAGTCTTATTCCATCAATCCTAGAAGACCACAATGCCCTGAGAGTGTGTTTGGGATATATATGGGGGGGTGGGGGGTCTTGTCAGAGGTGTGTCAGGAGGCCCGGATGAGACTGTAGAGGTCACTCGCAGAAGGTCCCAGCGTTTGGCCAAACAGTCCACATCCTAAAGAAAAAAATGTCTCTTTAACAGGCATTTCCCTTTTAGTGAAAGCTGGAGGTCACTAGGACCCAGCTGATCCCTTGAGCTGTGTATATATTCCGTTGACTCCCAGAATGCGCTGCTGGTGATAGCTGTTCAGGTGATCCTGATTGCATCAGAGCTTTAAGCAGTCTTTCCTGGAGCCTGAAGGTTTGCTGCTTGGATCTGCTCAAGCTAAGTGTATCTTTTCCCTTTTTGTTGTTTCCTGGTGTGTTCCTTTAGTTGCTAGCCGTGTAGACTAGAGATCTCCCGCTCTGAGCCCTGTGCAGTGGTAGTCCAGGGATAGTCAGGTAATAGGTATCCTGGCAGCGACAGTTGCGGAGACTGTATACGGATGTTAGGGGAGCTAGGTGTCAGCGCTAGTTGCTCTAGGGGTCACCATCCCCCATTTTTGCCTTTAGCATCAGGGACTCCTTTCCCCTCCCCTGTCGTCATCCAGCGCTGGGTGTCTCCCTAAACCCAGCGTGACAGGTCTATTTCATTCACCTGTAGTCAGATGCTTTGTGGCCTCAGTCTAGGGACTTCGGCCGCAACTAGTGGACCAGCAGAACCGGATTATATTCTGCAGGAGCTCAGCCTAGGATTCGGCTGGAATATCCGAGACTACGTAAGGAAAATACCCAGGTTGGGACAATTGAGTTACCTGGCTACAGACTTTGCTGTGCTCGGTCATCTTTCTAAGCTTGCTGCTAACTCCTCTCTTGGTGGGTGCCCACCAAAAGTGGGGTGCTGCTGGATTGGAGTAAGTGGCCCTTGAATCCCCAAGGCATGAAAATTCTAATCCCCATTGAGCCAGTGGAAGGGTGAGACTCTGTTGCCTGTTACATTGTGTGTTGTGCTTGGTTATGTGTTATAGTCTTTGACTGTTGGGGATCCAATAAAGCCTTACTATTGTGGTTCCCACACCCTGTGTTGTCCGAGTTTTTGGGTGTTCAGTTGGGATGAGCCCTGGTCCATGCGGTCTTTCTAAATGCTGCTGGGCCAGCGGACGAGAGCAACCGCTGACCCCAGTGTCTCCACAATGGTCACTTCACGAGACATGGTAGACTCAATTCTTATTGCTTGCTCAGCAATGATATAGACATTAACACCTGTAAATATTACCGTATATACTCGTGTATAAGCAGAGTTTTTCAGCCCAAACATTGGGCTGAAAAGTCTCCCCTCGGCTTATACACGGGTCAATACGGTAGTGGGGGCTGTGTCCGGGGCTGAAGAGGCTGGAGGAGGCGGGGGGAGGCTGCTGTATGAGCGGCCCCGTCACGTGGGGCCGCTCATTATATATGCACTGCTTCCCCCTGTCAATCAGCGGCAGGGGGAAGCAGTGCATATCTGGCCCCCAAATGCAGGCACTCGCCCCCCCCGCTGTGTAAGGCCCCCCCCCGCTGCTTATCTTACCATCCCCGGTCTTCTGCACACACAGCGCCGGTCCTCGGTGCTCTCTCCTCCATGCTCCCGTCCGGCTGCATCCGGGATCCCCGGCCGTAGCAGGCATATGACGTCATCGTGCGACAGCCGGGGATCCCGGATTCAGCGAGGACGGGAGCATGGAGGACGGAGCACAGAAGACCGGCGCTGTGTGTGCAGAAGACCAGGGATGGTATGTTGGGGGCTGCTTTGTACCCCTGGGGGCTGCTGTGTACCCCTGGGGGCTGCTGTATATACTGGTGGGGTCTGTATATACCCCTGGGACTGCTGTATACCCCTGGGGTTGCTGTATACCCCTGGGGCTGCTGTATACCCCGGAGGCTGCTGTATACCCCCGGAGGCTGCTGTATACCCCGGAGGCTGCTGTATACCCCCGGAGGCTGCTGTATACCCCCGTAGGCTGCTGTATACCCCCGGAGGCTGCTGTATACCCCTGGAGGCTGCTGTATATACTGCTGGGGCCTGTATACCACTGGGGCTGCTGTATATACTGGTGGGGTCTGTATATACCACTGTGGCTGCTGTATATACTGGTGGGGTCTGTATATACCACTGGGGAGGCTGCTGTATACCACTGGGGCTGCTGTATATACTGCTGGGGCCTGTATATGCCACTGGGGAGGCTGCTGTATACTACTACTGGGGGGGCCTGTATACCACACTGCTGGGGGCTGTATACCTGTGCTGGGGTCCACCCTCGGCTTATACACGAGTCAATAGGTTTTCCCAGGTTTTGGGGGCAAAAGTAGGGGGGTCGGCTTATACACGGGTCGGCTTATACACGAGTATATACGAAAAACCCTATCTATACAGTATTAAAAGGTTTTTTTTAAAAGGGTTTTTGTCATCCTACACAAATGTATGTGTGATCAGCCCTTTCACTGCAGCACCTATGTATACGTGGCTGTGTCTAACCGTGGTACTGTCATTCCACTGACCACGGGAGTTCTTGAGTACAATCCGGAGCTATTGACATTAATTTTTCTCCAGATAGCGGCAAAAACCCATCCAATACACATAGGCAAAGAGATCAAACCACAGATGTCCATACATTAAGTTATGTTTAATAATGAGAAATAACACAGGGAAAAACTATTGAACACAAAGAAAGAGGGGTGTAAAAAGCTATGGAAAGTCATGATACCAGGTGAAATCTATCACTAATCATTAACCAATCCTGCCACATAGTGAAAAATAATATCAGCTGGTTCAACTGATGGCCTATAAAAAAAAGTGTCTCATTACCAAGGTGCAACACAAGAAACATCTCATGATGGGTAAAACCAGTGAGCTGTCTCCAGACCTTCACAGCCTTATTGTTGCAAACTATACACAGAAACAAATCTGTGCTATGGTGGACAAATATCCAATACACTGGATAATGTATGAAAGGTGGTTTATTTCTAGGTGTTTAAAAGTGAAACCCTAATTCTTCTTCAGGTAAATCCACAGACATACTGATGGTATTAGTTACAAACGAAGTTTTGAACTACTCAAGGTTCCAGTGAGCAGTGCTGGGGCCATAATCTGGAAGTGGAAAGAACATCATTTTACCAAAAAGTTATGCTCTCACTCCCATGGCCTGTATGCACACTCCTGTATGAACGCTCACCGCAGCGCTTCATCCCCAACAAAGAGTTTTGTACGAAATATTAAATCAAATTTCAGTAATTTTATTCTAAACTTTCCCATTATTGCACATCACTAAAATGTATGGACATCCATGTTTTGATTCCCTTGTCCATATGGATTGGATAGGTTGTTACAGACACCTGGTGAGAAATTTATATCAATAGCACCTTTAGAAATAGATTTAATAGAATTTTGGTGACGTCTCCAATACTTATTTTTTTTTTACCACTGTATGTGCATGCATGTATAAATACAGTGTTGGCTAAAAGTATTGACACCC